>VACF01001695.1:22621-192438 GCA_006891605.1 Pleurozium schreberi
AMCWAAARRARRAAMMAAAAAARGRCTTGATCTTGGGGCTAACTTAAACCCCTCCTCAAAATTGCAAGTTTGATAAGAATACCGACAGCTGGGGGAGGGAAGAGGGACCCAACTTGCTTGCAGAAGAATGGCGATGAAAGGAAAGGAAAGAAGGAGGACGATGGACCGCCCGCGACTGACTTGACTTCACTGACTGACTGACCACTCGTTGGAGCAAATGGCCGGATGGAGATGGTGGCCCTTCGGTTGAAGTCAAAACGTGTGCGAGAGGATGATCATTTTCTTCCTAATTTCCAGGACACGGAGACCTCTTTTATGGCACCGATGAGCATCAACACGGAGGACGTGAAATCCTCCATTCGAAGTGGGCCCAGAAGGATTCCACCGGAGGTAAAAGTAAAAAAAAAAAAGCCCCCTATTTTGACGCCGTGTCTAGGGTATGGTTTAGAGCTCTCCTAGCTAATTTGGGGGCTTTAGGGGCTTTAGGGGCTTTAGGGGCTTTGATTATAAATATGAATTCTGAATTTGCAAAACAAAATTTATGTGAAAAATAAAAAATTCCAGCGTTTTTACCCAGGGTAATTTCAGCCAGCTGGGCCCACTTCAAATGGAGGGTTTAACGTACTGCCATCAAGATTGTGCTTTAATTTTACCCTTGAAGCCGTCTTTGCAATGAAATTCCGTTTCATTTGGGAGTAACAAAAGAAAATTAAATTTACCCTCGAAAGGCCTTGGGATTTTTGTATAAGGTAAAAACACCCATTACCTCTGAAATAAGCAATTTCCACATAGTCGGAGGCTTGTTTTCCTATAAAGAATATTTTGGTAGTACAAGGAACTGAAAATCATGAATTTCCAAAAAAAAAATTAAGTTTAGGAAAAGGCGTCTATTTTCTATGAATTTTCAAAGTCAGACTCACTAGGGCACCTAAATCTGCAATCCTAGTAAACTTACCTCGATTCTCACACCAAAATCTTAAAAAATTAGAGCCCACCAACCACGGGATGGTTCCAAAGTACTTTTGAGGACATTTTCAAGGAAACTCTAATGTTGAACAATGGATACATTGAAAAGAATGGATGCTCCTACCTTACGTCTTGTGTTTGTCCTTATAACTCTTCAATTGTGATTGTAATGCATTATTATTTATGTACTATTATGATCATTACTTTATTTTGTATTCAAAAGTATTTGGACAATGTTTTTTTTATCAAATACAACTATATTGATAATATATTGTACGTCCACAAAGGGCTTTCAAGCCCTTCTAGGATTTAGGTGGAAACACCAAAATAAGCAATTTTGAGTAGTTGGAGGCACATTTTTCAAGAAAAAATAATTTTGAAGTTTTAGCAATCAAAAATCATGAATTTAAAAGAAAACAAAAAAACATAAAAACAAAAAATCATGAATTTTCAAAGCGGAAACTTTCTAGGCCACTGAACCTGTCATATATGGTAGGAATACCATTAGCGTTTCCTCCTTTCTATTGGTGCTGTAGGGGGCCTTATAGACAATAATTGCCTCTATTGAAAAAGATTTGATTTGTTGACACTTTATAGGAACAAGTTCTAAGGTAGGAGCACCCAATGACGTCACTGTACCAAATGGTGTTGGATTCTACTATGTAAGACATTGATTATAGATCATAAATGTAGGAAGACTATAGATATCTTATTATTTAGGTCAAATAAAATAATTTATCTATGATCTACCTACATTTCAATTTTGAAATGACTACCATGATCTATAGAAATTGACTCTATTAGGTACAATAATGCCATTGGGTGTTCTTACCTTACAGGTAGATGTTTTAGATGAAGCTATCATACACGATTGGGGACAAGATGAAGAATCCACATTTATGAAGAAGAAAATTTGAGGAAAGAATTTTTTTTTCATCCTTCCACATCATTATTTCCGTAGACATTGAGCTCAAATTTCTCAAGGAACTTTCCAAATTCTATAGGCTAAAATGCTTATTTAACCGTTTATAGTACTTATTCCTACTTTAGCTAGTTCCAAAATTGAAATTTAGAAAAATCAAAAATCAGCCAATGGTAGTTAAGTATAGGAATGGTTTAATGATACTTTGGGGGACACAATTTACCCCCTAAAGAATTGGAGGTGCAAAAAAAATTGTTGTAGAAGCCACTTGGGGAGATCACTCCTTGTAATTTAAGATATACACCTAAATTAGAAGGGTATTTGATGTAGAGCTATTTACCTTAATTATTATATTTAAGATGACTATATTTTTACGCAAAAAACTACTAAGGGCATATTTTCAATTACCTATGGTTTTTATAAATTCATGCATGCGTCTTTTTAAGTGGGGCTATTTTACATATAAAATTTATGTGTCCATTTTTTTCCCACCCCATCATTCTTTACAAATTTTTCCTTTTTTCTACTACATACATGTATAAAAGATACATCATGAAACCAACAACAATAAATTCAATTCTAGTTTCATTGACCAAGTGGCAGTTCTTAATCTCTAAAGGACAATAGTTCGTTGAAAGGACAATTGAAAATCCAAGTAGGTTCTTATGAAGTAAATTTTTTTTTCACAAATTTTTGGTACAAGGTGTAAATCTATATCCTCATAGAGAAAACATGATTTTTTCTCGATTGAATACCCAAATTAAAAGCTATGATACCCTGAATTTTTTGGGCAGCTTGAACAATTAGGCATCTTTAGAGCAGCATTTGTAAAGACGCTCATTAGTTTTTGAAATTTGGCATAGAATATATGCAACAAAAAAAATATAGCATACGGTTGTCAAAAAAAATTAGTTATCAAATCACATTCTATAAGGTCAAACTTTGTTAGCTATGTTAAAGTGTCTTCAAGTGAAAAATGTAATCTTCTAACTTCAAGTCCTATCATCTTGCAATATGTGAAGTCAAAGTTTTTGAATTTTTTTTTACATATTTCAAATGTTCATCTCTAATTTATAATCATTTGAAATGTAAATATTGAAATGTAAAATTTCTTTATTGCACAAAACATCATAAAAAAACCGACTAGAGTATTACTAACGCATTTAACCTCCTTGTAATGTTAATTGATTTAGAGTAAGCTAGACTCCATATTTTCTTCTCAAATTTTCATGAGTGAATATAACATCATATACTTATGAATGGTTGAAATCCTCCTTTTCGTGTAGTAGAAAAATTTTACTCCACGGGTGATTGCAAGAAACATCTATCAATTTTGTTGTGTTTGGCTGATTTTTTCGGGAATACTTTAAAATTAGAAAAAAAAAATTAATTAAAAAAAAATATGAATAATGTATATACCTTTCAGAAGAAGCTACCTTAGGAAGGAAAAGTATAGAAATTTCTCTAAGTAGGAGAACTTGAAAAGTGCCAAGTCTCAAGAAAATACATGCTTTGATATTTTATATAGTAAAAAATAGGATACAATTTTCAAAAATAAAATCAAAATTGGCCATTTGCAACAATTTTATGTAGATGTCTAGTCATAAAAAATAAAAATAAAAATCATTTTCATTATTCAAAACTTCATTGCAAATAGTGCTCACTTTAGGCTAATTTAGAACTCACTTGCAATAGGCGATCAAAAATACCTATGTTGAAAATGTGTATTTCCATGTTATAAAGCACCTCACAAAGTTTCATGACGTAATTTTTCAAAAAAGGTACCCAACGGTATTGGAAACCACCAAAACTGCAAGTGTGACATATTATCAAAATTCAATTTTGGTCATTTTGGGTAATTTTGCTAAAATTGAAAAAATTCATGTTTATTTTCCATACCATTAGAAAGCTTGGTTCCAAATCTCTTGTTCTTTCGAGCATTTTTGCAAAAGTTATACTCGAAAACAACTATTTTCATGATGGTGTGATAGGAAATAGGACAAGTGCTTCTTGCAATCACCTCCAAAAGGAATTGAAGTTTGTTGACCATGTTTTGTAGGAATAAAGAAATGTTTTTTTTCCTCACTTGAAAATTCAAACGGTATAATTTTATTTTCAATCCACATGGTCAATTAGGCTAAAACAAATTGTCCATGTCTTTACTTGTTTAATACATTTTTTACAGTTGAAACTTAAGAAAGAATTATTTTAGACAATGCATCAAAAATTGAAGATTTTGGACTTATCCTCTTTCAGAACACCCTCCAACCTTTACAGGCCAATAAAAAGTTTACTACTGAACATTCAAAAATTCCTACCAAAAATATCCTATGAACATCCCATTCAATAAGTGAGTGTTTAACATATATGACTTCAATGATTGAATTTAAAATGAACTATAGACTCTATCCTCATATTCTGAAATTTTTAGTTTGTTGAATTCATGTAGATAAATCTCACTACAAGCCTCCCTATTCATGCAATGTACTACTTGTGGTCAATATCTTACATTTATGCATAATTTTTTGATATATACATTATTTGTACAATGGCATAATTTTGGTCAACTCACGTAGTTTTACGAGAATCAAGAGTGATCTCCCCTAGAGAAGCCACTTAGTGATCTTTTGGTCTTTTAGGGGATAATTGAAGTGTACTTGTCAAAAATAGATACAAAGATAGTTTTGGATGTTTTCATCTTAGTCTTTGAAAATGATTTCATCTTAGTCTTGGAATCCTGTGAGGGCAAGGATTATTGTTGACGTAATGAGCCAAAAATCATCAGATTCTTGAGTGAATAGATTTGTTCTTCATTTCTACACTTTCTTTAATTGAAAGTCACCCATTTGACACTTTTTATCTTCTCGTTTCAAGGTTAACCTCAAAAAAAGAGCTAGTCATGAAGACAAGCTGGTCACCATGAAAATCATTTTTTTTGGTACAATGTGAATCATCTACTTAAAAAGAAACAAATGCACTCATTAGAGGTCAAACTAATATTCAAAACCTTCTTCCAAAATTCCAAAGATCGATATTGCGCTTTTGTCTTATATAGAATGATTTTCTAACCATACATTGGACTACTCTAGTCTGCAATGTCCTTAGAGAATTAACCTTGTAGGGCCAATGCCTATTATCAAAGCATTGCATTCTGTAATCAAATTTTGCAAAAGTCTTTCTAAAAAAAATGCATTTAAAGGTTTTTTAGTGCCCTTAGAAGACCCCAAGTTCTCAGATTGTGGGAACTGTGGGAACTCTACCACATCTACATGATGACGTGGTAGAGAGAATACCATGTCAGATTGTAAAATTTTTAATTAAATTTTTAATATTTTTTTGAAAAAAATAATTATTTAAAAATTTAGAAAATTTAAAAATCATTTTTTTTTTCTTTTTAAAAGTTTCTTTTTCTTGATACAAAATATTCTAACAACATATAGCTTGTCCCTAGTGGAGGGAACAAGGCTGAAACAATTTCTTAGTGCCTTCAAAGAACATCTAATGGTACAAAAAAACTAATTGTATCATATATTCTTATTTTATGTATCTATTAATGTTCATTACTCAAAAAATTTAATAATGTGATAAAAAATAATTGACCTTAACCCCTAAAGGACCAAACTGCGTTTTTTTGGCAACATAGCGATTTTGGGCAGCTCACTATGAATAGAGTTTTCTTTATTTTTCTTTGAAAATTTTTACACAACATGTGTTTGAGGAGTAGCTTTAAGGCCCAATAGTTTTCATAACATTTGACTACACTAGTAAAAAGCTATTGCATGATATGTGATTTTCAGTGGTCGGCGAGCAGCCCGGGCAGGTCTGAAAAAATGACTTTTCTCAGAACTAAAAATTTGAAAATGATTATCTACAACTATATGTACATGAAAAGCTTTGAATTACTCCATTTTGATCAACGAGTCAAAAATTATGAAGAGTTTTTGTTTGCGGGCAATCATGGAATCTCTACGCTAAAATAAACTTTGAAGTCCTTTATTTAACTCATTTTTCAATAATTTTGAAAAAAACCCAAAAYATTGGGTGTGGATTGTTTATTACAACATTGCAACCATTGGGATTGGCAATTTTCAATTTCATAAATAAATTGTTAACAATTTAGTATTTTGAATCATTCTCTACTTCTTTCTACTTACTATTTTTGTCCTACATGTACAATTCCAAATGATTTGAAATTTTTTTAACATATAACCAACTTGCCTTGAAGGATGAATTCAAAGGCAAACCACCATTTTGGACATTTTTTCATACAAATGTGGCCTTTTGAAATGCAGCTGCCCGATTTTCGTAGGGCTCAAAAAAGGATTTTTGTCACTTTAAACCGAGATATCTTGCAATCCACATGGTGAAAAAATCTGAATTTTTTTCCACATCTTCCCAAAGTATTTTGATACAAGATCCTATGGTTACTTTTGTCCAAAATTTTTTTTTTTCTAAAATTTGGTACTTGCACTAGAAATGGCAGTTTTGGAGCGTTTTTGGTGGAAGCATAGTCAATGACCTTTAGGGGTTAACCACCAAGTTCTATAGTTGGAGAAAAACTATTCAATTTCTAGATGAGAAGGTACATCTTTGTTTCTACAATATTCTAAAAGTCATTCATTGGACACGTTTTGTCCTTTGCAAAGTTTCAAGGTTAACTTGTAAGCATTGCCATTTAGTTCAGTTACATCATGGAGTTATGTTTTGCCAAAAAAAATCATTCATAACATTCTTAACCTTCATTGGTGGGATCCCTTTTGCTCCTCAAAATTTGGCCCCCAACAACCAATCAGTATCTCCAAATCTGACACCCCACTCTCTCCCAACCAAGCCAGCCAATGAAATTGCTTCTATTATAACTAAAATCCTCCTCCAGGTATATAGCGGAGGATTATACCTCCACCTAGGGGGAGGGATACACACCCAGTTAAGAATGTTATGAGTTATCTTTTAGCTAAAGCATATATTCCAATTTTGGCCTAGATAAGAATAAAAAATTCAGGACAGGAAAAATAAGCCGGCATTTTGGGCTCGCTAGCCCATAAGGTCGGCCTCACAGGTCTGACCCATTGTAAAAATGAACTTTTTCCCTATTATTGTCACTTGATTAATTTATTTTTCTTAATCTCTCCTAGCAAATTAGGGATTGCGTTTCTAAACTATGAATTCATAATTYCCATCTTTTGTAAACAATAAATATCAATGTGCTTACCATCTAAGTKGATTATCTTTGRCCMAAAAGATTAATATCTATTTTTRTATTTCTTGAARCAYTTTWGCCTGAAATTTTTAARAGCAACATAATTTAAAAAGATAGATAAAATTGCTCATGTAACAATCAAGAGTAAGACAAAGTTGCTCACATATGCTATTTAAACAAATTTAACCTTTAGTTGTCTAGAAAGCCCAATTTTGGATGCAACATGGTATTTTTTTATATATTTGACATAGAACTGTTGTAGGTTCTCAAACTAAGGTATTTAGTAATGAAAAAATTGTACTCATGCTAAGCTAGATCTAACAACATGTGGCTTCCCCAATTTGAATCACTATTGTACCTCCCTCAAGTCTCAAAAGCTTCAAAATGATCATGTATTCTTWGTGGATAGTGCCATGATTGAGTTTGCTAGGGTTTAGATGTTAAAAAGATATGCACATGAAAAATAGGAATTGATAAATTGTCAATCCAACAATGTATGTCTTGCCATCATTTTCAATACTACTCATATTGAAGGAATTCAATGCCACACCATAAATACAATTCTCCACAACTACAATTGTTACAAACTTTGAAAGGTTAGACTTATTTTTTCTATTTGGCTTACAAAATTACTATAATAAAAAATATTCAATGAATCCATGGTTGTAGCTCAAATGGATTTGACAAAATGTTGTTTGTAACCCAGCTAGAAAATTCCTCGTTCATTTGCTAAGTAGTTTATTTTGTGAAATCAACGCATTATGCAAGTCGTCCTCCATAATTGGTCATTATGGATTCTTTATCCAGAATTTTTTCTGTTCATCTGAGGAATATTTATCGACTGATTTTTTGGCAAATGATTTATACTAGGCAATACCCTTTATCATTGAAATCTGTACACAAAAATATGTGTCTCTTTGTCGAGCTCCACCTTCATTCAGTTCACACATTTTTGCAAAGTTTCCTATTCCTGAGGCATTGCCCTATACAAATCATTCTAAAATTTGTATGCTCATGTTATTGACATCTATACTAGGTTGAATATTGACTATAAATTGCCAAAAACGGATTGCACAAAGCAGCGGGTATTGTGTTGTCTTGGTCATTAGATGGTTTTTGAGGTCTTCGGAAGACTACAAGTTTCCAAACTATAAGAACTTTGGGAACTCTCCCACGTAAGCAATCTGACGTGATCGAGAGATTGCCACGTCAAATAATAGTATATAATTAATTTTTTAATTTTTAATTTTTTCTTAAAATATTTTTTAATAATATTTTTTAGTTTTTAAAAAAATTATTGATTATTTTGACTAATAGTTGTTGGTTCATAGTATTGGAAACAATCGTGATATATTCTCCTAATGCCCTCAAAAAACTACGTCATGGATTGCTATAGTGTTGCCATGGATTGTCACATTATTGTGTTTTCTTCACTACAAGAGAAAAGGGTGTTTTAAGTATAGTCCTAGTAGTATAGTCTTTTAAATAATGACCTTTAAGTAAGGTTTATAGTAAAAATTTACTAAAAAGACTATCTTTCTAGTAAATTTTTACTAAAAACCTTACTTAAAGGTCATTATTTAAAAGACTATACTACTAGGACTATACTTAAAACACCCTTTTCTCTTGTAGTGCTTGGACTTCCTTGTTACCTGCCTATGAATACACTATTTATGAATCCATCTCTCTGGAGCATAGTTTTTCAATTTAAGGGGCACTTCATACTATGGCTGTCCAAGTCAAGAGGTTGTGGGATTGAGTAGCCAAAAGTTTGTTGAGAGTCACAAAAAGTGGGCAATAATTAGGCAATAAAATACAATAATTGGACCTTTCGATCGGCCATAGTATAAAGCCTCCAAAAGCCAAGTCCAAAGTCCAAAATCACACCATTTGTTTGACTACTATTCTTCTCTTTCTACGTTGTCCAAGATTGATCTTGCATGTTGAAGGATATTGCAATAACTTGCCGAGTTGTAGTGAAAACACTAGAATGTTACATTTTGATTTGGTTGCGTTGATCTAGTCACTTTTGGGCAAAAATCAGTTGATTTCAACAAATTTCTATGAAAAAGTAACCGGATCAAAGTAACCAAATCAACAGAAAAAATGGATTTTCTACTAGCTAGCTCAACACCTTTTTTTATTTTTACATAGATTCAAATTTAAATTAAAGAAAATGTGTGTTAAGGTAGGTTTGAGCATCAAATAGCAAAATCTAGTTAAAATGTAGAAGTCATTAGAAAAGGTAATGGTACGTGTAACAATGGAAAATGAGGGGTTTGCTATCTTGTTCTATATTTTTTTCTTTGAATTAAATCCTTCCTATGGCTATGGGAATTCATAGTAGGAGAATTGGATTATTTTTTGTCAATGTTTTTTATCAAAAAGATGTAGGTGCAAGTAGGGCAATATTAAGGGTTTGTTTTTTGTTTTTTCCTAGACTCTTTTTTACTTAAATCCGTATTGCGGCTAAAGAATTTATGGTGAACTTGCTCATTTTCATTGTCAATATTCTTTACAGATGTTTACATATGGATGTTTCCTTGCATATGAATGCAATTGCAAYGATTCATCACCAATGTTTTGCAATCACATATTTGCATATCTTGTAAAACTATGAATTATAAATTAAAAAAATTACCAAAACTAGAATTCTGTGAATTCCAAACTTGATATGCTTCATTATGATTGTGCAACAATCATAGGATTAACCCCTAAATGCCCAATTGAAACTGCGCTTTTTGGCAACATAGCGATTTCGGACAGCTCACTGAGAATGGAGTTTTTATTTTATTTTTTTCAAATTTTCACACAATATGTCCCCAAGGAGTACCTTTAGGGTCCAACAATTTTCATAACTTTTGACTACATAGTTCAAAAGTTATTGTATGATATGTAGTTTTCATTGCTAGGCGGGCAGTCCAAGCAGAAGAAAAAACTTCTTTAAAAATTTACTTTTTAAAAAAATAAAAATTTGGAATTGGTTCATTAGATTTTTATCTAACTGGAAAGATATGAATCATCCTATTTTGATCATTGAGTCAAAAGTTATGAGGATTTCTAGTTTGGGGTAGTTTATGGGTAGTTATAGAATCTCTATTCTACAAAAAAGTTTGAAATCCATTATTTCATTCAATTTTTAATATTTTTGGAAAAAAATTAAAACAGTAGGTGTAAATTGTTTATTACAACATTTCAACCACCGGCATTGGCATTTTTCAATTTCATAATTAAATTGTTTACATTATAGTATTTTGAGTCATTTTCTACTTCTTTCTACTTACTATTTTTTTCCTATATGTTGTACAATTTCAAATGATCTAAAATTTTTCAGGTTTGTAACTAACTTGCCTTGAAGAATGAATCAAAAAAGTAACCAACATTTTGGACATTTTTACATACAAATATGACATTGTGAAGTACAGCTGCCCGGTTCTTCGTAGTGACAAAAGATGATTTTTGTCAAGTCAAACGCTAATATCTTGCAATCTACATGGTGGGAAATTCTGAATTTTTTTCCACATCTTTACTAAGCAGTGTAATACAAGATCCTTTGGTTACATATGTCAAAAAATGTTTTTTTTTCTTCTAAAATTTGGTACTTGTACTAGAAATGGCAGTTTTGGAACGTTTTTGATGAAAACATAGTTGAAACCCTTTAGGGGTTAATATAAAAGACAAAAAATAAAAACATATCTATATTATACAAAATTTGAAATGAATGGCAAAATAGGATTTCCATATCATTGCTTCCTAATACAAGTCAAGTTACAAATTGATATATATATGCTAACTCAGAACCTTTTAAGTTTCACAACACTATAAGAAACCCATGTTTTATGTGATGTTTTCATCATTTTTTGTGACGCATTTTAGTGGACGTCCAATAAAACAACTTGTGTTTTTATGTCAATAATTATGTCAAATGTAACATCCAAGTGTTACATTGGACATAATTATTGACATAAAAACACAAGTTGTTTTATTGGATGTCCACTAAAGTGCGTCACAAAAAATGATGAAAACATCACATAAAACACGGGTTTCTTATAGTGACAAGTGTATTCTCTCAAGTTCAAATGTGTGTCTTCATTTTTATGTCAATCGTGTCCTATACGAGCTGTCCACATGTCAAGTCTCTATGCTTAGGCATTGCATCCGTTTCAAAATCTACAATGATTTCCTCCAAACCTGAAAACCTTTAACACCTTCTTTGTCCTCAAAGATTATGTTGTGTAAAATATAACATGTGAACATGATGTCTGAAATAACCTCTATGCTCCATTATCGATTGAGATTTTGGATAATCACAAAACATGCTTGGAGAACACTAAAGCATTATTTGACATCTTTTCAAATTGTTTTTTTGTTTCTTAGCAATATAGGCCCTCYTCCATCTCCTAACAAATATATAGTTGGACCAAAGCAAGAACAACAAAGATAGACTCCATCTGTAAGTCACTAGTAGTAGTTGTATAGACATCCATTAACTACAAATGTCATGTCACAAGAGGCACTTGTTAACATGTTTCAAATGAAAGGAGAGTGATATAAACCATTTAGATTGTTGTTTAAACCTAGAAGGCCAAAAAAATGTGCAAGATATGCAAACTTCCATTTGCAATGGCTTCCAAGATAATTGACCAGTTTCCCTTTTTATTCTCAAAATCTATTTGCCACTGACTAGACAAATTTTCCACACATAATGCATACAATTCAAACATGAAAACATACCTG
Source organism: Pleurozium schreberi (assembly GCA_006891605.1). Taxonomy (NCBI): domain Eukaryota; kingdom Viridiplantae; phylum Streptophyta; class Bryopsida; order Hypnales; family Hylocomiaceae; genus Pleurozium; species Pleurozium schreberi. The sequence goes on from VACF01001695.1 coordinate 34,447, forward strand.
GGTGATTGCAATTTGCAAGGAACACCTATCAATTTTGATGAGTTTGGTTGATTTTTTTGGGACTAGTTTAAAATTAGAAAAATAATTTTTAAATTTAAAAAAAAGATATGAATAATATAAATACCTTTCAGAAAAATTTAATCTAGGAAGAAAAAGTATAGAAAAAATCTCTAAGTATGAGAACTTGAAAGTGCCAAGTATCAAGAAAATACATATTTTCATATTTTATATAGTAAAAAATAGGATAAAATTTTCAAAAATAAAACCAAAATTGGACATTTGCAACAACTTTATGTAAATGTCTAGTCATGAAAAAAATCCACCAAAATCATTTTTCATTGTTCAAAAATTCATTGCAAATGGTGCTCACTTTAGGCCAATCTAGAACTCATTTGCAATAGGCAATCAAAATTCCCTTGGTTAAAAGTTGTATTTCCATATTATAAAGCACCTCACAATGTTTCATGACCAAATTTTTCAAAAAGATACTTAATAGTACTGGAAACCACCAAAACTGCAAGTGTGAAATATTATCAAAATTCAATTTTGGTCATTTAAGTAATTTCATTAAAATTGACAAAACGTATGTTTATTTTTCATACCATAAGGCCATATTTGTTATATTAAGACTTTTCACAGATTTTGAGACAGAATGCTAATTATTGGGAAATTCATTTAAAAAAATAGTAATTGAAATCAAAAATAAATAATACTCAAATAATGGTCCTATAAAGAAATTTTAAAAGTTGGTGTTGTTACCTATTTATAAAAAAATACTAGTGAAGAGATAAAGCGATTTATCCTCGAGTTGAGGATAATAATGAGACTGCAAAAAATCTCAATATAACGAAAATTTGGAAGCAAGCTTTCTTGTTCTTTTGAGCATTTTTGCAAAAGTTATAGACGAAAACAACTTTTTTTCATGACGGTGTGATGGAAAATAGGACAAGTATTTCTTGCAATCACCCAACTAGAAAACCACACGTATTATTGACGGCCAATTGTTTCTCAAAATTAACACATATATGTTGCTTGAGATGATACCCCTTAACCCCTAAAGCACTAAACTACGTTTTTTGGCAACATAGCAATTTTGGTCAGTTCACTACGAGTGGAGTTTTTGTTATTTTTCTTTGAAATTTTCACACATGTACCCCAGAAGTAGCTTTGAGGCCCAACAATTTCATAACTTTTGACTACATGGTTAAAAAGTTATGGTATGATATGTTGTTTTCATTGCGTGGCGGACAACCTGAGTAGCAAATAAAACTTCTTGAAAAATCACTCTTTTTAAAAATTAAAATTTGAAATTGGTTCTCTAGATCTATATATACATGGATGGCTTTTAATCATTCCATTTGGATTAATGAGATGAAAGTTATGGGAGTTTTAGTTTGCAGGTATTTATGGAATCTCTATTCTAAAATAAACTTTGAATCCCTTAATCAAATTCAATTTTAAATATTTTTGAAAAAAAAAATATTAAGTGTAGATTGTATCCTACAATATTACAACCATTGGGATTGGCATTTTTCAACTCAATGAATAAATTGTTAACAATTTAGTGTTTTGAACCATTTTCTACTTTTTGCTATATACTATTTTTTTTCCTATATGTTGTACAATTCCAAATGATTTGAAAATTTTCAAGCATATGTCCAACTTGCCTTGAAAAATGAATCCAAAGGGTAACCACCATTTTGGGCATTTTTTCATACACATGTGACCATCTGAAGTGCAGCTGCCCAATTTTCGCAGGGCCAAAAAAAGTTTTTTTTCCAATTCAAATGCTAACATCTTGCAATCTACACTGTGCAAAAATTCTTGAAATTTTTCCGACATGTTTTCAAATTACTGTACTACAAGACCTAGTATCCTAAGAACAAATGTGTTCAAAAAAGTAAAGAAAAAACAATTTGATACTTGTCCTAGAAATGGCAGTTTTGGAGCAATTTGGTGAAAACATAGTCAAAAACCTTTAGGGGTTAAATTTTGCACAAATGGATACACAAAACGTCTTCAAGAACTCCATAACAATACTCTCACTAGTCTTGCAGTACTCATTTGTAATTTGTGGCATCCATAGAAAATTCATAACACATATTTAGTGTTGAGGTGATCTTCCAATTAGGAGAGAAGCCCATTACACCATTGCAATCCATCTTCTACACAAAGTAGTTGTGAGGAGATAGTGAGACACAATGTACCAAAAAGTTTCAGATTGGATTGTTTTTCATAACCCCTCCAATTTTATTTGTGGGGTATAAAAAATAATCTAATCTGAAAATAACTTGAAAATCCCAATACCCCCCTTCAATCTTATATTTTTCAAAACGAACTTGTTTGACCTTCAATATTGGTTGATTGTTTTTTGTATTCATTTTTGTATCCATATATATATCCATATATATATATATATATATATATATAGTATACATACCATATCCCAGTATTTGTATCCCAATATTCGTATCAAGATCAACGGTAGGGAAGGGGGGAGGTAATTTTTAAGAAAAAAATCAATGGCTTGTGATTTTTTCGAGAGAGGGGGGGACTAATCCAGAGGTGTACCCTCTCTTTTGAGGAGATAGTCATGAGCATGTATCTTCTCTATTTTATTTTCCAATAATGAACATTGCATGTGATAGCATCACTGGAAAGAGGCCGACCTATAGACTAGCACATGAACAAAGTAATTTTACATCATACATTGATTTTGTGCAAAGCATCCTTAAATCTTTCAACATTTGGTGCTTTATCCAGATGCAGATGGGAATCACCCCACATGAGAGGCACAAAGGATTCATTGTCTAAAGAAGAGTATTGTACATGTTGCTTGAAGCTACACAAACTACCTAAAATATTTAAAGCATCATAAATTTTGATCCAAGCAATGGAAGAAGAAAAAACTACATTTATACCAAGATGGAATATGTTCACACTTTATATCAAAATTTTGTAAATACTTGACCAGAATTGACTTTGTATACAACTACCAAAGACTTCTTGCATCTGTTAAATGGTCATTTGGTCCATTGAATGATGCCTATGCCAAAATGTATATAGGTCATGAATGATGTCAAATGAATAATATTGGATGAAGGAATTGAATGAGAATTTTCATCCAATGGTTTTGGAAGAGTTCTTTGAATCTATTTGCAATAGATTGTGGCCCCTCATTATGATATCTTTAATTTTTTTAACAAATAAAAAAGCTTCATTCATGGATCACAAAACAATGCTTCTCTATCATAATTTGGCAACTTTTGGTTGTATGTTCTTCTTTATAATTTTAGCTATGAAATTGTTTTAAAAAAAAATAAGGTTGTTCTTGTAAATGTATGAAAGTACATCTAACTAGTCTAACTAGTGTGCATGGAATTGATTGTTGAAAATATGGATTGTTGGATTTGTAAATTATAACAACTCTGTATGATCAATTTATGTAGAAGTAAGAAAAATCACATTTTTTTGAAGAAAAAGATATATAAAATATAAAATATTTTTTTTTAGAATAAAAGTAGATTAAAATTCAAGAACAAGAAAATTCATGTGTTTTAGATTTTTGAAAAGGAAACAAATAAATATCTCCTAGAATATTATACATCCTCATATAATAAGGTGTAATACCAAAATCTAATCACTCGTCTAATTGATAAGATCCTACAAAATATGCAAAAATATACACATGACATTTTTTAGAATCCAAACGTAGATGTTTTAGACCTGTATTTTTTGCAGTGTTTGCAAAAAAAATTGGAATTATCTTAGTTTAATACTTTTTATTTTTTAGATTAGAGGCATGGGTGTATGAATTTCAACATTGTGAATGAGGCATTGAACCACCTCTTTATCCAATCAAGATAAAATCCTATATTTGCCTCAAGTTGTTTTAAAAATGTAGATTCCTTCCACCCATGCCACTCATGTCAAAAAAAACTTGTCCTAAAATCTTGTCAATCAAACTGATTTTTTCAAAAAATAATTTGGCATTACTGTACATATTAAAATTTTGAAAATAAAAGAGTTTTATAGGTATGTGCACATTTCACTCTCCGTAACTTAGTTTTATATTTCATGAAATTTCTTCCGATCTTTCAAATTTGCAATCAAATATTCTAAGAGGATACATTTTTTCTTAATATGTTGAGAAGGAGGGAGCTCACTAAATTTCACCCCCCTCATCATGATTCTGGCACATATTGCCACACAGCAGCTGGTCTGACTGGGCCAGTTATCTCGAACATCACGATAACGTCAAATTTGGTCCCCCGCTGAATTGCACGTGGACTTTGATGATGACTGCCGGGCTGCCCGGGTAAATTTTCAATGGTTCAGTCCCAGTGTTTCACGATGCTGATGCTGATGCTGCCGCGTTCCAAGGCCATCAAGCATGGACTATTAACTGACATGGTAGGGCATGGAACATGGTAGGGCATGGGACACACCCATGGAGCTTGCATGGCCCATTGTGGATGTATGGGCCCAGACTCGATTTAGGGCTGGCCAGTGTTTCGCTGCAGTTTGGAGGTTCAATTGGCATAAGAATTTAGGGTGTTCTAGGTTCATGTGTATTCACTGTTTAGGGTGTTTATGGGTTAGGGTATTTCGTCTAGGGTGCATCCGACTTTAATTTATTGGCCACCATAAAATTAAATTTTTGAGGATGAAATTCATCATTAAACAATAAACATTGCATATTCGTTGTAGGGGGGTTGGAACAAAACAACTTTCCCTTGTTTAGCGGATGGACATTTGACAGAGAACCGTTTCCAATATATGTATTGACTACTTCTTTTTCCATCTTGTGTGTAAACGGTTTAGGCATGAAATGTTTAAGATGAGTTCACTCCATACATTGAGAAAGCAATTGTTTGGACTTCATGATCTCTCACATTATGAATTTCATATGTACTCATGTCATAAACATGATACCACTACTCCTTCACATCACCATAATTTACATAATAACCATGATTCCCACACTTGAAACTATGTAAGGACAAAAGAAAATAATCGGTGACAACTTCCAATTCATCATGACAAATTATGAACGCTCAAAAGCTTATTAAGTATGCATTTCTCAAGTCATTTTTCAATTTTGCAAGGATGAAGACATGCTTTTCATGCAATCATACCTATTTTTTGGGGCCTACGACTAGTGTTAAAATACTATAACACTGTGGCTCCTAGGAATGAAGGGGTGGAAAGGAAAAACCCCACAATGTTCCCACTTTTTTTTGGCACCTTTCTTAGTTGTCACGGAAATAGTTAGGCATTTTTTCGGGTGGTGGACGAAGACGTGGTCTTCATCCAACCCTCCTCATTTTTTTGGGACTACGATTACTGTTTCATTTTTTAAGGAAAGTGGCCCCTAGGAATGAAAGGGTGGAAAAAGAAAACCACACACTGTTCCCATTTATTTTTGGCCCCTTTGGTAGTTGTCATGCAAGTAGTTAGGCATTTTTTGGGTTGGATGAAGACGTGGACTTCATCCAACCCTCCTCATTTTTTTGGGACTACCATTACTGTTTGAATACTTTAACACTATGACCCCTAGGAATAAAACGGGTGCAAAAGGAAAAGCCCACATTGTTCCCATTTTTTTTTGGCCCCTTTGGTAGTTGTCACGCAAGTAGTTAGGCATTTCTTTTTGGGTTGGATGAAGACGTGGAATTCATCCAACCCTCCTCATTTTTTTGGGACTACCATTACTGTTTCATTTTTTTAGCAATGTGGCCCCTAGGAATAAAAGGGGTGCAAAAAGAAAAGCCCACATTGTTCCCATTTTTTTTTGGCCCCTTTGGTAGTTGTCACTCAAGTAGTTAGGCATTTTTTTTTGGGTTGGATGAAGACGTGGTCTTCATCCAACCCTCCTCATTTTTTTGGGACTAAGATTAGTGTTTCATGTTTTTAGCAATGTGGCCCCGAGGAATAAAAGGGGTGCAAAAGGAAGAGACCACATTGTTCCCATTTATTTTTTGGCCCCTTTGGTAGTTTTTACGCAATTAGTTAGGCATTTTTTTGGGACTACCATTATTGTTTGAATACTTTAACACTGTGGCCCCTAGGAATAAAAGGGGTGCAAAATGAAGAGCCCACACTGTTCCCATTTTTTTTTGGCCCCTTTGGTAGTTGTCACACAAGTAGTTAGGCATTTTTTTTGGGTTGGATGAAGACGTGGTCTTCATCCAACCCTCCTCATTTTTTTGGGCCTACCATTACTATTTGAATATTTAACACTGTGGCCCCTAGGAATAAAAGGGGTGCAAAAGGAAGAGCCTACATTGTTTCCATTTTTTTTGGCCCCTTCGATAGTTGTCACGCAAGTAGTTAGGCATTATTTTTTGGGTTGGATGAAGACGTGGACTTCATCCAMCCCTCCTCATTTTTTTGGGCCTACCATTATTGTTTGAATACTTTAACACTGTGGCCCCTAGGAATAAAAGGGGTGCAAAAGGAAGAGCCCACATTGTTCCCACTTTTTTTTTGGCCCCTTTGATAGTTGTCACGCAAGTAGTTAGGCATTTTTTTTGGGTTGGATGAAGACGTGGTCTTCATCCAACCCTCCTCATTTTTTTGGGACTACGATTAGTGTTTCACTTTTTTAGCAATGTGGCTCCTAGGAATAAAAGGGGTGCAAAAGGAAAAGCCCACATTGTTCCCATTTTTTTTGGCCCCTTTGGTAGTTGTCACTCAAGTATTTAGGCATTTTTTTTTGGGACTAAGATTAGTGTTTCATATTTTTAGCAATGTAGTCCCGAGGAATAAAAGGGGTGCATAAGGAAGAGACCACATTGTTCCCATTTTTTTTTTGGCCCCTTTAGTAGTTTTTACGCAAGTAGTTAGGCATTTTTTGGGGGGTTGGATGAAGACGTGGTCTTCATCCAACCCTCCTCATTTTTTTGGGCCTACCATTACTGTTTGAATATTTTAACACTGTGGCCCCTAGGAATAAAAGGGGTGCAAAAGCAAGAGACCACATTGTTCCCATTTTTTTTTTGGCCCCTTTGATAGTTGTCATGCAAGTAGTTAGGCATTTCTTTTTGGGTTGGATGAGGACGTGGTCTTCATCCAACCCTCCTCATTTTTTTGGGCCTACCATTATTGTTTAAATACTTTAACACTGTGGCCCCTAGGAATAAAAGGGGTGCAAAAGGAAGAGCCTACATTGTTCCCATTTTTTTTTTGGCCCCTTTGATAGTTGTCACTCAAGTAGTTAGGCATTTTTTTTTGGGTTGGATGAAGATGTGGTCTTCATCCAACCCTCCTCATTTTTTTGGGATTACCATTATTGTTTGAATACTTTAACACTGTAGCCCCTAGGGATAAAAAGGGTGCAAAAAGAAGAGCCCACACTGTTCCTGTTCTTTTTTAGGCCCCTTTGGTAGTTGACACGCATGTAGTTAGGCATTTTTTGGGGGGTTGGATGAAGACGTGGTCTTCATCCAACCCTCCTCATTTTTTTGCGCCTACCATTACTGTTTGAATATTTTAACTCTGTGACCCCTAGGAATAAAAGGGGTGCAAAAGCAAGAGCCCACATTGTTCCCATTTTTTTTTTGGCCCCTTCGGTAGTTGTTACGCAAGTAGTTAGACATTTTTTGGGGGTTTGGATGAAGATGTGGTCTTCATCCAACCCTCCTCATTTTGGGAGGTTTACTATGAGTGTTTCAATAGTTTATTATTTTTTACCCCTAGGAATTACGGAATTGCGGAAGGCAAATTATAAAGCCACACCTTTTTGTATTTTGTTTTTGGCCCTTTTCATAGTTATCGTGCACATAGTTAGGCATTTCTGTTTGCGATGAAGACATGTCTTCATCCATCACTTCGCATTTTTGTGGGCCTACTATGAATGTTTCACTACTTTATTAGTTTTTGGTACTGGGAATTACGGATTTGCGTGAGCCAAATCTTAAAGCCACACCCTTCCCATTTCTTTTTTGGCCCCTTTGATAGTTATCGTGCACGTAATTAGGCATTTTCTTGGAGGATGAAGCCATGTCTTCATCCAACCCTCTCCATTTTTTTCGGCCTACTATGAGGGTTTCACTACTTTATTAGTTTTTGCTCCTAGGAATTACGGAATTGCGTGAGGGACATTCTAAAGCTACACCCTTCACATATTCTGGGGGCCCTTTGATAGGGCTTAGCTTATACTTTGTTAGGGGTTTTCCTATTCTATAAGGATGAAGACATGGTCTTCATCGAATGTCCATATTTGGAGGGCCTATGGTTAGGCTTTCCTTTCTTCATGAGTGTCGCACATAGGACCGGATGGGCGAGGGGGGACCACACACTCTTTCCAATTTCCTTCGTCCCCTTCCGAAGTTTTAAAACACTTTCGTGATCCGCTTCATTTTCATGAAGCTGAAAGAAAGCCCCCTATATGAAATGGATGGTTTAGGGTCCCAAAAACTTGAACCACGTCATTTAATGACAATGCAATGGTGATGTAAGTTCCCTTGAATCGTAAATCATCATGTCTGATGGGACAGTAATTCGAGTATTCGACCATTCTTAGGCCGTGAAAAATTTGCTTTTAGAAGTAGGCCCGGAACCACAGCAAGCACGGGTTGTGAAACCTGGGTTCCCCGACTTCAGCAATTTTAGGCCGCAGTTTTCGTCTAGAGCAGTATTCTGCTGTCCTTTTCAATCCCAGCGAACTTCGATGCTCTGCAATGTACTGCGATGCGCTCACCGTTTCAGGGGCCGCTCTTCCCGTAGCTGCAGCGAAGTGTTTTGGCGTCTTCAATGCAATCGGCGGTTGGAGAAGGCGAGTCAAACCTGCCCACTACGCTTCGGAGGCACTCGATTGCTTCTACGGCCATCACCTCATGCTGCTCTTCCGTCGAGTTTGTGGAGGAGTCATTAACTTCAGCAACGGTTTTCTGGAGTAATGCTGACGCTGTGTAGGGTGTCAACGTCGGAGCGCTCAAGTGCGTGGCGGACTGAGGTTTAGGGTGCTGCTTGCGACGCCCATTGCTTAGGTTTGTCTACCTCTTTGCTTTTTTGATTTCAAGTTTCAGTTTAGGAGAGGTTTAGGGTTCATCACCTCGCAGTTGACGACTTTCTTTGCCCTTGCACTTGCCTTCCGGACGCCTCCTCTTTGTCGACTGTAATGTGATCGCCGGGACGTCGCCGTGGAGGAGTATGACGAAGATTCTTCATGACGGCAGCTCGGTGTAGGGTTTGTCCGGTTTAGGGTGGAAGTACCGAAGGCGCTCTCACGCTGTTCTTTCTTTGTTTACGATTCAGTGTTGGGGGTTCAGTTTTAAGAACGGCATTTCAGTAGGGTTTAGGGTGTGAATCAGTATTGTGTGTGTGGGATCGGAGAGGCCATTTCTTTGTCCTAATGAAATGAGTGAGGCCCACAGGTGAGCACATAGGCTCTTGTTTATGTATGCATGTTTGATTTGGAACGTAAAATCCATCTTCTACCTCCAACATTCTGGAAAAAGGTATTAGGCCTTACTTTGCTTTAGTAGTCAACGGGAATTGAAGGGCACCTTTACCACTAATTGGTCACTAACAAAAGCTATGTTTTCAATGTTGGGTTATCTTTGCAGCGCTGGCTTGACGGGCAGCCAGGTCGCGCAGTTCAATACTGCGATAGTTGCTACTACTATCACCCAGTGTTTCGTTGGGGTGAGCATGTAGGGTGGACTAATTGGTTCACTACAGCGGACGTCGGCAAACCAATCACACACGGACAGCGCTGCGGCTGCAAAGGCTGTAGTGCTTGCGACATAGGCAAGCAGAGGAGTGCAGCGCCAGCAGGAGGCGAGGAAGAAGACGGAGCTCCGGTTTTAGGGAAAGACAGAGAGGCGGGGGGGAATTCTCAGATACAACCTCTGCCCCTAAATTCAGTGTTTCAAAACCAACCATTTCCATTTATTGTCCAGCACTTTCATTGGTGGAGCCTTCACTTACAGCGCGTTTCTGCAGGATGGAACACTACATCCTGAATTTTTCCAGGAAGTGAAGATTGACAAGCACGTCTACAATGTCAACTACGGCACCAGGGAGGAATTCAACAGGCTTATCGAGGAGTGTGCCACCCGCGCATGGACAAACATTCCTTGACCAGGCCAATCGAGGTGCAACTTCTTCCAGTGTATTCACTGCGGTGTTGCCACATTCACGAACAAGATGCGACTCAACAGTCACTAATTCACTTCTCAGTGTCCTGTCCAGAAAGATGAGTAGGGGAACAACTTGCGCCTCCTGCCTTATCCAGACATGGGATTAGGGCAGGGAAAGGTGTCGGAGGCTTTGCGGAAGGGGAAGGCTGTGGACAAGGTTGTGCCGGTCAGAAGTCAAAGGGTACAGACAGCAGATGCAGGACAAGGGAACGGCGCAAAAACCACGGTCCCACCTGACCAGGCGAAGCACCAGCCAAAGGGGATGAAGCGCACTACGGTGGCGGTTTTAGGGTTGCCGGCCTCAATGAATCCAACAGAACCGAGGATCAGAGATGGCACCAAGAAAACAGGAGGTGAAGAGGCGCCAACGCGGGTGCCAGTGAAACATAAAGATAAAGACGACTGCAGCCGTGCAAGTGCTAGAGGGGGGACAGACGAGGCAGATGAAACACTGGCACAGTTGGCACGGCCGGCAAAAAACAGCCAGGATGAACCACGTATGCGTACAAGCTCAATGTTGAGGAGCCAACCTGGGATGCAGCCTGCACACATGACACGGAGGGATGTGAAACTGAAGGCGGATAGAAAGCAAGGCGGCTTCAGTGCAAAGTCCAAGAAACGTAAGCCAGGCAAACATACAAAAGAGGAATCTAGCTATGGACCCTCTCATACAGACAGCGGTCAAAGTGATACTGAGGAGTGCGCGTCGGACTTTAGGGTGTTGGACAGGAAGAGAAAGACCAACACGGACCGCAATGAAGTCAACGAAGTCGGCAGCCCACGCCAACATCGCAAGCCTCCTCAGGAAAATCAGAAGAAGGAAGCTAGTGGGCCGAAAACAGTGAGGTCGAAGGATATGGACGAAACACAGCTAACTTCAGCATTTCAGATAGGAGATGACCCTGTGTGGTGTGCGGAACCGAAGAAGGTCAGTGAAGAGGGAGGGCGGAAAAGGAATGGGAGTGCCCAAGTCAAGACGCAGCACCGAGATGACGCAGTTGACAAGGGGAACAAACGTCTGAAGGCGACGGCAACCCCAAAGTGTATCTGTAATAGGACGAACATTGTTTCTTCAGGGGACAGCGATGGATCTAGTGCTAACGGTGAAGGGCATGGGGTGAGTCGTACACCCAGTCCACGACCCAGCAACCAAGCGGCGCACACACCTACTGTGAGTGAGGAGTTGTTTGCCGGGTTCTGCCAGTTGGACCCACCCAATGACGAAACGGAAGTAGACACTGCATACAGTATTGCGATGAAGGCAGTGGACGAATTAGTGACCCACAAGCCAATGGACAATGAGCCCTTGCCGGACAATACCACTCCGAACGTCCAGCCACCCTACGAGACATTGGACCCTGAGCAAGACGCACAGAAGCAGACTGCGGACGTCAAGCCACCCAGCAAGACATTGGAACCTGAGCATCACGCACAGAAGCAGACTGCGGACGTGGAGTCGCTTAGCGAGACAGTGGAACCTAAGCAGCTGGCTGAGAGAAACCCTCTGGACTTGGAGTCACCCTGCGAGACAGTGGAACCTAAGCAGCTGCCTGAGCTAAACCCTGTATATGTGGAGCCGCCTTCCGAGGAGCCCTTCAAGACGCCTCCTTCAAGGAGCATTGCGAGAGAAGGGTTGAAAAGCCTAGCCTATTTGCGGCTGAAAACTAATGCAGCAAGAAGAAACGCACCTCGGAGTATCGCACGGGAGGCTCTGTCTCCGGCTACGGGACAGTCTTCGGAAACTAGGTACCATGAACACGGCATGCAGGTAGTTCCATGGACAAGGAACCACAAAGGTATCTATGCGATTCAGAAATATTGGATGTGCGGTGTAGGCACTCCGACTCCTAAAGTGTATCACCCAGCGTTAGAGTCCACCATGTTGGGACGGGCTGAGCGTCTACGGCGGGATGAGCGGGAGGTCCGCATGGCTGTGCGCGTCAGAGCCAATGCCTTAGCAACGAGTCGCCCAAAAATTCCCCCCCACCCACGAAGACTACAATCCCGGACCTGTACCATCTCTTGAAGGCGAGGCCGCAGTTGTTGGACTAGGTGTGGGAGGGCCAGTGTAAACAAGAATTTGATGCAGAGTTCCAAAATTCCTGGGCTGCAAACAATTTCCAAGTCGCCACTAGGGAGTGCGGCATGTGGTGGCTCTATGAAGCAAAGGTGTGATCAATTTGCCCCACCTATTGAATGTGACTGTTTCTCTAAGGTGTTTTTAGTAACCATGTAGTGTTTCGATGTAGTGTTTCGCACCCGAACTCTGCATGCAGACACTGTTCATGACGTGTTGGCATTTTGTGCAGGAGGAGGAATACCCAGACGTCTCTGCGGCAATTGGCCGTGCCGTGACCTCTCTTTGCTCCGGTGTGAAGTATGGGAAGGTGCCTGCGGACATTGAATTCATGGGGAAGTACTTGTAGTATGTCCACGATGTGACGCACTATCAAGAAAGGTGTCGCACTGCCGCAGCTGACTTGAAGGCGGAGCAAGAACGCATTGTAACAGCTGCGGCCGCAGACTTCAGGCACGAAACATGCTTGAAACGGGAGGCCTGCGTATGGGACTGGTGCCCGATATGGTTGGTTCTACAAGAAAGCAAGGACTTGATGAAGAAGCTCCCGTCTCCACCGTGGCGTCACGATGGTGAGTTCCTCGGCTTTGTGTGATGTTTTACTGCAAGCTGACAGGCTCTTTTTGAATTTAGTGTTTCGAATGCGTGAACACCTTGAAGACCTAAACCGCCTGAACCCATCCTCTTCATTGCATGCAGATGAAGAGGCTGAGGAAGTTTGTCGCATTATTCTCTCAGAGAGAGTGCGCAGACTGCCACCATCGCCTTTGGTGCAGGTGCTCCGCATTGTGTTGCAAAATGTGTACGGGAGGTGGAGGCAGATGACGTGCCCTCTGTTTGGCATTAGGGAACCTGTGGTGAGGGCAATCTGCAAGAGGCAACGTGACGTTATGCTCGCCTTGGCAGTGTACACCTTCGAGGCTCATTTCCGTTTCTCTGGAATGGCTTCTTTTGAAGCCAAGGTGGTCCACACTACTATCATGAAAGACGCTGAGATGATTTGCCAGGGAAAAGAGGACCGCGTCATGGACAACATTATGAATTGGGTGAGGAATGTTCGCCTCCGAGCTCTGCAAGATCTTGCGCGCGACTTCCCCGTAGGCTTCGGACGATGCTGGAAGACAACTTTGCATGAGCACTGGGGAGACCAGGGGAAGTTGTGGAGTAGAACACTTAGGCAAAGGGAAGACTTAGACCTTGGCTGGGTGGCGGATGAAAACGCACCAAGATGGGCATCTAAAGTAACTGCAGCAAGGCATGCAGTACTGACATCATGCATTCCATGGAGAAGGCCCTAGAGGAGGACGAGGATGCAGCTTGGGGTCAGTACTATGACACAGTCGAGGAGTGCAACGAAACACTGCAACCACCTGCTGGCGAAACACAGGATGTAGCTGTCGTCGACCTGCATGAACCCATGGCAGTCGAGGCATCTTTAAGCCTTTCTCAACTGCAGAGGTCCGTTCATGTGGGTGATATTTGCACACAGGATTTAAGCGTGGAGGAACTGCCTCCCGTACAAACTCCTCCAAATTTGGTCGGCCTTGTTTATGTTCCTCCGGTGGCAGGCAATGAGCCGTTTGAAAACGTGTCTGCGACTGCAAGAAGCTTGGAGGAGAAGTTCTCTGAACACCATGCCGACCAAGAAGCACAATGCGACTCCGATGATCTGGCTGAGGAGTCAGCTGCCGTTATGAAAGCAGATCCCGAAAGTGCACGCAGACTGTCTCATCGCAAGACCGTCACATTTGCAGCGCTTCCAACCATTGAGCGTGCATCAGCGGATTGGTGTAGGCTCACTGCCCCTAAAGCATTTGATTACTTGAACGTTGAGGAGCTCATGGAAGCCTTACCAAGGTACCATAGCAATTTGTTTATAGATTATATTGGCTGTTCGTGTGAAACATTGGTCGTCTTGGACAGTGTCTGCCAAGTAATATTGGATGAACATTGTTTGAGATACATTGTTTCGTGGATACTGGGCCAATTTTAAATTGCAGATATGTGTTGTATTGTTGTACCAACTTAGTTTCCCAGTGGTACAGTATGAGTAGAACTACACACTGAATGTTGAAAATTTTGCAGAAAGGGCGAAGGTGACAAGGATGCGGGCACCATAACTTTCTTTGGTGTTGAGTGGGAGTCCCTACCGGTGCCAGTAAGCCAATTGAAGGACTTGAGGAGGTGTAGGAAGTTCCTTGGGCAAAACCTCATCGAGCTCTGCTACCGGAGGTTGTGGTGGAGTCTGTCTCGTGCAGTTCGCGGGCACCTGTACATTGCGTCGTTCTTCATGCAGGGCCCTCTTCAAAAAGCATGGGACAGTGGCACTGAGGAGGCGTTGCTGAAGTGGGGACAATCTTATCTTGTCCCATTGCGAATTTATAGCACGTGCCCGTGTGACATGCAGGTCTTGGTTTCATATGTGAACGGCTCACACTGGTCGTTGTTCATTCTGACGGCTTCGTCAGTGCTTCACATAGACAGTGCAAGAATCCATGATGGGCAAGATGACCGGCAGTATGTGATCAGATTGTGGACGGTGTGGCCGCTCTTGCATGAACCACGCTTAGGCGCACAGCCAGAGACGGAGGAGGTGAAGGCCTATCTCCAGAGGGGGAATTATGAGTGCGGTTTTTTTGTGCTGCGATTCATGGAGCTCTACGTACGTTTCCTTCATGGTGACGACCCTATCGTAGACCAAGAGAAGGTAGAAGCCATGTTTAGAGCTCATGTGCAGTTGGTAGAGCGCGGGCATGCCATGCAGAAGAATGTCATCGCTGCAGTCGCTGATGAGCTTCGCTGTACAGCTCAGGCCTTACCTTATGCTCCACCGTATCGCGTGTGTTATGGTGGGGACGCTAGCTCGGGATCCATTACAATCTTACCTAATGCAGGCGATGACGACGTCCAGAGCTCGCCCTAGTAATAGTTCAGGTTTTTTCTGAGTTGTGTCCCTCCCCTACAAGCATGCGTCACTTCCCATAGCATAGCGTAGGTCACCAGTGTTGCTGTCATGCTGTGGTATTTTGTTTACAGTGGACAGTGTTTCGCAACACGTGACCTTTCTCACGGGATGTGTCCCGTGAGGACAGCATGCCTCTGCGCATAACCGATGTATATTTTTTTTGGTTTATGTTGTCGTTGCACAGTGGTCATGGAATACAATCTTCGTGTAACTTTCCTGTAGAACACTGGAACTGTCCGAGGTCGTGATTGAAGTAAAGATTTGTATTTTTTTTTTTGGATAAGCCTATGCGTTTTTGTGTGAAAGAAGTGTTCTGAAATATAGCAGTTGTGCCCTAGTCTGTTCAATGTGGTAGTAAAAGGAAATACATCTCTGCAGAATATTGATATAATGTAAATGCGTAGGAGCCAAAGGAGGCAAGCGTGACTACATATGACTACCGTGGATTGTGGTCTGCCAAAATCGTTTTAGACACAAAGGAAAACGCGGTGAATTCGTCTTAATGAATGCAATATTATAATGTGAACCTCCCGCACATTGACCATGCGGGGGAGAAATAGTTAATTCAAAGAAAGTGTAAAATTCCCTGAACCGCTCATGGATTACAGAACAACCTCAACCCCGTGGCGTCAACTGTGTAGTCATCATGCTACCTAACCCTAACCCCGAATAATCGGAGGGTGAAGACACACAAAAATGAAATGGGCACTTCCACATTTCAGCACTTGTAAGTCGACATAGTGCAACACCGGTTTCCAATGAGTCAAGCTGCAGAGTCTCCACCCATCCTCAACCTCCTCGACGTTGTTGGCCTTGTATTTCGCTCCAGGAAGTCTTTCATGCGTCCGAGTTGCATACCTAATCCGTCCTCAGCAGTGTGAAACACTAGATTTGGACCCGCTGGATGTATATGGCCCGCCTCAATGTCAGCCGCTAACTTTCTTAACTTCCCGTGAGACCGATTGAGGTCAGCATGAAGGTGATCCATAAGTGTGCTATTCCTAGATACAAAATTGAGCAGCTCATTTGCTTGGATGGCCAATGTGTACTGCCTTATTACTAGAGGCTGTGTCCCGTGGGACACTGAATTCGCTTGAAACGGAGATTGTCGAGCCGTGGATTGTGGAGTTCCCGCGGACGTCCCCGGCCTGGATCGTGTAGGTGTGAGGAACTGACTTATCCCAGCAACTTCAGTTCCTTTCAGTGCCCCGCAGTACCTTGCAACAGTCCCTTCAGCCAATTGTGGATGCATAAGTCTCAACACCTTCACTCTGTGCTTGCAGGTGTTTCCTTTTTGCGAGTGCGGACAACTGCAAGTGGCCCATACTTCTGCCGGATTATGCACAACATATCGAATGTCCCTGTGAGTGGCTGAGGTAATATATGCTGGCCCGCCTACAGACTCTGGCAGTGTTACGTCTGTGTCCGGAATGTCTCGCGCCCTTATCAGAGCAGAGACAACAAATCAACAATTCCGCGTTCTTTTCGGTTGTCAACAAAGCCGAAGCGCTTGCGGACACTCTGATACCAATAATGTGTTAGCACGTCTCCTGTTAGAACGTGGATGCACCAATCCACGCGCCGACCAGCCATGCGACTCCTCTCTTGCTTAAGCACAGACTTCATGTAACTATGGTGGCTTTCAACAGCAGCATTCGTATCCTGCCYTGCATATGGCAAATTCCTGTAGCCAACTATCCACATGTGGACCTTCGATAGCCATTGCTGCTTCACATAATCCCAGAACTCGTTGGCAGCAGGGTATGCAATCTCGAGCCGCTGCAGGCTCTGAATTGCCCAAGCTGTGGCATCATTGCCCGCGGGTCCTGTCCGGTTGTACATAATAGACCCGAGACCCTTTATGATTTCAGCTCGCACCACAGCGTCTGGAATCTTGATGCATGCTTGCTTCTGCCACGCCCGGTGTACATGCCACAAACAAAGGAATATGGCGGTCATTGGCCAAACAACCTTGCATTCCACGCACGAAGTGGTCAGTAATTGGCCACTCCTTGATGTCGTAAAGAAGAATGGCAAGGATACTATTATTCTGTACTTGCATTTCTTAGAATTGCAAGTAAGGGTCCACATGATGTCAGTGTTTTATTCTCTAACAATGTTTCACAGAGTAAGCCCAAGAAAGAGATGATGCAGTTCTAGATTATAGGGAAGGGCATACCGCAGGCTGTTGATCTCTCCCTGTGCGCAGTCAACAATGAAAGCATTGGGCTTCCAACACAAGTTCAGTTTCTTCATGGTGTGATCTAGAGCCCTCATCCAGGGGGTGAGGTCCTCTTGTGCAGATTTGGAAGTCAGAATATACGCAACAGGTACCCCGTTGTGCCACTCATCAAAAACCATGACCGTGTACAATGGAAACTGCAATGACAATTTTCTACACATAGTAAGCAATCATCCAATGAAAGCAACAAGGTCCCATTCTTTGTGGGTGAAAACAGGCTTCAATCCCTAATACCCGAAATTGCGACATTGCTGACCCACTACTTACCTTCTTCTCATTGGTGCCAAATGTGGCATCGATGGAAACCACTCCTTGATGCCCAAACTAAAGCATCATATTGCGCTGCCACGGGGTCTGGATTCCTACCGTGAAGGGCATATTTGTATCCGTCAGCGCTCCTCTTACAGATACGCCAGTCTCTTGATAGAAAAAAACACTGTCTGCGTTTTCTTGCACCCACAGTTGCACACTTTTGGCGTCCTCAGTGCTAAGCATGTACGTTTTGCGTGCAACCTTTGTTGCCAAATTCCTAACATCCCGTTCGTGGAGGAACCAGTCTCTGGTAGCCGCCTTCCCATCAGCCAGTGCATCCTTCACAGCTACAATATGCTTCACTATTATCTGAGAAATACTGAATCCCTTGCAGAGCAGGGTTAGAACAAACTCTTTTATTTCTTGGGATAACTGCCATGATAGTGCACTGCGGTCCCCGACATGCTGCAGCCCATGACAGAGATTCCCAGCGTGGTTCACATGCTCTGCCTCATACATGCGAATTTCAGAAATATGTGGTAAAAGGTAAAGTGTTTTTACACTAAATGATGCAAGGCAACCTCGCTTGAATGAGCCACCCCATTGCTTCTGTGAGTCCCGTGATTTCTTCACAGTGGTGCTAGCAGGATTACTGCTTTCCTTTTCGTTTGCAGAAGGCTGCGGTGCAGTGTTTTGAACGATGTCAKCTTCTTGCAAGAKAGTMTCTTGTGGCAAGTYGTTCAAGTTYGGGACTTCTRGATTGCTTTGSAGTGTTGCGTTACCTCCGAAATCCCCAGAAGTCAGTGTCTCAATACTTGTGTTTCGTTGCCCACCGCTGCACTCTGCAACAGAACTGTAGTCCTGCACATGATGATGGCACGTCCCTGTAYAGGATGCTTTGCCAACTTCAGTGTCATTTGTGACGTTCTCAATGTCAGAGCAAGCAGGGAGCACATTGAGATCAAAGTCCATAGTATTTGTTGTCAGTATTTTAGCTGGCTTCTTTCTAGGTTGACGGCGCTTGCAAGGAACTGCCCTCTTGGAAGGACCAYGCTTGCTTGACTTCRGTTCAGAATTYTGCACGGTAYTGTCCGTTGCTGGAGGAAGGGGGGGAGGTGCCTCGATGCTGMCAGCAGGTGCATTCAAGTCTATCTGAGTGTCTCCATCACTGAAATTGGAAGTGATGCACAGTGAGGCAATTAAGTCCACTGTGGATGGAATAGGACAAACATTGCCAGTTTTGTCCTTCCTCCGTYGTGGTTGTTTAGTCTTGGGAACGGGCACCGGCTCAGTATGTGGGTGGATGTCATCTACCTGAAATTGTGTTTCAGTAGCTCTAACATCGCTAGTACCATTGGAAGGTGGTTTTTTCTTTTGCCGTGTCCGCTTGGGTTTGGCGGGCTGTACTCCTGAAGCGTCTTTGGGCGTGCATTTCCTTGGCCTGCCTCTTTTCGCCTTCTCCTTCACTGGCAGCACGGTGTCTCCAATTGTAGCATCAGCCTTCTTCCGAGAACGTCGGGTGTTTGCAGTTGATGCAACTACCAATTTGGACCTCCGTTTCGGCAGCAAGAGCTCAGTCATAGTCTTCACCTTCCCCGTGTCATCTTGCGGACCATACTGGCAGTGGTACCTGAAAAAAAACGATACAGAAGTGGACAACAGTGATTGTCTGCGAGGTTGGTTAAGGCAACAATTTTGTAATGGCTTCAGTTTGTTTTCCAATTACATAGCTCAAAGCAATATGCAGTGATACAGGGACAGTGAAACAGGAACCGTGAAACAGTGGAGCAATATGTGTACCGGATGACCTCCTTCGATGTAATTGAGGTAGCCTTGCCAATAGGACGTGGCTTTCCTTGCTTGGTGCGGATCTTGACAAACCTACACTTCATACCCTCAGTACTGTTTTCCATCCCATGTATGAAGTCAGGAACCCTCGTACTGGAAATGAAACACTCCTGGGCGGCTACAACATCTTTCTTCCGATTAGCACCTAAACCGCGCACAAGCTGCGTCTCCACCAGCTCCCATAATAGATCTGTTGTCTAGATGGGCCCCTCAGGAGGACATTGGACCTTTGTTTTGATGCACCGCAAATGGTCCTGCAATTCATCACCAGAAACTGCATCTAACAGATCATTGACTGCAGAATGAAAATGGCGATGCAATCAGCCTGGAATTAGATGGCGTCTAAGAGACCCTGCAAACTGTAACTACAACATGGAAAGGACCTAAAATCGCTGAAACAGATTAGTCTTCTAAACCCTAAACCAATTACCATAATCAGTCAAAGTGCAAGTAGCATACCCTGAACTATATAATACATTGTACACCTTCAACCGTATCAATTGTGAAGCCTAAACCAACCAAATTGCACCGTTTCTCATCTCCTCCAAGCAGATTGTAGTGTTCAGCAGCTCCTCCAAGCAGTCTGCAGCATTCAGCATCTCCTCCGCAACCTTTGTTCACAGAAATCTCACCTTCAACCGGCCTAAACTACGATCTCATACCCTAACCGTGAGCCGCAACGCCTGAACGCCGTTCCTAAACCGCAGCAAACACGAAGAAAAAGCATCAACCATACGAAATCGTGCAAGAGCAACTGCATCGTCTTGCAAAATGCAATGGAACCCAATCTCCCCAAACCCTAGCCGCCTGAACCCTAGCCGCCACCCTAAACTGGCTGAACTTGCAAAAGGAAGAGCAACACTGGCCGGCTCCGATGACGAGGTTGCAGTCACCTGACGGCTCGAAAAATGAGGAAAACACAGTCTGCATGGTCAGACCCACCCATACATGGAGCATGCATGGAGGCGATGGATGATCGAAACACTGCAAACAAAACACTGTACAGGAATTCCGGGCAGTTTCTGAGCGGGCAGCCAGAGGGCGGTCCGGGCGGACAGGTACAACTGCACCTGGCAGTCAAACGGGGGACAAGATCGCGCGGCAGGTGGCAGAGTAATGAATAGGACGGTGTGATTTAGTGAACACCGAGAGGGAGTATAGGTCCTTCCATCCCCAAACAAATTGGGCCTTGGTAAAACTTGATTGTAAAATTACATAAACCATTATTGACCCCRAAAGGACCATAAGATCACCAAGTGCCAATTTGAAATCCCCAAAAAATTTAGGTCAAAAGTTATTCACAAAATAGAGTGAAATGTTTTTTTGAAGAAAATAGACACTTTGACATTTTAATTTGTCAAAAATAGGAAGAATAATTTCTTTTAAAACTAAAAATTGGCAATTTGGGAGAACTTTATGATATAGAGATTTCACCGAAAGAATGATCTCAAAACCATCTTGAATGTTCAAAACGTGTGCGTACAAGGGAGCCCTGTGAGCACGCATTTAGAGGACGCATAATGTTTTTTTGAATTTCCTCTGGTGGATGCATGCCTTTCTAGTGCGGAAATTGAGCACAAAAATTTCAGCTCTTGATCATTAATTTTGGGTACTCCCTAGTACTAAAAACCCCTAAACTGCAAAGAGTGACAAATTAGCTAAATTTAAATTTAAATATAAAATGATTTTTTAAAATTTCTAAAGAATAAGGAGTCCGATTGCTATCAAGCCTATTTATCCAATAAAAATTTCAAGTTGATTGGGTTCATACTTGAGAAGTTATAGTGGATGACAACTCCGCCATTCCAAGTGTGACGCAAAATAGTACTAGTCTTTCATGCATTCACTAGCATGCAATTATATTTTTCCTCACTATATGTAGAAAAAAAAGCTATTGAGGGGTATTTTGTAGCACCTTATTTTTTTTAAATGCATAGAGAGACTAATTTTTGGCACCCTCTTATTCTTTAATGTTGTAGAAGTACATGATACCAAGAAAGAATACTACCGCATTGCAAAATTTAGTATGTGAATAGCAAGCATTGCAGAGCATTGAAATTGCCACAATAAACCACACAAACAAAATTGTATTTCACTAAAAGAGTCTTTCATGCAAAACACTACCAATAAGTACAAAATTCCATCGACAAAATATAGGACTTCAAAACATAAAACCGTTGGGTTACCACATGAAATCCTAGAGAGCTATAAAAATTGAAAAAAGGAAGACCACATCTTGGACCACATTCAAGCACAAGTACACAACCAAAATCTAACGAAAAGCAATGATAATTAACCAAGTTTGGAATATAGAATGAAAGAGCTGTAGTGTTTTTATATGAACACCTATAGTGGTTTAATATGAACAACTCTAGTAATTTCAATTTCCAAAGAAAAAACGAGATTGAAATACAACCAATATTCAAAGCAAACTCCAAACTAGATTGAGACACAATCAATATTCATAGGAAAAACAAACTTTGTAACATAGAATCCATCACAAATGATATAAAAACTTGATTTTGTATAAATTTCAAATAGTAAAAGCATACTCACACACAAGATGGCTAAACGTATCATAATTCAAGATAAAACTTGATGTGTTGACATACACATGCATTGCTATTACCAATCCAACGTTGTAACCAAAATTTATGAGTTTAGGTTTATAGTAGTTGTTTTGATCATGCACCATCTATTGCAATCAATATGCACATGAAACCGGCTACATGCAACCAAAAAAAGAAGCAATGGAATTATCTGCCAGCAATTCACTACCAATGCTCACTAAAAAAGGATAAACACACTAGTTGCAGTAGTTGACGTTGGAAACGACATGAGAAAAAAAAGTAGAAAATAAAAGTCACTTGATTTTTCAACGACCAACAATACAATCATCAAGACAAATCCAAAGACATGAGGGCGGATGGAGGCAACCACTCCTCGACCAGTACACACAATCTTGCCCACTCTCCAAAGCCATATTGAGTCTACGTAAATTTGCTACTGTCAGCTTGCCAAAGGGCGTTAGTAGTGCACTAGCGGTCATTGTCTACAAGGCGTTGTAGCCACTAAATCTTGCTAAAAAGAGTGCAATACTTCTAGCATAGCAAATCCACGAAAATCCAACAATAATGGAACTTCCAGATTTTTGACCAAATTTACCTGAGTATTGGGATAGGTTGTCCTAGGACTTGATGATTCACCCATAACCATTTTGCAATTGTTTTATGAAGCTCTTGSGAAGCACCAAACCCTATCTCATGCAACAAGAATCAATTTTACAAAACCTCTAAAGGTAATCCTTACAATCTTATTTTAATGCCATTTGAAAGCTAGTGCACCCTTGGCCACCCGCAGAAAACAAAACAAGAATTATCTCCAGCTTTGAAAATTGGACAAAAAAGTACAAAAATAGGTGAGCAAACCTCATTAGACTTTACTAATCTAACTAGACCTACTATAGAGGTTTAGGGGAATCTCAAGTTTAACATCCTATTTTTTTCAATTAGACACTAAGTTGAAAAAAATGCCCTGTAGCCTATTTTATATATAATAATTCACATCACTTATTACCAATGCTCTAATAGATCTACAAAAGATATAATTTTTTTCCAATGAATTAAAATTGACCCTATTTTTATCTCACATAGTTTTCTAAAATTTTGATGGTCATCTTCTTGAGTTGTACTTGCAATCTCCATATGTTAAAATCAAGGTATACAATTAAATTGTACATTTTTCATTCATACAGTGTATTATAAAATGATTTTAAATTCAAATAAAAAAGATGGACTATCATTATGGCCTTCATAATTGGTAAGAATCSCCAAACACTAACATGTATTTTAGCATGTATTACAATTGTAATAAAACACAATTCCCATTTTACTTAAAAATTTCACAATTGATTTTTTGTTTTATCAAAACTTTTGAACTCTTAACACTCAAAGAAGATAAATGAAAAGAAAACTTCTTTACATATGAAAAATATTCCGTCTTGCTCAATCAATCATTTAAAGGCTATATATTTAACATGATAGTGGCAATTTGACTTGAAGCTTATTGGATTTTAAAATGCAAGTAATCACTTGAGAATAATGCATAAAATACCTATAATTAAGAAACATGGATAGTTCCATATTGCAATATTCATCTTTAATGAAACTTTTTAATCTTTTTGTTTGTATTTTATAGTTGTTATCATTTTTCATCACCTGTTCTTCAAAATTTCAAGACAATTTCAATTCTATACTAAAGATTTAGAWWTTTTCTTATTCAYAGAAGAAGTTTGATTTCATCTTTVACATATTTTTGTTTCAATCATACAATTAAACATTACAGAGCATAGATTGAAAAATTAAAGATGCTACAATATACATGTTAAAGAAAGCAAAATCATGCAATTGGAACATTATATTGAACTGTATATTGGACCAATTTGGGATCAAGGTAGKACCTAGAGTAAAAAGGCGGACAATTATACCCTTGCAATAAGAAAAATATTTGGTGCCACTCACTATTACCGTAGACTCTAAGTAGTAAGATCATTCACAGTAAATTCATACCAATGAAGTAGGAGAAGGTGCAATTGATGTACCCACATCGGAGCTGTGTGAGAACTCCGATAAATGATAGAATCCAGGGGGCTTGGTGGATGGCAATGACGGCATCAATATTGTTGTAATGGTGTTTTCTATATCTTGAATCTGCTCCAATAGTCTATTTACTTCTTCCATAGAAGGTCGAGCTTTGGGATTGGGAAGGCAACAAAAAAGTCCCAACTGAAGCAAACTCACAATTTTTGTTGTGTCAATTTCTAGGTCCACATCTGTAACTATGGATTCTAGGGTGGCGTTACAATTCAAATGTTCAAACTCACTTGGTGGTTGAGAATTTGCAAGCATTTTTGGATCTGCCATACTAAAAAGTGACCCACCTTCATAAGCACGCCAAATTGTGAATAACAATACAAGATCCTCAGGTTCTATAGTTTGCAAATCCAAGGGAGGCCTTCCACACACCACTTCCAACACCAAGATGCCAAAACTATAGACATCTGATTCCTTCGTGGCTTTGCCCGTGTATGGCAACTCAGGAGCTATGTAGCCAAATGTGCCCGCTGCCAAAGTGGTCTTCTCCAATTGATGGTGGCCCATCAATCGAGAAAGTCCAAAGTCTCCAACATAAGCRTTGAAATCCGCATCCAACAACACATTACTAGACTTGATGTCGCGGTGCAAAACGCAACTCAAGCAATCTTCATGCAAGTACTTTAGGGCTGCACCCACCCCTTCAAGAATGGAAAGYCGCATTTTCAAGGACAAAACTTGTTGGCTACSATTTTTGTAAAGCCAATCATGGAGAGTTCCATTGGATAGGTATTCGTATACCACTAACAATTTGCCTTTCTCTTGACACCATCCTTGCAATTGCACCACATTTCGATGTCGAATTTGGCCAAGACWTGCCACTTCAGCATGAAAAAGGGATTCAGCTTGTKTGGATTGTGACATGTTGATTTGTTTCACAGCAACCAAGTGACCACCACCTGGATCAAACATGGATTATATTTAACAACTCATTAAACTGAATTGAATTCCTTTTTGTTTGTATAGACATATCTTGGGAAGATATTTTGAAAAGTGGTAAGATCACTAACCAAGCTTATAAATTATGGAATTTACAAATACGCCTACATGATTGTTCTTCTTGGAAGAAGTTTTTGCTATTATTTAGGACTATTAGTACTTTATGCAAGTTTCACAACATTGTCATACAACAAAAGCACATGAGTCCCGGAGTCCACGCATGATTGACCATACTTCCACTAATCATCCTTGATGTCCAAAATTCACTACAAAGTGTAACCGGAAAACACTGCTCTCACCTTCCAAAGAGCCTTTGTAAACAATTCCCGATCCGCCACGTCCGAGCACATTTCTTTCATCAAAGTTGTCCGTTGCCTTGGAGAGCTCATTGTACGAGAACACACGTGGTCCCGTGGAATAACCCAAAGCAGTGGAACTACTCGATGGCGATGTAAAAGAAAAGACGAACCAGAGAATCAACAAGGCAGCGAGCGTTCCAAACAGAACTCCTGAAGTGACACCCACCCACGTTTTCGACTTCAAATATTGAAGCATCACTTGGAACTTGGACTCCCGCGTAGACTCTGGTATCTCGGTGCTGTAGAAGCTCCAGGACAAGAGCTCATGCTCTTCCAAATGATTGACATCTGAGCTTCCCCAGAACGCGAGCATCACCTCATCTCCGATCCCCTTCGGAAATTTGTAATTGGAAATGAGGAACAGAGGCTGCACTGGTTTGGGAGTTGATCCATGGGCCAATCTGACTTCCAGGGTCTGGGATGAGCTGGTGAAATCAATCCAAGCAGTGAAAATTCTCCCATTGGAGAAATACGAGCAATGCGTGTCGTTACCACAAAGGTTGTGAGTGTACGCTTGGACATCATATTCATTTTCAGGGTTCCTGGCAACCCTAATGAAGTTGTTGCTGGGCTCCTCCTCGCGATTTGGATTGTAATCCGTGTCCAAATCGATTGAAAAGAGTGGAGGTCTCACTCGAAAGTTTTGATTTCGAAATACCTTGCATGCACCGATGTGTCCCAATTTGGAGTAAATGTCGTGCARGGTAGCCATGGGTAAGTTCGGGGTGAAAGCAAAGCTGATTCCGCTCCCATCCAAGGTGTTGTTCATGTTATCCCAAGGCACGCCGTGCGTGGTGAAGGTGAAGGTGAAAGAGGAGCTGAAGGAAGCCACCCTCCCAGTTGCTACATTCTGAATGCGGACCAGTTTCCCATACAGCAGTGCTCCACAAGACCCTCTGGAAGCAAGCGTCCTGGCATCTGCGTTGATGACGGACGAACGATGCTCGGGGTCGTACGCAACATCTCCAAGTGTGAAGAAATCGTCATAAGGCGCGAAGTTGGGGTAAGTGATTAGCGTGTCCGCAGTTGCAATTGGGTTATGGAACGCAAGCACGACGATGAGACGCAGAACAGTCGTTGCGGACAACATTGAATCCGTCACTACTTGCAATTGTAATGTATGATCTCAATGTACGTACGTTGCTCACACGACACCCGCAGGCCCTCCGCGCGCGCTCTAACCACGGTAGGGTGATTATTTCTAGTTCCCGGATTGCCACGATCCAATACCGGTTCAGGGTCTTACCAATAGAAAGCTTTGTGTCACTGATTCTCTCTCTCTGCCGCGCGCTGATAGTAATTGACCTGATCCCCCTCCCCCCCTTCCGAGAACAAATGCTAGGACGTGGGAAACTTCTGATCTTCGCGTAGAGAAACAAGTCAATACACAAGCACGTAAGTTCGCATTCCTTCAGAAACCCCTGCAGGATCGCCTAACGTAAGCGTGAGCGGCATGTAAACGCGCAGCGGTAGGTTTGTTTCCCTCGATCCGGCACCTTTGAAGGCGCAAGCAAATCCAGTTACTGACGTTCCCGAAGACGACGAGGATTCGTCATGCCCAATTCAATCACTCAGCCAATTTCTTTTACAGCTTCGTATGCTGTTACCTTTCAATGAACTCTGAAAGCAATGACAATCGGATCAYTCTCAGCGGGGTGTTGTTGGGGGTCTTAAGATCGAACCTTGCATTCTACGAGTTTGCAAGTTCCGCCACAATGATGAAACTTGCGAGGGTGGCAACGTCGTCATGACCAAGCAGTGGTGGTGAACTTACGCAGAGCGTTAAATCGTGCCAACGAAACTATTACCCGCAGGGTAATGTTTGAGGTACCCGTAGGGTAATGTTTGAGGGTAAAAGGGTAAAAGTAAATAAAAGCCCCCTAGATTGAGCCGTCCATAACATTCTTAACTGGGTGTGCATCCTCCCCGAGGTGGAGGTATAATCCTCCACTATATACTTGGGGGGAGGATTAAGGTTTTAATAGAAGCAATTTCATTGGCTAGCTTTGTTGGAAGAGAGTGGGCTGTCAGACTTGCAGATGCTCATTGGTTGCTGGGGGGGCCAGATTTTGAGGAGCAAAAGGGACCCCCCAATGAAGGTTAAGAATGTTATGCACTAGGGTACATTCCCTAGCCCCCCTAGCTAATTTGGGGTCTTTGATTGCAAATATGAATTCAGAAATTGCAAAAAATAAAATTTGCAAAAAATAAAACATTCATGCGTTTTCCCCACGTTTTCCCCACGTTTTCCCCAGCGGTAAATCTGGCCTGTGGGGCCCAGTTTGTTGGCACGATTTAACGCTGTCCTGAACTTACTGCGACTGGGAGTACACGTGCAAACCATTTCATTTCCAAGACCGTACCGACGACATTTCATTTCATGGCCACGTTCATGGCCACGTTGTGTGAGCCGGCGACGTGGACAGTAGCCTACTACCACATGATACCGTAGCCTGAGGTCACTGTCTGCTAATTTTTGTCTAATAACTATTTAAAATTGGAAGGGTCGGTTTGATTGTTCATTTTTTATTAGAAAGTTTTTGTAGGCAATTATTAAATAGTAGTTCTTCTTGAATTTTTGGCAACCCTTGAAGTAATTTAGAAGCTTCAAGTGTTTTTTTACTTGAGAAATCACACAAATATGGTAGAAGCACCCATAGTCAACCACTTGAGCGTTCTGTACATGTATAAGGCAATGTAAAAAATTTTGCCATGTAGGAAGATGGAAAATTACAAAGATTGTCAATCTTTCACGATTTTTTTCCTTGAATTCAAATTTCTATGAGTTTTGGAAGCTAAAAGTTCGCCTAAACCCATTATCAATATATAGACACTTTTGACCATTCAAGAACTACTTTCATGCTCACTACTTTGGGACATGTGTCATCAACTTAGTATGGTAGGGGGACCCATTACTAACCGGCGCCTCATCACCAATCAATAGAGTGCTGTATTTCCGACCAAGACTGGAAATGTGTGTATTTGATTTTTTCAAGGTTTGGACCAATAAGTTCACCATAGGAAAATGTCACAAGATTTCCATTTACAAAGAGAAAAGTGAGAGAGGGAAACTCAAAAATGCCCCCCAAATGCCCCCCTATGGGAAATAGCTACACCTACAGGTTGAATATGGATCCGTTGTTGGCAATGGGTGGTTCTACTATAGTAAGTTTTATGGCATAACCAATATGCTCTACAAAATTAACGACAATTTTTGCACAACCTTTGACCATGATACTGTGAAGCGCCCCTTATTGGTGAACTCATCAGTGCTTCCCAGCCCAAGAGCCTACGAGAGGGTGTAAGTAATGCGCACATGAAGCAGGAGCCGGCCACTTGGACAGTACTTACCGCAGACAGACACGGCCATCCACATGAATCAGGCACTTCAGTATCATGTATGCCGAGTTTAATTCACTCTAACTTCCGTGCCTTTTGTTTAATTTGCCTCACCCAGACTCAAAGCTAGCTACTCAAAGTTTCATCGTCAATTTAAAGACACTCGCACACTATACCAGCTTTCATCACCATTACCTTGCGAACATCGAAGTGGAGAGAAAGCAAATTAACCAAACATGATCACTAACTGCTCACCAAGGCGTGCAGAGCGTGAGCAAAAGCAGGTGTAACAAGTCCAAAACTTGGAAAGATCTCACTGCAGACGTGCCKGGAGATTCATGTGCATATTACTTGTCAGATCGAGCATCATTTAATTCTTGAAGCGAACTAATTAATGATGCGTCGCTTGATTTCTCTCAGGAACTTATATAATTATCCATGTTGCCGGCTCATACGCACAACGTGGGCGTAGGAATTCTCGTACGTACGTAAGGTTTTGGAAAAAGATCTGGCCAGGTCGAACAACATCAACAACAAGTGAACTACATTGCAGCAACTAACTAGTTTGGATTTGAAGATATATACTTACTAGCTAACA
Organism: Pleurozium schreberi; assembly: GCA_006891605.1. Classification (NCBI taxonomy): domain Eukaryota; kingdom Viridiplantae; phylum Streptophyta; class Bryopsida; order Hypnales; family Hylocomiaceae; genus Pleurozium; species Pleurozium schreberi. Next base: position 63,866 of record VACF01001695.1, read on the forward strand.
ATGCAGTACGACTCACTGATACAAAGGCCTCCACTCACGTTCCTGTTCCAGAGATCTACCAATCAGATTATCACTTCGATTCAAATCTGCGGGCGACGCGCGAACAACTCAAGATGCTCAACTCAAGAACAACCCATGTAAAAGAAAATTTGAACAATTTAATTTAGCGATGAAAGCATTACAAGAGGATATATTCACCAGTTGAGAAGATCGAGGTTTGCGCATAATTTACACCTCGGATGCACAAACGCAAGTTGGTGGAGTACATATGTGCTGGCCTGAGAGATCGATTGCATGAAGGCATCCTGCCATTGGGAGGAGCAGCAATTCGGCTAATGAGAGATTGCTGACTTGATTCCCGACATTGAAATTATTATCACAAGATTCAATCTCCAGATGCTTCTATTACACTCGGAATGGGGGCATCAGGTGGGTTTAGGGTTTAGGGTTTTATGAATTAAAGCGGCGAACACGGTGATGAAATTTCAGTGGCACAATCTCTGATTCGTTGTTGACAAGGCTGTCCAAGGAGGAGGGCATTTCGCGATATGAAGGGCCAACTAGGAGGGGAGAGTCCAATGAGGAGGTGCTTTACATTGCAAAATGCCCAACGACGAGGGACATTGCCCGATGTAAATCACGAGCAGGTAAATCGAAGTTGGATGAAACACTTGAAATGAAAAAGCAAAATTGGATGAAAAATCTATAATGCTCGATTACGCAGCACAACCCTCTAGAAAAATGAACGGACAATTTCCTCGGAGTGGTTTATATATGCATGGATCAATGGCAATCCGGGAACCAAAGATAATGTTTACACTGTACGAGGTAAGAGCAACACCCACATGAGGTCACCACAATTGACAATTTAATTCCACAGAATGAGACTGATATATATATATATATATATATATATATATATATATATATATATAATTGAATTCAATTTAATTGGCCAGGCACCCACGTCTATACAGTTGGGTCTAATAATTTTAGAGACTGCCTATTGTGCCATTCAAAGAATTTTTCATTATATAATGTAGAATAGAATTGGGCACTTTCTCTCTAAATTGTATAATCAACATGCAATTCCAACTGAGCAACAATTTCAAGGAACCCAAACTCCATTTTGTGATAGTGAAGTTTCAAAGTCATGATTTTCATGATAATTTATTGAAAACAATTGGTGATGAATTTTCAAAAGTTGGCTGCAGATAGATGTATAGATAGATGTATAGTAGGAGACAATTATATAAACATCTGTCTTTTTCATAAAAATCTCAAAAATGATTCAAAATTCACACCTAGGAAGAGAGTTCAATGTTGAGATATCACATGCCCAATCTTTCTACAATGGATTGTTATTATGAAGGATTCAACATACAATGACTCAAGATAAATCTTTGTTAGGATAGATGTCTACTTTGATAGATTAAGTTCAATGCACTCTTAAATACCTATTTGAGAATTCAGCAAGCTACTTTGTGTTCATAGAAAGACACATGTACATCAAAAGAATATTTGGGACTACAATAGGTTGCATGTCCAAAGTTGTGCTTGTCATTGGGTTGAATTAATTTAGTCCTTGTAAAGCACTCTCTTTACTTTGATTACTCTATTTATGTGATTTAGAATTGGTTATCACTAGGGCATTTTTTTGGCTTTACAATGGCACATTGCATTAAAAGAATTTGGTCAAAAAATGACAAAAAAAACCATAAAGTTTTTTTCTAGAAAACTTCAAATGAAAAAAGAATTTTGGATAAAATTTTCAGATTGTGGATGAAAACATAATTATGCATATATGATGTATGCTAATGTGATATTTTCTATCCATTATGTAGACAGATGTTGAAATTTGGAGCACCACTATGAAATTTTATATAGACACCTTATATGAAATGAAGGAAAAAAAGCCTTAGTTATCACCAACAATTCTTTGCATGATAATCATTGTAAAGCAAAGTGGGCTATGATTGATCCCATCTAGACACCCATACGTATGGTTGTAGGAATGGTTAACAAGACAATCTTGCAAGCCATCAAATTTAAGGTTAACTACCCCATTACGGTCCAAATGGGAGCAAACCAATTGCGGACACAATTGTAATTGGTGCTGTACATTTTAGAACTTGAATGTATTCTTGCATTACAATTTTGCCCACTACGGGCTTGCTCCCATTCTATCCATAATGGTATAGTTTATCTTATATGGCAAGAAGAAGCTTGCTATTACTGCCACCAATTTGCTTCTTGAGGTAGTCTGCTCTTGAAATGTCCATGTTCTAAGAAGTGATCATGATACACAGGTACATTTTGTTTTTTTCAATGTACAAGCAATGGGTGATTGCAAGAAAGACCGGTACTATTTTGCGTCACAATTGGAATGATGTAGTTGTCATCAACTATAAGTTTTGAAGCATGTACCCGATTAACTTGAAATTTTTATTGGAGATGTCTAACTTGATAGCAATCAAATTCTTTATTTTTCAATAAATTAAAAAAATCATTTTATATTTAAATTTAAATTTAGCTAATTTGTCACACTTTGGAGTTTAGGGTTTTTTAGTACTGGAGGGTGCCCAAAGTCAATGATTTAAAGCTGAAATTTTTGTAGTCTATTTCCACATTAGTCGGGCATCTATCTACCAAAGGAAATTTAAAAAAACATTATTTTATTTCCTCTAAGTGAGTGCTAATAGGGCTCTCTTGCGAGTGCACTTTTGAACATACAATATGGTTTAAAGATCATTATTTTAGTGAAATCTCTTCGTCATAAAGTTCTCCCCAAATGCCAATTTTTAGTTTCTTCAAAAATTCATTTTCCTATTTTTTACAAATTAAAACGTCAAAGTGTCTATTTTCTTCAAAAGCTGTGATACTCTACTTTGTGAATAAATTTTTACCAACATTTTTTTTATGTCTCAACTTTTGGTGACATGATATTTCTTCTATTATACTAATTATCCATATTTTATCTTATTTAAATTTTTTTTTTCCAAAAGGTCATTGTACAATTAGAAGAAAGCCAAACGCTACACAAAACGGCCGGTCTTTTTTGCAAGTATCCCAATGTATMGTTCAAGATGTGGTTGCTTTTAGGGGCCATTGCATTACAACTTCCGAAATTTGTAACTAATTCTTTGAAGGTCCAAAAAATATGAAACGACTTGGCTTATATGCCAATTCCTTTATTCTTCCTATGAAAATTTACCAAAACTTTTTTCCAAGGAGTTTAGCTCCAGTAAAAATGCAATCAGCTCTTAAATGGTTGCTTCAATCAAGAGCAGACTACCTTAGTTTGATGATGACTCTGCTCCCTCCAGTCTTGATGAGTCCTTTGATCCCTTAACTTAACCCTTTACTTCCTAAGAAGCCCAAATTGGGTCTTATGTTTTTTTAAGCAATTTTGAGGAGTTTATATGGAGGTTCTCATTTATTTTATAACTATTTATTTGAGCCAATGCATGCAATGTTCATCATTCAAGTTAATGAAATAATAAAAATTTCCAACTAGATTATACTTTCCACAATACAATCAACCAAAATCCACAACTTAAAATCATGAATTCTTAGGAAGTAAAGGGTTAAGTGACTCAATTGACATCTAGGCCTTGCACTAGCTACACACTGTTTATGACTAATAGATATTTCTATTGCCTAGTGGATCATTATTCTGCACAAAATAGTGAATTTAGGTTGTCCCACACTACTTTCTCAACATTAGACACTAACTTATATACATATTGGTTTAGTTCTTGTACAACAGTACAAGATTGCAATCCAGGATTGCAATAGTTTTGAAGTAGGTGTTGTTGTAATTGGGACTCATGAACTTCCATGTGTACAAATCGAAGTATCTATAGTAATATTTGTGGCTTGTAAAGTAACTTTCTTGATGTAAGGCAACCTAATGGTTAAAACAATCTAATTTCACTATTTAGTGATATGTGATCTTTAATAGTCTAGGGACTTTGGGTGACTGAGCTCCTCCATGAAGTATGGTTCTGTTGTGCTTGTTGATTGATCTATTTTCTGTTATAGGAATTTTCAATACTCTTAGCCAAGGCATGTGTAAGAAATCCGGTAAAAGACGAACAAGTCACCTTGGAGGAGATGTATGTTGAGCCATGTAAGTATAACCTATCTTTTGAGTAGATAGTGCAATTTATTTTTCAAATTGAATCAACAATGTTGGAGAAGGGTGAACTTTTTTAACAGATCAATGGCTTTGGACTTTTACAACGAGGAGGGAATAATTACAACTTCTGCTTCAGTTGCATCTTTGGTTAGTATGGCATCAAATTCTTGAATTGTGGCATCCATGAATTCAAAATCATCACATGTAGATTGCCTAAGATGGCACCCTTTAACCCCTAAAGGTCGAAACACCCTTTTTTGGCAACATAGCAATTTTGGGCAGTTCACTACATATGGAATTTTTATTCTTTCTCTTTAAAAATTTCATAGAACACATGGCCAAGGAGTAGCTTTTAGGCATAACAATTTTTATAACTTTTGACTACATGGTTAAAAATTTATTACATGATATGTAATTTTCAACATTCGGCGGGCAGCTCTTTGCAGCTCAAAAAACTTCTTGAAAAAACATTTTTTTGAGAAATAAAAATTTGAAATTGGTTCTTTAGATTTATATATACATAAGAAGTTTTGAATCATTCCATTTCGATTGATGAGATGGAAGTTACAAGGACTTTAAGTTTGTCGGTAGATATGGAGTCTTTGAAAACCATACCTGCCTACAAACTTCAACTCCTTATAACTTTCATCTCATCAATCCAAATGGAATGATTCAAAGCTTTCCACGTGTATATAAATCTAAAGACCCAATTTCGAATTTTTATTTCTCAAAAAAATATTTCTCAAGAATTTTTTTGAGCTGCCCGAGCTGCCCTCCGAATGTTGAAAATTACATATCTTGTAATAACTTTTTAACCATGAAATCAATTTAGTGTCTTTTTTTACTCCCATATTTTTAGATAGCCCTATTACTATGAAGATAGTAAAGATTTTTACATGAAAGTGTTTTGTGCCACGCTGCCTATCTCGCAATTTTTGAATGGATAGCATCAAATTTTGATTTGTACAATTTTTCAAAGCTAAACATGTGCATGAATAGTGTTTTTTTCCTCGGTCAAGCACTACCTATCGCACCCGAACTCTCCCTGCGGTGATAGGTCTGTCCTTTAACCCCTAAAGGACCAAGCTTCGTTTTTTGGCAACATAGCAACTTTGGGCAGCTCACTACAAATGGAGTTTTCATTATTTTTCTTTGAAATTTTCAAACATGTGTCCGAGGAGTAGCTTTAAGGCCCAACAATTTTCATAACATTTGACTACACTGTTAAAAAGTTATTGCATGATATGTTATTTTCTTTGAACTTTGGATAGCCCGAGCAGCTCGAAAAACTTCTTTAAAAATCACCTTTTGAAAAAATAAAAATTTGAAATTGGTTCTTTACAATTATATATAAGTAGAAAGCTTTGAATCATTCCATTTGGATTAGTGAACCAATAGTTATGAGGAGTTTCAGTTTGTGGGTAGGTATGGCTTTTAGAGACTCGGTACCAAATTGGATGAAGTAGCCACGGGAGTGGATGGAACGATGAAACGCGGATGAGAAGGAGTGAATGAAATGTAGAGGCAAGTTTAGKGTTTTCGTAGGGTTTGCAGCTCGCAACACATCGCCGAAGCTGGTCCATATAAGCCCAGCTCTGGGTTGTAGAGCTCATTGTGCTCGATACTTCACGGTGTTCACGGATTTCATGGATCTCTGTTTCGCGGAGGGTTAGGAATGTCGTTTGGTTTGTCGCTTGTATGAATAGTATGTTTGGAGACCCAGCATCTGTTGTGATAACCCTTGTGGCTTTTGTGATTTTAAGGCGCCAACCGCTGATGAATCTTTCCACTGACTCCACGGACTGTTTTTTTATGTTACAAGCCATTGATATGTGTTAAAAGTCTTTCAGTATGTGGCATTGGTCTTGTTTTTGTATTGTATTGATCTACCTGGTTTGATCTTCCCAGTATTTTGAATTTCTGACATGATTTAGGGTTTAGGGATTGGATTCTCGGTGATGAAGACTTTTAGATGACGAATCTGAGTTTAAGGCGCAAGTGAAGGTTATTGCGGCTAGCACTGCGATGTATTATCGTGGTACTATGCGGCGCTGCTGAATCTTGTTAACCGCTGGCTTTCCAGTTACTTTGAAGTATAAACGAGGCATTTGTCTGAGAGAATCAGGAACTGAGTATTAGGAGGATTGGAAATATGTTCTGTTTTCCGCCCGTATGATGAGATATTCCATCACGACGGTCATCAGAGTTTCGGCTGTGCTGTTATCAACTTGGAATCACTTCCTGACGGGTGTTGACGAAGTCATGTTTTGATTTAGGGCTGATTTAGTTCTGAGGCTTCTTGTTACTTGGAGTTCTGGGGTCGAGCCTGATGATGTTGTCTATAATCTTTGAGACCTGATTGCCGAAAGGCACTGTTGACAGCAAGCAGACCCTGAAGGCTACTTATGTGAACTACTTGTTGATGCTTCTTTTTAGGGGTCTGAGAACGTATTATCGCAAGCTCGCAGTGATGATTACTTGTACCATCAAAGCCTGAAATTGGTGATGACAATCAACATAACTGTAATCCTGAGCCCTTTGCTTGCGATTTGTGTGCGTCTACACATGCAGCAGTCAGGGATGTGTAGGACTTTTTTTGATAGTGCTGTACCCTCTCTGTCGTATCGGTATTCTATGGATGCAGGTCGCGATCATTGATTCCATGGACTTCATCAATGATTGACGATTCGAAAATGACCATCTTGATTGAACATATTATGGAACTTGTAATAGGATTATAAACAATTTTTATTTCGAGCCGAGAGAGTTGCARGTGTATACATGTAAAGCGAGTCATGCTGATCACCTGTGAAACATCTATGAAAAAACTCTGCATTCTGAGTCCCTTAATAGATTATCGGTTACCGCTAAGTATCGACGGTAGACGCAGCCGGTGCCCATGTTCACACTCAGTGACTGAAATGATGCATTGGGTTGAAAGAAAGGCGAGACGTTAAACCCCACCCCCACCCGGACGAGCTTTTCATGGGGCCTGGGCCTCATTTCAGCTTCGTCGTTGCGAAGACAGACTTGCCCGTCCTTGTGGCTCATACCCGGCTCTCGTCCTTCCCTACCCTAATTTCAGAGGACCTTCACCCCCATTAGGTCCTGAAGCTGTGAATCTGTCCTATAAAGTCCGTCAGAAAGGATGTAACACCCTTTGCAACAACTTGTTTGCCAGGAGTCCAGGAGTGAAGCTCTGAAGAGGGCCCAGTCTTTCCAAGCTTGATAATGGGGGATGTCACGATGAGAAAACCTTAGCCAGGATTTCGAGGATCCGTAAGGAAGTTGTTGAAAACGTGGCCAGGATTTGTAGCTATCTCATGAACTGATGAAGGGAATTCCAGTTGCGTTCTTGAAACTGTTTTCTCTAGAAATCCAAAAGACAGCAACCTGACTGTGAGCTCTCCCTGGTCCCTCACTGACACAATCACCAAAAGAGACGACTTAAAGCTCCCTTCATCTAAACTGTAACACTTAAAAATGAAGTCTTCTTTATCAGGGCTTTCAATTGCTGGATGGCTACATGCATGTCCTAAGTTCCCTAGTCCTTCCATTGCAAAATTTGGCCATACAGGAAGGGATTGAAATAGCTAATCTTATGCTGCACCAAAGCTGTGATCAGGAAAGTGCAAGTAACACCACTTAGCATTGCACCGGGGCTACCTTGTAAACTTCACTGGATTCTTACTTCACCACAAGCTTGCACAATTGAATCTGGTGAAGTGGATAGCAGAATGAAATCTATATCAATTTTTGACAAGCACGGTTCTTGAATGTGGAATCTACCTTGAAAGAGTGTTTGGATTTTTTAACAATACACTACTAAAAGGATAGACATAACATTCTTAACCTTCATTGGGGCGGGTCCCTTTTGCTCCTCAAAATCTGGTCCCCCAGCAACCAATCAGACTGACAATCAGTCCGACATCCCACTCTCTCCCAACTGGCCAGCCAATTGTAGGGGAAGGATTATAACCTTGTTTCTCCCCCCAGGTATCTAAGAGGGCATTATACCTCCAGCTGGGGGGAGGACCAAGGGCCAGTCAAGAATGTTACGGACACAGTAAGATGATTGAAGAACGACCTTTGGATGAGGAAGGTAGGAAGATGGATTGATGACAAGGCAGGGAAGGTGAAGGTCCTTTGAAAACATGGCAGGGAAGGCCCAGAGCCAGGTATGAACCACAAGGACGGGCAAGCTTGCATGGAAGCAACGAAATTGAAATGAGACAAGGGAAAAACTCGTAGGGGAGAGCTTAACCTTTGAGCTTTGAGGTGGATGTTTTGCGTTCAATGAATGACAAAGAATCAAACTGTACAACACAAAAGTGCAACTATTCATCCTCGGAATTAAGGATGGAAAGGGAAGATCTTCTATAGTACTTTGACTTCCAATGAGTACTTTTGTTTTTTTAAACTAGTGATTCCCACGGTATCAAAGTTGATTATTTTCATGGTAACCAGTATGTCTTTTAAGGGTTAACATCTTGCGAGGGAAAGCATCTAAGTAAGCAAATCATGTGATGGTTCCCACCAACCTTTTTTTTTTGGCAAAATGGGGCCGGATTGCACCATTTCAAAGTAAATGTCTACTTTTTCCATTTCTATTTTGAAATGTGAATGAAGCTATCAAAATTAGATGAAAAAGTGCATGAATATGATTGAAAATTGTTTTTAAGTTCACAATACGGATGAATATCGCAAAAAAATGCTTCACCAAATTTTAAGTGATTGCCATCACTTAAAATTTGGAAAGTAAAAAATAAGGGTTGGTTCCTTCCATCATTTTCTTGATTCTCTTGGAATTAATTTTTGAACGCCGAATACATCAACTATGAAATTTCAAAGTGTTGAAAAGAGGTATTCCAAAAAATGGCCCTAAAGTCTCATGAATAGTTGACAAGTACATTTTAGGCAAAAATTTGTACGTTTTTAGGTGTAGTTACCTTCATCAATACCAAAAGTGCCAAAGTGATCAATAGGCCAAGAGGTTAAGTATTTGCCTCCCCCAAAGTTGGGTGATTGCAAGAAACACTTGTCCTAATTTTTGTCCCCTTGCCCTTGGACAGGTGGTTTTTTGCTCATAACTTTTGAAAAATTTAATTTTTTGGAGTGGAATTTGGAATGAATGTGCATGAGATAGTTTTAGACATTGAGTAATTTTTTCAAAATTTTCAAAACTATTTTACTATTTTTAACCTGCCCCCAATGAAGTGTTTATATTGGCCATTTTGGAGGTTTTTAGTACTATTTTCTATTCAAAAATCCAAATTTGAAGCTCAAAATTGAGATGCAAAGAATTTTACTAAAGTTACATAGGCCTTCAAAAAAAATTTCTAAAAATAGCATCTGTCCACCCTCCACATGTACTCAAAGTGCACTACCTTTGCAAAAGTGCGAAGAACTCATTTTTTTTTCCAAAGACAAAAATGATTAAGAAGAAGAATCTTCAAGTGTGGAAAAATGGCTGTTTTTTGGAGAATTCTTTGAATTTTTTTACTATTTAAAAAAAATCAAACATCAAAGTGTCCATTTTCTTGGCATTTTCCATCACTCTTTGAGTGTGCATAACTTTTAGAGATAAATATTTCTAGGTTTAAATTTTCACACATGTGATTTTTTGAATGCTTTACAAATTATCCATATTTTATTCATTTTTGAAAATTTTATTCCAGAAGTCACAGTATTCTAGTACTAAGGCCATTTTGAGCCAAAAACGATAGGTGTTTCTTGCACCTACCCAATTCTCCTACAAGGCACAAGGCCAAAGAACAAGGGAAGCAAAATAAAATAAGAAACCATTTTTTTTTAAACTATTACAAACCTCTTCATAGACCATGGGTGCCTTGGAGCCTAGGAAAGAATTAACCATGGTTGTGTACCATCCACTTATTGCATGCATCACTTCTATGTTGCAAAGCCATGTTAGCATTCAATTTTTTGATGATGGGTGAGCTTATTGCAACCATATTTAGAAGAGATGTCACCTACAATTGATGATTATATAGACACAATTTACAAGAACTTTGTCAATGACTTTAGGATAAAAACACCTAAAACTGTCAAAATAAGGAATTCAATATAATTGCAAGTTATTTCTAATGGGGGGATATTTTTTTAGGTAGTAATTGAAAGTCAAGAATTGCCAAAAAAAACAAAGTATATTTTTTGGACCACCCATGTAAGTTCTATAATTTTTCGAAGTAGAAAATGTATAGGCCATTGAACCCCACCCAAAACTTGCCTACCATTGACCTCATTTAGCGCCAATCATTACATATGAAAAACAAAGAAGGCATGTTGAAACCCTTACAATGTGACAAAATTGATTACAATCTATTCCCTAGTAATCAGAATCCATTAGGAAAATTCTCAGCCCTGGAAACGACTATTAAGGGCATAATTTACGCAACGTAGTTATTTTTGGTCGAAAGCCGTCTTTCATCTATACCCACTCAATTTGGTAGGCGGTCAGTGCAGAAATGGGCTGGGAGCCAACGGTGTAGATGAGATTGTGGATCTTGGTATTATTGGACGATCAATGCAGGCCACCAAGAACTTGTTGACTTGGATTTCAACTTCTTGCAACTCCCTCATACGAGTACACTTATCAATCGAGGATCACGCTAGAACTAGTAGTGCCAACGCGGATGTAGGACAGTTTGTGCAGGCAAGGGGCGGGTTGCTGCCTAAAATCATTTCTCGACCCCCCATACTCGCAGCCCTTTTCAGGGTTGAGAATTTTCCTAATGCAATCCGCGATGGCAATTTATGTTGATTTTGTTACCTTAATGACACAGTGAAAACTACTTAATTGTCTGTAATATGGTCTTAATCATGAGCAAATCTACTAAATAATAACTAGGCATTGAACTAGGCATTGTTCAGATTATTCTCCATGCATGGTCACAAATATCCCTTCATTATATACAAGCATCAAATGACACTCTCAATGAAAGTCTATTGTTGAACCGAAGTGCTTTTAATAGGTGCACTAAAGGATACATAGACAAGTTTTAAGTGATTTCACCTTAGATAGTAGTTGGCTGCACACTTCAAGAATAAAGTATCCTATATTACCTTACACTCAGCCTTAGGCATACTTCCAATTTCTAATACTATAGCATTATAGCAATGACTACAAGCATATAATTGAATTTAAAGTCCATTGAGTGTAGAAATGCAAATTTTTTATTACTATACCTTCAAAGGTTTTGGTTGTCAATTCTATCTAAGATAATACATCTATTTGTGAATTCTATCTCAAACTGATCTTTACAAACTCTCGCATAAAATTAGTGATTGCGCAAATCTTCCAGTGTGCCACTTACACAATTCATACATAACCACTTAGCCAATAAAAGGGTTCATAATAAGGGGAGGGAGGAATATGTTGCTTTGTTTGACAATTTTGAGGCAACATACATAGGTCCCTCCAAATTTAAGCCAACCTAATGACAACACTTGACAATTATTGTTTTGAAAAAATGTTGGTTCATAGGGCATAAATTAGGATTGACATGTTTCTATTTCATTTTAGAACTAATAGCGATTAAATCTTTCCTTTTATCTTCAACTCACGTCTATTCAACAATTCTTTAAATAATGAAAATGTAATTGTGAAAAAATTTCCTTTTGTCTTAAACCGACATCTATTTAACCTCCAACATTACAAAGGCCAAAAAGTGACCAATGGATGACTTTTGAGATTACTATAGGAATGAATAATGCACCTATAGGTTCACAAATCAAATCATTTTTTGGCAAAGCACTTTGCAAAAAGATCTAGTCTATTGTGTTAGTACTTTTGTAACCGTTAAATGATGGACCTACGCCTACGGATTCAAGCTTTACAATCATTCTTTTTCTTTTTACCATTTTGCAACTAAATGGGAATGGAATTTCTTGAATTTATTTTTTAAATATAAAAACCCAAATCTTAAATAAGTGCTAAAAATTTCATATATGATTTTTTAAATTTGAAACTACCACGAGTTTCTTAAGGTAGAAAAGCCATATTTGTTATATTGAGACTTTTCGCAGATTTTGAGACACATTGCTAGTTATTGGAAAATTCATTTAAAAAAATAGTAATTGAAACCAAAAATAAATAACGCTCAAATAGTGATCCTATATAGAGATTCCAAACGTTGGTGTCGTTACCTATTTATAAGAAAATACTAGTAAAGAGATAAAACGGTTTATCTTTGAGTCGAAGATAAAAATGAGATTGCGAAAAGTCTCAGTATAATGAATATGGCCGCGTAAAAGTAAAAACAATTGATATCAAATACAAAATATGCTAAAAAAATCTAAAATTTTAAGCATAGGTGTAATTTTTTAGTGTAAAACATTATAGTATAAAAAGATTTAACATGTCATTTTAAAATTAGAAATCAACAAACTATGGTTATAAGCCCAAAGTTCAAATTGCAATTGACTTTTCAATATTTGACTTTTCAAATATTTTTGACTTTTCAATATTTGACTTTTCAATATTTTTTTCAAAATTAACAATTGGAGTATAAAATGAACTTGATAAACCTCATTTCATTAGTTGGGCTCAATTTCAAAGCCTACTATTTTTATGGCTAAAATTCACATCAAATATAAGGAACAAAAGTTGGCTAGAATACATTACAAGGTTGATCTTTGTCTTTAGCATCTTCTTAAGAAAGGTCAATAACACCATGATGAGGGAATTTGCAATACGATTCATTGAAAATGTAGTGAAGCAACTTTCAAAAAATATGATAAAAACATTTGTTTTCCATTCTTTAGACACAGAAAATGTCTTTTAGGGGTTAAAGAGTAAAAATCAAATTTGTTTTGTGTCAAGGAATTATTATCATAATCCCTAAATGTTTAAGACCTCTTGTTCTAAATTTGCTCTACAATTTACAAAAAGTCAACAATTTGTCAAGATTTATCAATTTCTTTGAATACTAAGCATACAAACTCAAGTTAGACAAGTTAGAGATGATATAGGAAAAGAAACACAACAATATCACTTATGGATTGAAAGATTATAACCTTTGATCATGACAATGCATGTTAACCCCTAAAAGCCCAAGGGGTTTGGACAAAACACAAATGTGTTATAAAATATAAATTCTATCTCTTTTGAAGTTTGCATCAAAGAAGTTTATGTGGAGCACAAAAAGTAGAAGATATCCATACAGTCAAAATTATAAAACTATTTTGAGATTCTCCTCAAATGAATTTTGAAGATATAACTTCAAAAATTCACCAAAAATACAATTTCTATTCTTAACACTTGAATTTTTTTTTGATTGGCTAAAATTGTGGTTTATATTGAATTGTAAGAAAATGCATAAGATCTAGTCATAAAAGTATCAATTCGTTTCTCAAATAGTGAGTTTCTCAACACTGGAAAATTCCAAACACATTGTGCTATTTCTCTTCTGATTTTTTCTGAATGTAGTTATAAATACTAAAAGACATTCTAATATTTTCAACTCAAAAAAAAATCCAAGAAAAAGTTTTTTTTTTCTCGAGAATTCTGCTCGAAGTCGGGCAGCGACCAAAAAATGATTGTTTGAGCGCTTAGGGGTTATGAAAGTGATTTGAAGTCTTTTAATCCTCTCTTCTTTTTTCAAATCTAAGTAATTCGTCACCAAAAAAATATCATGTCAAAGGGTATAATATGCATAACTCTAATCAATTTACATTATCACATAATTTACTCTACAATTTTTTAAATGAATTTCTAATGTGATTCTTTTCCAAGACCTTGTGAATTTGAGGCTCTTTTCCAAGAGCCACCTTTGCTCAAAATATTGAATAGAAAATTCATGATTTTTTATTTTCAAAATCTACTACTGATAATAAAACTAGATCTCAAAAAGTATTTTTCAAAAATATAAACCACTAAAAGTAGTAACTTGGCTAGGCTTTATTTTAGCTTGAAAGTATTGTCAACACCCAAATCTGGGTTGAGGTGAACTGACTCATTACATGAGTTTCCGGGGGGCTAGAGGGCCGCTTCGGCGCCGTTCCCAGCTCCGTCCCAGCTCCGTCCCGGGAACGCAACGGCAGATTTTTTTTTAAGTCTTAAAACTGAAAAACAAAGTTAATTTTTTTTTTTTTTTTTTCCAAAAATCTGACCTGGCAGTCGCTCGGCCAGGTCAGCATAGGCAGGGAACGGCGGGTTTCAGCGGATTTCGACTGGGTTTTGGCTGGGAAACTCACAGCCCTCCCAGGAGGCCAAAATACATGTAATGACTCTTTGCTTAACCACTTGGGAAAACCCTGAAACTCTTTATTTCCACGCATGATATAAATTGAAATTTTAAAACACCATATACAGTGAAAGGCCCTAAATTAACTAGGAAAGTTGCTCAAGATAAACTAATCAAGCACAAAATAGGGGGATTTTTTTATTTTACTTACATCTCCAGAATGACTTGGAGAAGCGAAGCGACGGGGCCAATTCACCCCAGCCAAAATGAGGGGCCTTAGGCATTTAGGGGTAAAATATCAACCCCAATTTTCCTCTACAAATTTCAAACCGCAAACTTTATATTACAAACACTATAAGTTCAAAGGATTCAAAGGCTGAAAACCTAGCATGCAAAGGGGAAAAATGACTTTCTTTTTGTACAGAACATTAAAGTATAGTAATATTGTATAGTAATATTGTTTACTCATGGTGAGAGGTTCTAGTATTTTGGTAGTAGTAGAGAATGTGGTAAGATAGGGGGTTCTAAAAGAGCTCAGGCTCAAAAATGGAGCACCTTCTAAAATGTACACTATTTGTACATGTTGATTTTTCATAGCCTTCAGCAATGTACAATCAATGTACATTTTAGGAGTTTCTTCATTTTAGAGCCATGTGCCATTTCAACTTCAAAATTGTATTAGTTCTAAGGTAAGACAACCGATTCTAGTTATTTCTTCCGTTGTGGTCACCTATGAAGTGGCTCCATTGTGGGTTTTTTAGTTTTGTGAGATCTGGGCCACAATCAATGTCTTGTATGGTGGTGATGGAGTGATTAGTGACCACCAGGGCTTTCATTATTGGCTTTTTGGTGCCAGATTGCACTAGAGAAAATAATCTGGCTAAAAAATGCTAGAAATAATGTCAAAAATCTTGAATGAAATCGCCAAACAACTTTGAATTTTTTTAAAATCTTAGATGAAATTGGCAGATTGTAGATGAAAACCATACTATACATCCAATATGTGGATGAATGTTGTAATTTGGAGCACCACTATAACATTTAATATCGCCATTGTGGCACTTCCTGAAAAATGAAAAAAAAAGCCCTGGTGACCACATAAGGCACTTCCAACTTTTGAGTGTGAAATTCATTACCTTGATTGACTTTTTAGGCATTCCATGTTAGAAAATATTGTGATTGCATTAGGTAGTGAGATGACCATCATGGATCAAATTTTGTTGGCTATGGGGTGGTCTACAGACCCTATTAGGCCATGGAAAACTGAACACTTCAAAAATTCCTAACAAATTCATACTTTATCGAAAAAATATAATTCCAATTGCACCTGTTGTTTCTCACACTTGTCTTTAAGTGGGGAAAAAATTGAAAAATTTCAACAATAGCGTGAGGCCAAACTCCAAATTCTGACCACAATTGGTTGTCTTATCTTACATAGCTCCAAAAAATCTGAAATGGGTTAAGGTAGGCCAGAGCATAAAAGGTTTGCAACCCATTTCCATCAAGTAACTTAGACCAACCCATTTCTATCACTTACTTTTATCCCCATTTCCATCAAGTAACTTAGACCAACCCATTTCTATCACNCCAACCCATTTCTATCACTTACTTTTATCCCCATTTCCATCAAGTAACTTAGACCAACCCATTTCTATCACTTACTTTTATCCCCATTTCCACCTAAAATCCTCCCCAATTCCCTTCATTTTATAACAAAATTTGAGAATTTGATGACAAAATCAGAGATTCTAAGACAAGGTGGGGTGATGTGTCACTCCATCAATAGAGATTATCTAGTACTTGATTAGGTGGTTGTAGGTTGTTGATGAGTTATTTATGACCTTAGTCTAAGGAAGGGTTTTGTAATATGAGGGTTGACCACTTAAAAGTTTCATAGAAATTACATTTTTGATTGGAAAATTATAATTCCACTTGGATTTGACCCATGAAACAAGCACACACCTCTGAAAATGTGTGCCACTTTCAGAATTGACCCCAAGATAGGTAGATTGCAAATGAAGGTGGTAATAGGCTTGTCTACCTTACATGTCAATTCCACTTGTCTTCTACTGGAAAATTTACTTAAAAGTATTTTGTAAGATTTTTCACCTCCCCAAAATTCAGTTCCAGCCCTTACAAGCCTTACGCACCTCCTACGTTCAAAAGAGGTCGTGTATAATTGAAAGTTTCGCACTTTCCACAACCAAATTCTACGAGCACATTCTGAAGGCACAGAAACCTTGTCCATCCTTGTCCAGGATTATAAACCTCTCCAAGCATTACTCAAATAGCACTTGGAACTAAATTTACATTCAKTCCAACTCAAATTCAATCCTATTGGACATGCAATGACAAGATGAAAATAACTGAACGTTGTYATCAGCTAAAGCAGGCAGGMCTTYGTGTATATTCTTTGCAAGAATACAGTGCCTAGCTTGAAAATGGAAAACAGTATCTCAACYGTRAAATTTCAATCAAGAAACAGGTCCTTTGCCACTCGTTGAGAATCCTCACGAGTWCTAGTTATATTTTCACYAACTATAAAGGGATGCTACCGCTAGGGCTGTCGCCAAAGACAAAAAAATACCTGAAAATTCAAAACCTGGCTGACGAATGAGAAGACGCAATTGTCAGTCGGAATCAGAAGGGGGAAAAACAGGTGAAAAACTTGCATATTGGCAAGTGRAAAACTGCTTTGCACTATTTCTTTAATAACCCAGCTGTGTAACTSCGAACAATTAGCCGTGCTGCAGCACATTAACTCTTGAACGTCACACCAAGCCCCTCCGATAGTTTTTCAGTATATTTTTAAAAACTATGACGTCTCAAGGGTTATGTCAGATGCTATAGAGTCATTAAATGTAGGGCCGCATATKAGGCTTCGATGAGAGCTCCTTCAATATAGCTCACCCAGGGCATCGATTAACCACTTCTATTTCCTGCACAATTCCGGAAAGAGTCTCAAAAATAATGAAATACTTAAATAATTCGAAACGACGAGACCTAATAGTACACACCAGAACGCGTCGCAGTCTTCGAGCGATAAATAGCARAAAACAAATCTGAGCAGRAAACAGTTAAATGCGTAGAAGAGGTTCATGGGTTAAAAACTTACTGAAGGTCTTGGAGTGTGCAGAAAACAAATGAAACAATCACATAAGAGTCTTATCACTAGCAACTAGTCCAATAAACGAGTGAAACGTGCAAATTATTGATTGGTTTGAATGCTTGCATACGAGAGATGCAGACACACAAAATCCAAGGATTTGTTAGCAGAGGTGCAAACCTTTGCCATGTAGATAAGCAGCGTGGAGATCAAAATACCTCACAATCATGGGGTTGCTGAGGACCGACTATCTTGTGTCGGGGACCTGTAGTGGTTATCCTGCTTTCTAAATTGCCCTGATCCAGTTAAAGTGTTTCGGCTGTCATAAACAACAGTAGTGTCATCAATTCTCTCATCTGAAAGAATAAAACAGTATTAGGAAAAACAGGCAGAACTCAACTCCATTAAAACCATATAATGATAAGCACACTGCAGTTGTGATAAAACAGGATGCTTAGAGAACAGCCAAGGTAATATTAACAGCTGCAGAGAGCTGTGAAGGAGAAAAAAATGTAGTACAGTATGTTGAAGTTGCAAACCTGCTTGTTTGTCTGCTTCCATGATAGCCACCCGTTCTAGAACTCCCGTAGCTATTTGCCTCTCCATTATCTGTAATAGAAGAAACAATTCCAGAGGGAGCACTAGAATCTTCGCCTGTGGTGTTACTTCCACTGTCGAGTTTTCCTCCATTATTAGGAGCAGCTACCTCGCTTGCCGCGCTACCTCGGGAAGCAGAATTTTGTCGGGTACTTCCTGACTTAGAATGCTGCGGGGATGTCGATCTTTGTTTGTGAATATTTAGGCTATCCTGCTGTGATTGAGCTCTAGCTCTGTCATCTTTACTGGAAGGTTTTGAGTTCTTCCCCCTTTGCATTTGAGAAGCATGAGCCACTGGGGTCACTGCTACAGTAGGGAGGCGATCTAATCCTACCGGACTCGCAGCTGCAGCGGCCGCAGCTGCTTTGGCTACAGCTGTCGTAGCAGAAACTCTGGCATGAGCTCCTTCTCTCAAATAAATGTAGTCATCTTCGATTACAAAAAGCTGCACAATACAATCAACCAAATCACATTCCATAACGTTCTGATTTCTGATTATCTGATCAAATTCCAAGGATTCAGCAATAGATACATGTATTTTAGTCAAATGGCCGTAACAATAAATAGATGATTCGCAGCAGTAGATGAAGGAATCAAAGAATACCTCTTTATGCGAGCTCACAAACTCGTCAAGGCGACCATATTGCTTCCGGTATGATTGCCAATGAAGAGGAGCAAGCATTTTTCCAAGACGATTTGGTAGCTGCATACAAAGGGAAAGCACTAAGGTATCAGGCACTTCTGCCTCCCAAAACCTCAGGTCGCTAACCTTTACATCAATAACTCCAATTCCTAATCTTCATGCATCGACAACAGCATTCCTAAACAGTGCAATCCAGTGACTACCTCTGGGAGCACTCACTGGAGGAATTGGAGGGATCCAAGTTAAGCATAAATTGGAGGAATTGGAGGGATTGGAGTAACACTCACTGTAGATTTCAAACTGATCTTGGAATTAGCTTCAGCAGGCACAGCGCGTACAAGACATGCAAGCAAAGCTCTCTCATCCAGAAGGACAGGTTCCGGATTTTTAAGAGGCTCAGGAACAGTCTGGTGTTGAGGAATCACTGGGATAGTAACAGGATGCCTTGGCTCTTGCTTGGCCATGATGGTCTTGCTTGGCAGCGGTTTCTGTTTCAGTTGGTCTTCCTCAGTCCCAGTGGTTGCAGTTTGAGAAAGATTATGCATGGAACTTGAAATGCCCTGCTGATGCTGCAACTGGCGTGCTTCATCATGCTGCTGAACGGCCACCTGCTTGTGACTTTGAGAATGCTGTTGTTGCTCTTGTCTCTGCAACACGCATTTCACAAGCCATGTAAGCGGGAAGAACGTTTAAGGAGACCAGCAAAGAATTGAAATGCAAAAAGTTTGGTAACACATCTAAGCAGTGTCTTCAGTTTGATTCTTTTCTAGAAGTGTTGCCCATTGACGGAGACAACTTCCAAATAAGAAAGCTCCATTCTAATGAACCAAACTTCATCCGCAACATCATGGACTGAAAGTGATGGAGAATGCGGGGCTAAAGAAAAAATGGCTGACTTAAGAATTATACCAATCAACCAAAACCGACATACGAGCATCCCTTAGGTGCTAACATCAGCAGCATAAATATACAATTGACTCATTCAAGAAGCCAGAACAGTTAACTGAACACGTGTTTCTTATCCACAAGGAGAGAGCTAGAAATATACTCCTAAGAGAGCGTCATCGTTAAAAACAGTAAAAATATTCAAGTCCAGTAAAAGCTTATATCCTCATGTTACAAAAATATTTACTCCTTGCATGTCTTTCGCAAAAGTTCATGACGTAATGAGTCAAACAGCGGTGAAGAAGCAGTTATCCGGGCAGAATTGAACTCAAACCTGACGTTCTGGCTGGGAAGAATGGAGTTGCATGGTGTGCTCCGCTTGCTTCTGATCCTGAGAGGAGTNATTGGAGTAACACTCACTGTAGATTTCAAACTGATCTTGGAATTAGCTTCAGCAGGCACAGCGCGTACAAGACATGCAAGCAAAGCTCTCTCATCCAGAAGGACAGGTTCCGGATTTTTAAGAGGCTCAGGAACAGTCTGGTGTTGAGGAATCACTGGGATAGTAACAGGATGCCTTGGCTCTTGCTTGGCCATGATGGTCTTGCTTGGCAGCGGTTTCTGTTTCAGTTGGTCTTCCTCAGTCCCAGTGGTTGCAGTTTGAGAAAGATTATGCATGGAACTTGAAATGCCCTGCTGATGCTGCAACTGGCGTGCTTCATCATGCTGCTGAACGGCCACCTGCTTGTGACTTTGAGAATGCTGTTGTTGCTCTTGTCTCTGCAACACGCATTTCACAAGCCATGTAAGCGGGAAGAACGTTTAAGGAGACCAGCAAAGAATTGAAATGCAAAAAGTTTGGTAACACATCTAAGCAGTGTCTTCAGTTTGATTCTTTTCTAGAAGTGTTGCCCATTKACGGAGACAACTTCCAAATAAGAAAGCTCCATTCTAATGAACCAAACTTCATCTGCAATATCATGGACTGAAAGCGATGGAGAATGCGGGGCTAAAGAGAAAATGGCCGACTTAAGAATTATACCAATCAACCAAAACCGACATACGAGCATCCCTTWGGTGCTAACATCAGCAGCATAMATATACAATTGACTCATTCAAGAAGCCAGAACAGTTAACTGAACACGTGTTTCTTATCCACAAGGAGAGAGCTAGAAATATACTCCTAAGAGAGAGTCATCGTTAAAAACAGTAAAAACATTCAAGTCCAGTAAAAGCTTATATCCTCATGTTACAAAAATATTTACTCCTTGCATGTCTTTCGCAAAAGTTCATGACGTAATGAGTCAAACAGCGGTGAAGAAGCAGTTATCCGGGCAGAATTGAACTCAAACCTGACGTTCTGGCTGGGAAGAATGGAGTTGCATGGTGTGCTCCGCTTGCTTCTGATCCTGAGAGGAGTGTGACAGAAGCTGGACTTTCTGAACCTCACGCAAAGGCTTCACAGCCTCAGGAACTACGGCTTCCTCCTGAGCCTTCTGCGCAGAGGATTGCGCAGATGATACAGGAGCTTGAGCTTTCAAGGACAACTGAGAGAGTAAAATCCCCCCATGCTGCTGGCTTTCTTCACGATCTAGTAGTTTCTGTTGTGGCTGACCGGACTGCATGGTATGCGTAGGTGCGGATGTAGTAGGGATGTGGTGTGGGGCTTCAATTGATCGATGTTGTTGCTGCAGTTGAGGGTTCTGAAGATTTTAATGTGCACAACCAGCAAGAGCACATTAGATGCAATACTGAAGAAATGTCTTTAAAATAAATGAAAAGAACATTGAACTTTAAGCAAACATGATGATCGAAAAAATCTGAATCGAAAAATTCGGATCATTCTTAGAGAGGTAAAAACCAAAGATTATCGAATATTACAACAGCAMCAGATTGGACTGAATAGCAAACTCGTAGACTCCAAATGGGTGCACAGATACAGAAAAAAGTTTCCCAAAAARCTTTTTCTTGCGAGACATAAAACATCAGGAACATGAATAGGAAGTTCTGATATTAACCGGTTGCTGTGTAGGAGGAGGATGTTGAGGCGTAGACAACACAGGAGGATGCACGTGCAGCTGAGGAAAGGAAGWTTGAGTARTAGGARAAGTCTGAGRAACAGAAGCCAAAGGTTGTTGCTGGAGACTAAACTGTTGAAKTACTGGCATTCCAACGGAGGCCAATACCGGGTTAGAGCCTACCACACCAGAGGACGGTACAACGGGAAGCCCTGTGGCATGCTCCACCTGCATAATTTCCATATAATATATCAGGAGAAGTGAAGCAAGCCCGACACTACACCTAGCGAAGAGTTCAAACGGACAAGAATCTAAGAACCCTCATTGATGATTGAGGAAGACTACACCGAGGGTCAAAAAAAGAATAATCAGCTAGTAGAGACGAGACTGAAACGAACTAATTAAACTTATTTTTCTTTTTAAAGCGGTCGGACATGACTGATGTCAAGTACCATAATGGCCTCAAGGAGTTTGACAAAGACCAATTATTCTACCAGTATTTTTCAACAAATAGTCAAAGTTCATGCTTATTACAAAAGCCCTAGTTCTGCATCTACCTGAGGTCGTTAAAGACAATATTACTCGACCGCAAGAAATACTTTGTTCACTCCAGAGACCCAAAAATAAAGAAAAGAAAGAGAAATTGGGAAGGGTTAACATTAATTCAACGACCTTGATGGAATTGTCAAGAGGAATGTACACCGGCACAGCCGCCTCCATATTTCCGTGCGAAAGAATAATTGGGTTGCCGCGCACAACTCCACCATTGACTGCTATGGAAGCTTTAGCCCCAGTCTCTTCAACTCCCTCACGCTGAAGAAGGTCCACGTGATTGGCAACATGAGCTTGCCGTTCTTCTCTGGCTCCATGMCGTTCTTTACCAGAGCCTTTWGGCATTTGAGACTGCTCTCTAGCTTCATTGAGCTCAGTTTGCAGACGTTGAACCACTTGAGCATGAAATCTTTCCATGTCTACAATCTGACATCACATGTTGACATTTTGCCAAGTAAGGTACATCATAGTATGATAAATAATATTCACACACGAATTGGTTCTTAAACATAAATCTGCACCCTTCAAATAAACTGGACTATAACAAAGCCAGAAAAGTCAAACGGCAAGAACACAGCATTGAATATGCCAAACGAATTACAATTTTTCTTYACGAACGAACAATATCGAAAGAGAGATACTTCATGTTGAGCATGAAATCATCCCTCAGAGCATATACCTGCCTCTGGAATCCCATCCAAAGTTGATTCAACTGTTCACTGCGATCCCGAAGCTCAGCATGCAGAGTATTATTATTATTGATATGATAAGCATCAAGCTCCTGGGCTCTAGCCATCCAAGCCTGAGCATCCTGCAGTTGACCATCCTTGAACAAAAGCAGATCTTGTGACGTTCGATTCTGCCAGAAACCAKTTTAAAATAAGAAAAAGAATATATGAACCAGAGATATCCAGAGATAAGGAAATCGCTTTGACTGAACATGAAATGTTAGTACAATGCAACTCTAGCAAACTAATCCCGTATGATTAATTATTAAGACTAACAAAATGTTAGGTCGAAGGAATACGACAACTAGATACCTGTTCTTCAGCTTCCTGCCGGTGTCGCTCTGTATCGTGCACTTGTTCCTTAAGATGCTCAATTTGTGCAGTATAATCTGATCTATCTGCCTCAAACTGTGCAATTGCTGCTTTATGATCTGCTACGGCAGCATCACGCTCACGGCTGCATGCATGGAATACATAATAAGATATATATCTCGAAGTAAAGTGCTTCTCTAGGAACTGTGTGTATGGAAATGAACAAGAACCCTTGAAACCAGCACAGGAGTTGGTTTGCCATTCTTGCCACGGACAATCAGAARACATACCGCAAGGATGCAAGCTCGTTGGTCTGCTCACGTAGAACGTCATCCCTTGCTCTTACCTGCTGAAGCACAATCAACAGTGAATCATTCCAGGCTAAAATGCAACTTCAACTAAAACCTAGGTTTCAGTCTTCAAGTATTCAAAAAAGATCAGAGATACAATGACCACATCTACACCCTCAGATCCGTTTCAGTTTCTGGATCAGGAAAATGAGCTCACAGCTTCAGTTGCTTGCATTTGGTTCGCCCTGAGTTGTTGCTCTCGTTCTTCAACACTCTGTTCCAGACGATGTAMTCTTTGATCTCGATCATGAATCTCATTCTGCAACATACAACATAACCATGTTATCCAACGTTAAGCAATTTAACTTGCAATGAATCAAGGAACAAGTGCTTCCTTCAAAACTCTTCAAGAAAGTGTACTCACATTCACTTCCACTCCTTTTCATTGTCAGGTGGTTTTCAAGACAACAGACTCACCCGGGGATTGCAATATGCAGACAAATAAGACCCCAATTCAAATATACTCTAGAAAAAATTCAGAGGCCACAAGTCGCCCACAGCATCCAAGCTACTAGACTATACATCTCTAGAGCGAACCCAACAGGTGCAACGAATCCTAAATAATACCACGCTCCACAAAGTTGACATGACGGGAAAAGATTCATCATATGCCAATTTGAGCCTGAACAGAGATAGAATGCATAAAATAATACCTGAAGACTGGCCACAATGTCTGCATGCTGTTTAGACTGCTCTCCATAACTATTCTGCATACGGTGCACCTCTGATCGCGCAATAAACTGTGCCCTTAGCTCTAGTTCTGCTTGCTGAAGTTGTTCCCTTTTCCTGGAAACATCAAGAAGTTGCTGCTCAAGAGCATCTTCGGGATTCTCCATTACACCCCTTCCTGATTCCATCGACATAGTGTTCATAGCAGCATGTTCATTCTGTTGCTGCCGATGCATCTGAAAAGATYAACGCATGCATCAAAGCTCAACAAGGGACCAACTGAGACCATTAACATCAGAACCATAATCACATTTTGGTGTCCACAGATCGGCTCAACTGAGTGTTCGGAATATTCAGAGCACTTCGAGAATGGTAAGTGTAGCTTCACTCTTCACGCCATACAAACAGTTCAATCTAAATCGATTACAGAATCGAACATCAGGACTAAGATTATTATTRAATAACAGATAAGACTTGCAAGTCTAGGAAAGTTCACTCCAATCTTTCCAAAGACCACTGAAACCAAATATTAAGATCTTCCAACAATTAAAGTTTGAAAGAAAGTAGCATTGCTCCATGTAGTAGAGAGGTTAACCCAAAACAAAATGAACGGAGATGCAAATAAGAATTTTCGGCACCAACTTAGGAATCACCAATCTACTTAAAGACTAATATCGTTGACTGTATAAACTTGCGAAGCAAGTAGGAATCCAGAAATGGTTAAAATGAACCAGGGTGAAGGCAGCAGCCAACGAGTAGGTCTCTAAGAACAGAAATCCAGAGTAACATGTAAGCCAAGAGAGTTTTCTATCCATCAGTGCTTGATAACATCAGTATAGGAAAAATTTCACTAACCTCGTCATATAGAGCATCCTGCTGTCCAATATTCTGATTGATCATCTCTTGAGGAGATATAGGGCCACCCGTCAAGTGGCTCCCATTGCCCTCACCACCATGATGATCGGAATCACTCGAATGTTCGCTACTACCAGGGTGAAATATTCTCCCATTYTGACTACTCCTCCTTTGTCCCACATTACCCGACCTTGGTCGTCCAGACTGATGTGTCCTGGACTGGTTCGCATCGGCTGCTAATCTTCCCTGACCATTGGGCATGTCAGAGACTTTCCTCCACTCCCTCCTCGCTGCCTGTCCTTGCAGCGGTAAAGCTCCTGTATGGCCACCAACAATGGGGGCCTCCATTGCTCAACTTTCCGCCTCACCACCTATTTTAGGTCTTGACAAGAACCTCGTGCATATTCAAGGAGGACYCTAAAAAAAAGTCACACTACAGTTGACTTCAACACAAATAACCTGCCATTTTTAAACATCAATGAAGATGAGAATAAACACGTCACTATATCGCAAATGCAACCAATTAACCAGTAGTTCGCGATGCCGTAAATCTTGCCCTAATACCAAACGATATGTGCGAATGCAAAGATCTCAACSAAGAATTAACTGAGGAATCACGAAGAATTACAAAAACCTCGCACGACAAGCTAAAAGCGTACAAACAAAACTAAAACTTACAAGTATGACCTAAAAACAAGAACCTCAACCTTGACGTACTGATAATACTTAGGAGAGCACAGTCACAGTACAGTTGATTTTCAACATAAATATCCTGCCATATTTTAAAACAATGCTGATGACAATAAACACATCTACGTTTATCTTAAATGCAGCCGACTAATCAGCATTTCGCAATGCTTCTAATCTTTCCCAACTGCCAAAGCATACGTGCGAATGCAAACATCTCATCAAAGATCTGCTTATTAAATCRAAAAGAATTTAACGAAACGCGGCTCCAAGGGTCAAAAACAAGCTTTAARTATGTACAGAAAAAATCCCAAGATTTGACCTAAAAACAAGAACATCAACCTGACGTACTGATACTACTGAGGTGGACTCACACAGTGACGCATTTTCCTCTTCCAAATTAATCAGAAGAATCAATTTAAAGAATCGGACGAGAAAAAAGAACTCAATGTGAGTACAAGAACTCACCAAGATACGTTTGCAGGGACATTTCGTGAGGGGAAACGAAGTCACATGATCATGTATTGACTTTTAACCACGAAAGCAGATCCACAAGCTACGAAGAACTCACCTTCAAGGCAGATCCAGAAACTAAATCAGAGCGATCATATCACAAGATAKGCGCATTGGCGATCTCCGAGCGCTCACATCACCACGATCAGTCTTGAAACCCCGTCTGGAGCCCGTTCCCAGTCCCGGAATGCGCCCAGCAACCCTAAATGAAGAACGACGCAACGCTAGGTGGGAGAAAGGCCCAAACAGAGCCGTCCGGGAGTCAAAACGATCAGGAAAAAAGGGCGCAGGTAGAGGAAGAGGTGGCGCAGGTGCAGAGACGGGGCGATGGCGGCGCAAAGTGCTCGCGGCACGATGACGAGCGGGTGAGGAGAGAGAGATGAGACGAGCAGGTGCGAGGAGCGAAAATAGACTGAGAGAGAGGTTCCCGCCCTAGGGCAAGATCGGGCACACGGGCAGACGGGCAGGCGGGGATCAAAATGAGTTTCAGTGCATTTGCCTTCCTCCTCCCAAATAGAATTTTAGATAAGGTCCTCAAACTCTGCCGACTCTCACTTCAGGTGGCAATGCTTCATTTGGGGAATTTCGGAATTATCGTCAGCTAAGTGAAGCTAATAGCAACTGCAAATAGTTACTGTTAATGAATTTTTATTATTTTTATTATTGGATTTTATTGGCAAGTGAAACAATTTTTTCACACGCTTTAGCATGCTTTACTTCAACACCATATGAAAAAACTATGAAAGTTCAAAGTATTTTTTTTTAGGTATATCTAAAATTAGCTTTAACCCTTAAATGCCCAAGGCACCAAAATGTGGAGTTGGAAAAACTTTGAAGTTGAAGAAAACCTAACTACGTTGTTATTTTTAGTGGTTTGTATTTTCGGTAGATGCTACCTAAGGTCTAGCTTTAGCATTAAATCCAATCTGGAAAATAAATGACTATGATTTTTCTACTCCAGATTTTATGAAGGGTACTTTGTGTAAGCTTGACTTTTCCTAGTGTTGAGGGCCCTTGGAAATGAGCCTCAAATACACTAGATCTTGGAGACAAAATTGCATAAGAAATTCATTTAAGATGTAAACTACAATTGGCAACCTAAAAGATTCTACTTGCTCACAAACATGTGCTTTTGAATTTTTCTAGACTGCGTGGTTGCTTCCCTTTCCAAAGAAGACAACAATACATGTCTCGAAAAAAATGCGAACTACAATTGACAATCTAAAAGATCTTACTTGCTCACAAACATGTATTCAATCTTGTAGTTTGAATTTTTCTTGATGGCATGGCTACCTCCCTTTCCGGGGAAAAAGATGGTACCTTTCAAGAGAAAATGCAAAGCACAACATTGAAGCAAATGAAACCCAATTGAGAGATGTGAGGTAGAGAGGTCATTCTTATAAGGAATCCATTGTCCCACTTGGATCCTCAAAAGGTATGGGACAATTTGAAGATGAGAGCTTCACTGCTCATTGTGAAGACAAAGGCATTGTGTTCAATGCTGAAATTTAGACCTCATTTAGGCATAGTAGAATAATTGTTTTCAAAAAACTTTGAGCTAAAAAAGGTTGATAAATCACGCCAACTTTAATATCCAAAAGCCTTTGTATGATTTTAGCCTCCAATCAAAAGTTATGGACAAAATTCATAGAGGGTGTTTGAAAATATCAAAGAAAATATCCTTTTAGATTTCTCTCTTAATTTTGTCCAAAACTTTCAATTGGAGACTCAAAATCATAGACAGGCTTTTGGATATCAAAGTTAGCATGATTTAACAACTTTACTAAGTTCAAAGTTTTAAAAAGAATTATTCTAGTAAGTCTAAATTAAGTCTAAAATTATACATTGAATACAATTCCTACCCGTAGTATTTTATTTTCATTTTGGTCTATTATTGTCTGTTTTTCTTATGTAATCCTAATTTGATTTTCTACTTTGTTATGTTTTTGTTATTATTTTATCACCATTTTACCATTTTTCCAATTTGGTTACTTTACCAAATCTTGCTTACAATAGTTTTTGTTAGAACCCTTATTTTTCCCTTAGAATTTTTCCTCTTGGTTTTATTGTAATTGCACTTTTCAATTTTATACCATTAATTCCCAATGTCTCCATCGTTATCTAATGAAAAACTCCCTAATTGATAGTCATGGTTTAATTAGAAACACTAATATTTTGGATTTGTAAATTCACACATTGTTTATAGTTCCCAATTTCTAAAAAGTGAAGAAAAATGGTGGTTTGCGACATCCCCAAAGAATATAATTGGGTTTCAATTGGGTGCACCAGGCATATGTATTAGAAGCAGGTATGTGATTGGATGAGATTTCTTCCTTTTCAAATTTCTATTCTCTTATAAAAAAATTCATCAAAAAACTCAAGGAAGTAGATTGAAGAAGCTAAGACAAATCTTTTTACAATGCAATTGAGCATGTCGGGTAACTGTCCTTTACTCCTCTTGCCAGTAGCCAAAGATGAATGCATACTTTCCAAGCAGGGTATGACACAAAGCCTCTACATGAAAGAACTTGTATTCATTGTGTACGTAGAACATGCTCTTCACTTAGGCATAGCTTCTACCCATTTATTTCTTATTTTTATCGTTTTATCTCATAATTTGCTCCACAACTTTGCCAAGGTGTTTATAATTTCATGTTTTGTTCAATACGTAAGGGAACCATTACGAAAATGTGAAATTTTGGAATCAAAGGCCCAAGCAGGGTCGCCACATCCTAAAGGGGTTAACTTAGGGCATTATTTTATTGTCTTTTCATCTACTCCAACATTCCAATGGTAGCCTCAAATAACGATATCTTGGACATACTTCTTGATTGCCAATGCACTTCTCTACCATAATATAAAGTGTCCCTTAACCCCTAAGCGCCCAAGCAACCGTTATTTGGTTGCTACCCAATTCTAGGCAAAATATTTAGGCAGAAAAAACTTTTTTCAATTTTTATTTTTTTAAAGTTTGGGTTGTTTTTTCAATACTTATATTCAAAATTAAGATCGCTAAGGTCAAACAAAAATTATAAGAGAATTAGTGCACAATAAGTTTAGAATTCGCCTAATGTTGAAAAACTTACTCTTTGGGGAAAGTGTTGGTGTTCTCATTACTAAATCTTATGCATTTTTTTAAAAATTAGTAGAAACTGCAATTTTGACCAATCAAAAAAGTCAAAATTCTAAAGATAGAAATTGTATTTTTGATGAATTTTTGAAGTTATACCTGTAAAAATTCGTTCGAAGAGAATGAAGAAATACCTTTATAATTTTGATAGTACGGATATTTTCTACTTTTTGTGCTTCACATTATCTTCTTTGATACAAACTTCAAAAAAATTATTGAATTTATATTTTATAACACATTTGTATTTTGCCTAAACCCCTTGGGCGTTTTAGGGGTTAAAGTAGGAGAAATACACATATAATAAAAAAAACTGCAATATAAATGTAACTTGTTACCAACCTGGATATAGAATTGAAAAATGTCAATCTCAACACTAGCACTGTAAGTGTAGGGCAAGATTGACACCTCTTTGCTGAATATTTTTTTTCTGGATATTAATGGATATTAAGGTTCGGCAGATGCTAGAAATAGAATTTTTTGACAGTATTCTTTTTCTCAACATACGATTTTTTTGTTTTTTTTGAAAAAATAACTTCCTTAAAATTCCRGAATCTRTTTTCAGAATTATTTCCTKCYCACCTTGCCCTACAACTACGGTAATGTTGTAAMATCCAATTTATCCCCTTTCTGTTATTATCGGAAATATTGAGAACTGAGTTCAAAATTAACCTTTATACTTAAAAGTGGATGCTTTTCAATTTTGGACTAGCCTCAGTCGTGCTATGTTTTTTTTCTTCCATTCATGTATATGCTTCAAGAACTTTTTTTAGATTTGGAATGGAAAATATGATTAAAAAAATTTAAAAAGTTATGGTAGGATAAAACTCATTTTTCATTTTGATATTTTTTAGTTTTGCAAATTGAGCATTCAATAATCACACTATGATAGTGAGGGTTGCTAACATATGAACCTAGGATCTAGTGCCTAGGAGCCACTAAGCTCTTATGTTATAGGTGCATATCTTATGGTTATAAGTGTTTATATTATAAGCAATTTCCATAGTTATAATGAGGTACCTATGTTGTAGACACGTATGTTATAATTAACTTCAATGGTTGTAGGGTACCTACTTACACATAGGCTAAGGCTTGTAGGCTCACATTTCTAGGGTCACACACTAGCGTCGTTGGCCCCGCCACACGTGCGTGTTGCATCTATTATCTCGCTTTGAAATCTTCATGGCCTTGGGATTTTTCTCTTCAAGTCCGACAAGAAAGCTTGCAACATTGGTTGTTGAGCAATCTTTTTTTCACACCATTGGGTCAAATTGCACTATTTCAAGATAAATCCCTCATTCTTGTAAGATAAAAGTAGTCTTTTTTGCCAAAAATTCTTCATTTCTATTTCAAATGAAGGTGAAGTCACCAAATTTGAATGAAAAGTGCACAAACACAATTAAAAAGTGTTTTTGGTCCAAAAGATTCGTAAATATAGGAATATAGAGCTTCATCAAATTTTAAGTGATCGTCATCTCAACACTTTCTCAAAAAACTGAAAAAAGTATGGCCAATAAGTGTGCATTATTTGGATGTTAAAGAGTCAGTATTTTAGTCTTATAGGCACTTTACATTTAGAGGCCGGACCATTCCCCTTGAGACCAATTGCAAAAGGTTAAGCCTTTTGTCCAATCACAAGTGAAAATTTCAACCTTTAATCCAATTGCAAATGAGAATATCGGACCTAATACAACAAATTGGCCCGTCCTCCAACTTATGTAAAGCATCCCTTATTCTTGCATCTTGTAACCCCTAAATCTAGCATCAAACTAACATAAAGATATTATTTACAGAGCTCATGCCTGTACAAAAGTCAAGACTTGGCCTCGCTAAATTGAGTCACAAGAGCGAAGGTACTTCAAGTCTATTGAGGATGCTACAACGGTGCTAGATTGTGAGCATGTGAGCGCGAGCGTGTGAGCGTTGAGCAGGAAGTATGTGAGTGTGGAGTTCTGAAATTGTAAAAAACTCAGTAATATTTCAAAAAATTGAATTTTTTTAATAATTATTATAAAACTTACTATTTTTAGTAAATTTTAGTACACAATGACCGTGGACCTATGACCGTGGACCTATGAACGTGGACTTAGCACCATGGACCGGTTACCGTGGACTTAGTACCCTGGACCTCTTACTGTGGACCTATTACCGTGTTACGAAATAACATTTCGGATATTAGGAGAACTTAGTATTTGGAACTTGTCCATGACATCATCTAACGAATCTCCTCGCAACATCTGCTTTGGACCTTCACCGTTGTGTATCAAGTGGTTATCAAGAAATTTCTTGCTAGCTGCCAAGGCAATGGCAGAGTTAGTGGCAGTAGGGGTTTTGGAAACCTCGCCAGCGATGAGACCGGCTACAGCACCTAAGGACTCTCTACATGCTCCTGAAGCTACAGGATGCACGTGATTCCCCAAATGAATGCAAGCTCTAGTCATGCTTGCTAAATCTCCGAAAACGTAATAGATTCAAGCATGGCAAACATTGATGCAATGAGGCGGACATTTGCATATATTACACAGGAGAGTAGAATCTTTCGGAGGGAAGGCACCAATACAAAATGGCCCAGGAGTAAAACCACACCACTCAGTCTCATTCGGTTGAGAAGAACACTTGAAGTAGTCGCATTCTGAATTCTTACAGATAAGATGGTTGGCACAAGAAGATTTCTTGAACTTCAGGCCGTCGTGATTGATGATGTTAGACATCATTGTCCTACACCAAGCGTGACCATCGTAACGCTTATCCATGCCCTGTAACTTCCCAGCAGAGGATGACGAAATCGAAATTGGAAGAGAAGGCAACTCAAAAATTACATCTCCGTCAAAATTTGTAGGAAGGTACTGTACCTTGTGATGAATGAGTGCATCATAGTCTATCGAAGCTACTTCGTTCCGAGAACCATGCATCGTCGCTAGCTTGCGTAGGCATCCAACAATACTAATCGCGGACGCACAACTGGGATATGTTGGTGGACGTGAGTGCGTGGACAGAGCAGGACTACTACAAGGCGTTAGATTTAAAGTAGATGGTGTCATGTTGGCACCCTCGGAGACTCTACTCGGAAGGGCTGGTTGGTTTGGAGACTCTCCCTCGGACACACTCGAGAGATCTATGACATGGTCATTTGGTTCCTGCTTTACGTTGAGAAACG
Organism: Pleurozium schreberi; assembly: GCA_006891605.1. Taxonomy (NCBI): domain Eukaryota; kingdom Viridiplantae; phylum Streptophyta; class Bryopsida; order Hypnales; family Hylocomiaceae; genus Pleurozium; species Pleurozium schreberi. The sequence goes on from VACF01001695.1 coordinate 96,411, forward strand.
GAAGAGGAGTGACAACATTCGTAACATGCTCCCGTTCTAAAGTATTCCGGTTGAGACGATGGGAAGGAGGCATGTCCACTGTAGAGTGCTCGGAATGCCGAGGTAAGATCTGAGTGGAGTTTGTGCTCATCACAGACGGTAAACCATAAGCTCGATAGCGCCCTCGACGAAGATGCCAGACATGATTGTCATCAACTACCATTCTTTGCACATGGATCGACTCTCTCAGAATGCYAGACTCAGACAGTACCTCCTCTTCAACATAGATACTAGACAGGGCAAATCCAAAACGTACATGAAGAAGGTGAGCATACACCACGACAAAATCTTCATCTCCTAGARGGAGTATGAGAGGAACCTCGTGGCCATCCGCTCTGAGGGAGGCCATGTTTCAGAAATCCAAGAGCAACATCGACAATGACAATATGACCTAAACTTCTGCAGCGCTCAAGGAAAGTTGAATCTAGAGCCTCTCCCAGACGGATATGATAATAAAGAATTTCCAGTATCAGTATCTGCAGTTAATATGGATTAATGAAATAGAAACCGTATACAGTGTACTTGGAAGCGCCAATGATACAAACGGCTCCAATTGTAATTAAAGAAATACGCTCACCTATCTATTTAATAAGATTAACACAAAAGCCAAATGAAATGAACTTTATTAAGGACAGTAGTTTGATTATGGCGCCATATGAGCATGAAGTAATTATAGAACTTTTCTATAACCAAGCTTCTGCTATTACATAAAGAAGATCGTTCCTGTCAAAGATTAAGCAACGCCAACTATGGAATCTCAATTTAAAGTTCCACCAGTCACCAACAAAATTATGGGCATACGCCAGTGAAAATGGAGTACTATATTCTGGTAAATGAGCGATTTCAAAGATCATAATAGACAATCCTGCGGTACTTTAGAATATCAATTACAATAATTCGAACGACTAGTAGGTTCTAATCATGTACGCCTGAGACAAATTGGAATATTAAAAGTTCTCAAACTTGCTTAGCAGAGGCAGTGACGATAGTATCATTGGTAACAATGATCTAGAATGCATAGATGGTTCTATTTGAATATAATACCCCACTTCCCACTGATAATCAACAATATGGTCGACTGTATATACTRTTAGTCATATGCTTACGCCAGGTAGCACACGCGATGGAATTGTGCATGGATATAGAAAAAGGAGGAAGAGAARAAGACTTTTATTTTCTTCTAGGAGGGAGTTGCAAAGATCAAGAAATAGAAGTAAGAAGTTCRCATTACTGTCTGAGTCCGAGTCTTGCGCAGGAACTCCAACTGCTCGAATGGAAGAAGATGACTTCCATGGAGATCTCATTCCTGAGAGTCAACATATTGTAACCATCCTCCAAGAGGGGTCGCAGAGGAACAGCATAGGCCACCGGCGATTGCGTAATCTCATAAGTAAATCTACTCTCCCTTCAGAGATGCTACGTCCTCGCAATACTGTATACTTACTGATRTATTTGGATATGGCAAAACGTACTTTCAGAATTTAGGTAGCCATTCTGAAAGTAAAGAAGTGCCAGACACAATCTCACCGCCACATTGGGTATGAAATTCTGATAGATCGCTCGTCCCAAAACACGAAGAATATTGGTCGGACAGTGAGCTTTGTAGAATCTAAAACATTGAGTGGTGCATCAGTCCTTGAGGACGTTCCTAAGAGGTTAGGGTTCCAAGCTATCCTTTATTGAAGGACAGATTCCTTAATTACAAATCTCTGAGGTTGTATTTTTTGTCAACACGGAGACCGAAATGGCGAAAAGACGCACCACTAGAAGCGCGGTGGCGGATGCACACAGAAGTATAGACCAGGACATGAACAGCATCAATGAGGAAGAAGGGCCTCCTCACGCAAACACGACGAATGCACGGCCAACAGCGGTCACTTAGGAAGATGGGCCGCATCAGGTGATAACGATGCTTGAACCACCAACTGCGGATTCTGAGGATGAGAGGCCGCATCAGGTGAACACAACGGATGATCCGGCAGCTACAGGCTCTGAGGTAATCGCCATTCCACCATCACTAACTCGCGGGAGACTAAGGGCGCACTTTTTTTTTTCCTTTGCGTGTTTTGTGTTCACGTCTCCCCACCCAGGTACTCGCCATCGGCGCCGAGGGAGGATCAACTCGCTGGGGTTTTGATCCGGGGAGCCACTACAGCAAGTAAGGGATCGGGGTTTTGTATTCAAGTCTCCCCACCCAGGTACTCGCTATCGGCGCCGAGGGAGGATCAGCCCTTCGGGGTTTTGATCCGGGGAGCCACTATCTGCAGGTGATGGCGTGCATTGTTGTTTTTTTTTTTCTTGATTTCTGTTGACCTCTCCCCCCCAGGGCCTGTCCATCGGAGCCGAGGGGAGGGTTAGCCCGCTGGGGGTCTGATCTGGGGGACCTAAACCTCCTACTGTGCTTTTGTCTTTTTGATGACCTTTTTCGTTGTCCTTTCTTCTTCAGGTGCAAGTTGGTGCAGCGGTTCCAGTTTCGCAGTCTGCAATTGAGAATATCACACCTGCTGTCAATGACAACGTCATCGTGAATATTGACCAAACCATGGGGGAGGCTCAAGAGGAATTCAAATCCGAGGATGCCTACAGGAGGTCACAGAAGGTGAATTCCGTGGCCTCCATCGCCGACTTGCGCCTGAAACCTACATCCATATCTCGGCTGCGGATTCCATTAAGTCGCCTTGTCCAGATGCCCATGGTTAGACCCGCACTCTAGAGTGATCTCACAAAATTGGAGCAGGAGTTCGTTCATCGGCACAAAAATGGATCAAATGTTTTTTATGTGTCACTCACTAATGAGCAGGGGGAGACTGAGGTGGTGACTGATGCGGATAGAGAGGCTTGGGGGCTGATGTGGAATGAAGAGAATGACATCTTCAATGCCATTCTTGATGCCACACCAGGTTTGCAGAACTTCAAGGGGTCGAAATTCTTTGTTTGTGATGGAAACCATAGACTTCTGGCGTGGACCTCTTACATCAGTAAACACCACCACCGTGACAAGCATTGGCATATATCAATGGACTCGATCATTCTAGACACGAAGGGGAGGATAGGTGATGTCATGCATGCTATGCATGACATCAATAAGTAAGTGCTCCCATTTATGCATTTTTTCATTTTTGGTTTACCATGTGAGCATTTAAGAAGATATTCACTTTTTTGTTTTCTGATTCAGGCATACGGAAAGTTCGTTCATCAAGACCAGTCTTGTTCATACGCTTTATCGTGTTCAAAAATATGGTATGCTTCCGCTTGAGAAGTTCTCTGAGCATTTGAGTGAGTCCGAAATTACTCAGTGCCAGCAAAATCTCTGGAAAAGTTGGTACTCCATGTCCATTGAGGTGTTCACTTCATTCATCTATCGGATAACGATTCTCACACAACATGTGCATATTCCTTGTAGGTTTGAGTTGTGTAGAGGCATCAATCCTTCCAATGTTTTGCTGACATCCATGTTGTTTTGCAGTATGAGATAGCAGCGGCTGTTGACCTAGCAGTTAGGTTGTATAGGGAAGAGACACTTGAGGATCTGCAGACAGAGGCAGGTGCCTTGGCTGCCATGAGGTTGGGTACAAAGGAGAAGACAACAAGGTTAGTGCAGAAGTTGGGAAAGCTGACTGCTGTGGCCAATCCCAATTTGGGAAATCAGTGGCTCCAGGAGGTATGATAACATCTCTTTTTACCTCTTCTTCTGGTCTTCTTCTTGTTTCATTTACTTAATCTAACTTCAAGTCATTCGTGCTTTCAGATTGAGCGTCATTGGAGCTCCAACATCACTCCAGAAATGACACTCGAGAAGTTGCAGTTGATTGCAACATGCAACGTGAGCAAGGAGCATAAGGTTAAGTGGCTTACATGGTGGAACTCCTCAGTTCAGACGAGGGAGGCAAGACGCTTCCCATTGAAGCCAGTTGGAGAGATAGAACTAAAGTCTTTCCTAGCGAAGGCGTGCTGGTATTCAGGGGTAAGTGTTCTTCTTTCATTTCATTCATGTTTTATTCATCTCGGTTTCTGGATGCCATCTATTCCACAATGACATTAGATGGTTAGTGCAATTCGAATTCAGATGTAATCTATGAGTATGCATCACGAATTTTAATGGCCTTGCAGATACAAGACACAGGAACAGAAATGTTTGATAACATTGTGAAGAAAGACCAGCTGAAGTTAGCTATGGACTCTCCCCAGGAGTTTGACACTTTTCCAGATTATGTTGAGGACTGGAGAATTTGAGTGTGGGACCACGCTTTCTTGCCCCAATTCCGGGGACACAATGTCTTTAGAAAGTTAGATGACTTCAAAAAACACAAGGGCACTGATCTAGTTGTCAAACGGGTGATCTACCGGTAATAATTCGATACCTTAATGCCATTGTGATATGCTTAATTAAGTTTGTTTATTGCCGCTGTTGGATCATTTTTTGTATTCTGAAAAATTGGGTCTATACAGGTATTTCATGTATGAGCTCTTGCCTAAGGGGGCAATTGAGTAGCGCAATCTACCTAAATTTTTAAAAACGTGGTTGGATGATTCATCCGAGCATTGCATGTTCTCGGGGGCGCAATCGAAATGGTGGACGAGTTTGCATTTGAAAACCGGTGCGTGGTATTTAGATTGCCCGCCGGAATTCACGCCCTTGCCTGAGGACCATTTGAAGCGGTCGATCAATACTCATGCTGTGGTTGAGAAGTTCCCCACATCGTGAAGAAATCTCGTTTCAGTAAGTAAGTCTACCCATGCTTGCTTTTTTCCAAAATTTCTAAAGAGAGATGTCTACTATTCATTCATTTTTCTTCAAGTTTTTCTTGCAAGCTTCTTTCATCGTGAACGTGGAATTCTTGCCATTCCTAATTATCATTTTTTCATTTGCAGCATGACTTACAATTTGGTGGCTACTCGGCCATTTTTACTCTACGATCGTTTTTTCCAAGCCCGGAGAAGCCCTTTCTGTTGCCATCGTATGCAGAGGCTGTAATTGGGACATTGGCCTGTCAACAGGATTTTTGTAGACGGAGAAAGTCTAAGTCTTTAGACCCTACAATTCTGCAATTTATAGATGAGACAGCCCTAGAATCAGAGCAGGAGATCTCATCCACTAAGAGTAGTGACAACTCTCATTCTATGTCTTCATCATCTACATGACTCTATTTTTGTTTGTTTTTGGACGTTGATTTTTATTTTATTGTTTATTGTACGTTGTTTGTGTACTTCAATTAGAATTATCTACATAATCCTCATCAAGTACAAATGGTTAGAGGTACAATTTCATATTCTTTGGAAGTACCTTCATACCCTAAACCCTGATCCAAATCTTCAGTTGAATCCTAAACTGCATTCTCTAAGCTATATTTTAGTACTTAGACAAACATCATGAACATTTTATTTTTATGGATGAAATTCACATCATCGACACCCTAAATAAATAGCCTTAGTTCATTGCAATTGTGATTTGTAGACTAATTATCTTTTTCTTTATAAAAACCCTAATATAGTGTCAATAAAATTTGCAATGAATTTCACTGAAAATGGATTCATTTACTCTACAATCAAAAAATTTAAATCGCAATTTATTTTTTCCCATCATTTATTGCGAGGTGTAGTCCTCATTCCAATTTCCACAGTCATAGGTACTTCATCAATTTTCAACAGAAAAAATTGTATGCTCACACGCTCACACGCTCACGCTCACTGGCTCACAAAATAGCAACCCTGAGGATGCTATAAGGGTTGTTGATTTAAAACATTCATATCTAATTCTACAAAGGTCAAATACATATGAAATAAATGGGATTAATTTATTGTAATAAACTAGAAATTTGGTTAGAAAAAAAATAATTAAAAGGGTGTTCCTAAATTTTTGGAAAATGATTGATCTAGTTTGTCCCCTTATAATAATAATACTAATATATAAATATAAACATAAACATAAAGATTGTCTTATTCATAGAAGTTCAACTCGCTTCACACAATCTTGCATTTCTTCTTTGTCAATAATTGTAAACAAACATTGCAAAGTTCTTATGCCTTGCCATTGTCAAGGACCATTCTAAAGTACAATATCTCACAAACAAAACATATATCTAGTACACAACAAAACTTGACACCTTGTTACACTATAAAACTTTCTGTAGGATCTTGTCGGCAGTTGAAAAGGAGATTCTAGATTCTTTTAGAAAGCATTTTTGGGGCACAAAAGTGCTGAAAATAGGGTGTTTCTACAACTAAGTATAGACTCTCGGTGAACAATGGAAGTACATTTAAGGCAAGAATCTAGACTGATTGATTTTAGGTCTTAGAGCGTGGTGGTCAAAGTTAGGTGTACTAGTTACCTTTGATGCAATTGTCTTTCAAGAAAACAAACATTCACTCAAAATAGATCAATGGTGAGAAGGATCGGATGCGTTACTGATATTCCACCTTCTCTCTCTCTTTAACCCCTAAATGCCCAAGGCACCAGAATGTGGTGTCAACAAAACTTTGAAGTTGAAGAAAACCTAACTAAGTTGCTATTTTTTAGTAGTTTGTATTTCTGGGAGATGCCTATTAAAGTCTAGCTTTAACATCAAAAATCCGATCTGAAAAATAAATGACAGTTATGATTTTTCTACTCAAGATTTTGTGGAAGGGTACCCTCTATAATCTTGACTTTTCTTGGTGTTGAGGGGTCTTGGAAATGGGCCTCAAATACACTAGATCTCGGAGTCAAAATAACATAAGAAATTCATTTAAGAAAAATGTAGAGTAGATTTTGAGAAGCTTTAAATTGATTGGGGTTGTACATGCTGGGCCCTATAACCTCATATATTTTGATTGATGAATTTTTTAGATTCATCATGTGAAAAGTGGATTGAATTTTTATGTAGTTTTGACACCCTCTTGGTTAAACATTATAATCTTTCAACTCACATTCAAGTGATATTGTTGTGTTTTCCTTTCCAATGTAATCTCCAACAAGTCTAGTTTAAATTTTTATGGTTACAATTCAAAAAAAATTGATACAATTTATCAAAGTGTTTTTTTTGGGTTCAATTGGGAGCAAATTTCTAGAAGCTGAAAACATGCGTTGGGCAATTAGGGGTTAACCTAGCGTAATCTTACACTGCAAACTACAAGTCGCTTGGAGATTTTTTGTGCATAATTAGCTGAAAATCAAAGAAGTTAGCATTTCTCACACTTCAGTTTGGAAGTCTTTGAAGTTAAGTTTAAACCATTGGTGGTGAATTTCAGTCAGTGTCTGTTGCAAGCAATATTGTCCCTCCAATTGTGTGTGGAACACTTTCTGAGTCACAGACCTACAAGACTTTCATGTCAAGGCTCATGGCACGGACTTTCTCACCCCCTCCAGCAAAGCTCAATTTTAAGCGTTCTAAACCCCTGAATTTGAGCTAATTTTAGGCATTCTAAATCCCTGAATTTGAGCTAAATTGAAGAATTTTTAAACCCCTAAATTTGACCTCCAGGACCTCAAAGTATTCCATACTCCATTTCGCACTGAAGTGAATCTAGTCCAAAAGGGTATTGAAATCCATTTTCAACAAGACCTAGACTACCAGTGAAGTGAGTCCTGCATTTCAGGGGTGAGAAAAAAGTAAGGTAGAGTAGACAATTTGGACCACCCCTTCTGGTTCTTGCACTTCAGGAGCTTGACTTGACAAAGCATAGCGAAAGAAAATGACATTGAAGGACCGTCTACTCTTACTAGTCAAAAAGGGCCGGGGYGAACTTACCCCCTCCCTTGGCCACTMTGTAAAACCCTGAATTTTTTTGTTTTCCACACATGATAGAATTTGCAAATTCTGAATTTATATTTGCAATCAGAGGCCCCAAATTTGCTGTGGGGAAGTGTGTTAGGCAAAATAAACAAGCCTAAAATAGKGGGCTTTTTATTTTACTTGCACCCTATAATTACTTGGAGTGGCCAGGTGAGGTGAGGGGGCTAGTCCACCTTGGCCTCAAAAAATATTCTAAGGTAGACAGACTTGAAAATAACCCTTGTTGAAGATCTCCACATTCTTGAGGTCAATAGGTACAAAATTGAATGAAATGATGTGCGGTTGTTGGTTAGGAAATGGTTAAGGATATTGGTTTCCTATTTTTCCGAGCTTGTATGAATATAATACAGATTTGTGGAAACAAACCGCATGGATGTACTTATTGTGAACCATAGCGGAACACACAAGTGGTCATGTAAATACCCAAAACCAATAGACATGAAGTTTGTATCACACTCTAGAGATTGGCTTACACAAAACCTGTCCACATGACTATGACAACTTCTTGCACCCCACTTGTATGCTTTTATCCTATTGTGCTTGGATTTACGTCGTTTCTCATATGTCTCTAAAACGATTCATGTTGCTTTTAGGTATGTCTATTTTAATCATCATTGACACAAAGACTTGGATAATAATTCTTGGGGATAGATATGAGTTATATATTAACGTGTAAATAGTATTAGTCCCAACTTTGCACTGAGCATTTGTACATTTCATTTGATGCTTCTTCAATTTTTTTTGAAATCTAAGGCCTTTGAGGATTGCAACAAGAAGAGACACGACACATTATCCTTGGAAACCTATAATCATTTTACACGAGATATACATGAGGGGTTCACGAAACAAAAAAACTTTGCGAACAATGTTAGTATAGGGAGTATATGTTAGTATATGAAAACCTCATGGATTCCATTGAAAGTTCCTACAACTTGGCCATCACTTGGTGTAGTTTTTGGTTGTTTCGGACCAATTACTCTTAGAGAGAAGAACTCCAACCATTCATATTCATACTCATACTCACATTGTAATTGCATTACATCTTTTTTGAGGCTCATGGAGGGCTGCGAGTTCCCAACTCGTGCGTTCTTGCGTTCTTGCAGCACTACAATAGCAACTGACGTGGCAAAGCGACTGCCACGCCAAATTTTTTTTTTTGTAAAAAAATAAAATAAAAATCATCCGTTTTTTTACATTTCAAGACACCATTTTTAAAATTTTTTTTTGGTAATCACTTTTTTGATAGCAACCAATCGTTCCATCACTACATTGTGAACAAGGGAAAAAGGCCTGAAATAGCCCTCTTGAGGCCTTGTTTCTCATCTAATGCTATAACTATGAACCCAAAGGTATTGGAATATCGTGCTCTTAGCCGAAAAATCCTCATTTACTGGAACATATCTTTACATTTGGTAAATGAATTTCGAAGATGCTAGATTTTAAGAGCCAAAAATGAAGTTRYTGGTAAMTATTAATGTTGWTTGTGATTKCACATTTTKGGTGTATCAGTCAAACGAATGGTTCAAAGAAGTTTTCCTGAATGTGAGGTTGAGAAAAGGTAGAGACTAGAGAGGGACAATTTGGACCACCATCCAKTTCGAAAAGAACCTGATACCCAAAGAAAATGACGCCACACCAATAAGTACAGTAATAAAGCACCCACACTAAATTACATACCGTTAGGAGTAAGTACTGCAGTGAAGGAGCACTGACGCTCCATTTGCAGCAGCAACAGAGCTATGGCAGAAGCGCCTGCAGCAGTCAGAGCTGTGCGACAGAGAGAAAGACAGAGAGCATGAGCGCATCAATTCGACAATCCTCGAGATCTGCAGGSGATGRTGGTCWTTAAGAATTCGATCGAGTTTAGGAACCGCCATAGCCACTGATTTCTGCTTTGCTTTCTCTATTGGCGCTCACACATCATCTCTTTCATTCCGAGTCTGTTACTGTCCTTTTTTCTTGTTTCTCCTGCCATGAAAGCTTTCATGAGCAGACTGCACTTCTCATAGCCGTTCCGTCTAGCGCAAGTACCTTACAGCAGTCCGGTTTCATTGTGTGCCTAAAGGAGAGTCGTTGGAGGGGGAAAATGCCGCTCTATAGCTCTTGCTGCCGGAGTGTCARTGAGGATCATTGTTTGTGGACGGTGGTAGAAAAGCCTGCGTTGTTGCTCYTCGCAACCAGTGTGGCTTAGGTTTTGTAGTATAAGTTCCATCTCGCTTGTTTGCCGAGACAAGAGTCTTTGAGTTGTTTAGTTTGTTGTGGTACAGGTTAGTCGTGCTGCGTACGTGCGGTATATGAGCCCGAGGCTTATAGTTGAGTTAGTGCGGCATTAGTTAGTGATGACTGTAGGTCTTCACGTTCGGCACTATCCGTGTGATCTCTGCAACGTGCGCGTGTGGTCTACATGTCTTCTTGTGACACGCACCTTGTGAATCTTGTACTTGTCCTGACCACGTTACTTCCATTGCTCGTTTAGCTTGCTGTAGGACGTGATAGTTTGGAACCTTGAACACATTAAGGGATTTTAGCCGCTTTTCTTCTTCTCGCAGGTCGCCTTAGCAGGTCCATATTTCAGCTGAGGAAGAGGTGCGACAGAGCTGAATGCGAACGTCCTATTCAGTATTTTTCAGTTTTGATGATTTGCAAATTCAAACATATCGAGGGGTTTTAGTTTTTTAGTTTACCTTCTGTCAATAGATCTTTGAAGCAGGTTCATATTCTACCAAAGAAAGAGATGCGCGATAGAGCTGAATGTGGAAGTATTGCGCAATACTAATATCTCCAATTTCGGTTCTTCATTCTTGATAGTCTGAAGCATTGTACACATCTCTCAATATAACTATTGTTGGTGGAATATTGGGATAGTTTACAGCATTAAACACATCTCTGAACAGATCTCTGAGAAGCCTATCTCCCCGAARAAAGGGATGCGTAATAGAGCKGGAAGTGCTATTCTGTAGCTTTGATTTTGGTTTCATTTTCGAAACGCGCGTCGAAAGTTGAAATGGCAACACTTGTTTTATTCCTTTCGATGTCGATGATGTTGGCAGCRGTCCACGCTCATCAACCAGGTCCAAAGCTGAGCTTCTACAACTACTCCGGAATGCAGGCTACGATTAGCTGCATGGACCACCCGCCAACGAYCTTGGAAGCCGGGAAGACCTTCTCTATTCCGCTCACTCGTGGCAATCAAGCGTGTATCGTGTCMCTCAAGGACGGGGAGCATGCCTCTGTAGCAATTGATAAGATGTTACCGAGGTCTTCCAGCTCCGGCCTCTCTGTTTCGGTGGATATCAATGACTCGTACCTTTTCTTCTCTCTGGACGATACCGTTCATCATCAATATGTGAACTATCAAAATAGTCAGGGTGAACGCATCCAGATTCAGAGGTCCTCCGATCTTCAACTGTGGTGAGATTGGCCTCCCCTGCTCCATTAATCAGTGAGGGAACTTCTGCTTCTAACTACCGTGCGTCCATGTCTAGTCCAGAGAGAACCAGAGACAAAAGCTTTTTAGAGTCTAGGTTTCTTAATCTTCTTAGTTGTTTTCCTTTTTCCTTTTTCCCTCAGACATGTGTGACGGYATTTTAAGAACTCAAAATTAAAATAGAGAGGGCTGAAGAATTTCGCACCTTTGCTAGCGTTATTCCTAGAATTATGTTAGAGAGAGATGATCTTTGATTTGTCGCAATACCACGGCATGTTCTGATCATGGTGCGCCTGTTTGTTACCTTACGTCGATGTTTATTGTGTGGAAACTGCGTAACTGGTGTCGAGCCTTTGAAGTTAAATAAATTCTTACTAAAGAACTGATTTTAGTATACCAGTAATTTAGTTGAATATCCTTGAGGTTTAAACATCTTAAGAACCAAAAATCTGATTTAAAAAAAAAGTACTCATGGTTTGTGTAATGAAGACTTATCGCAAGGGCATCCACTGCAAATCTTAAATCTTTTAGTGTTCTGGAGATGAGGCTCTCTAGGCTCTAGAGATGAGCCTCAATACACTAGATCTTGGGGATATCACATTTGGAGTTGGTTCAAAAAAATTGTAGAGAAGATTTTGAGAAGTCATGAATTGATTATGTTTATTCATTTTGTTTCCTTTAAGCTCATACTTTTTTCATGACCTCAATTTCAAACTGACATGTGAAAGGAGAATTAATAGACAATAAATCACTTCCAAATTTAACACCCTCTTGATTGAACATAATAATCATTCAATCCATAATTGCTATGGTTGTGTTTTCTTTGTCTATATGATCCATAAAATGCTTAGTTTGAATTTGTATGATTGCGATCTTTAAAATATTAATAAAATTTATCAAAACTTGGGCATTTTGTTCAATTTTTAAGCAAACTCCAAGAAACTCACAGAAGGCTTTGGGCATTCAAGGTTAACAATTTAAGACTGAAAAATATTGACAAGGATTGATTTTTTTGCTTACTGTCGCCTGCTCCAGGTCTGCGGAAGAGTCGGCAGATGAATGACTTTTCATGCGATGCTTACTCTCTGGAGCATCTCTCGCGCTTCTACAYCAAGATTCAAGGAGAATCATCAAAGTCATGGAGGAGTGGTAACAAAATGACTGCGTGCAAGTCGGGAACAGTGAAGGTTTGAAATCTGTGTTTCGAATCTGGAGCATTTCTACGAGTCTTAACAGGTTTTCAATGTCCACTGTAGCTGCCCGAGGTTGGTCGAAGTTTGCTGYAACTTGTCAGAGGCATGGCATCGTTGACGTTTAGAATTCAATACTCCTGACCTAGGTTAGAGTTTCTAAACCAACTCCAGGAATTTGACGTTTGTCATTAAATTTTGATTTGAATACTGTTCATTCAGGATTGCCAGATCTATAGCCTGGAACTAGAAAATTCGTGTCTCACTGAAGTGAATAGGATTGAAAGGAATTTCAGAGCATCAATTCTTTGAAGAACAGATTTGCACGAACTGTCCTTGTTCTTCTACAGTACTTTGTAAAGAGTGCAGAGCTTCCAGGGTACTTCGGAGTAATGGATGCATCAATTGTCTACAAAAGCTGTTGCATTTCGACGTCTTTACAATATCTTTTTTAAATTTAGACTAGGCTTTGACCTGTACGTACAAAGGAACAGGTGAGATTTGAWTCCCATCATATTATTGATTTGAAAAGATGGTGAACTCTAACTTAGTTGCCACGCATGCTTGAACAAGTGGATCGACCATATCTGAGGCTCTTACGTTGTAGATTAGCTACATTCATACTCAGGGTTATCTTATATCGAAAGTACAACCGCTACTAACACAAGTTTATCCAATTCGCGAGGGTCGATAATTAATGTTACTACAATATTTACAAAATTAGCATCACTGAAGAATTGTAGTTTTTTTGGATACTTGTAATTGTTTTGGATATTGTTACCATACAACATGTCAGAAATATTAAATTGGAATGTGATGGAAGGACATAGAATAGACTACAGTAAATAGATTTTTGTATGTGGCTATTCGAGTTGGGAAAAGCACTCTAAAAGTAGATACCAAATATTTAAAAGCTTTTCTGAAAATTTAATAGATAACTTAGGAGTGTCTGTGTTGCTGCCACAGTCAAAAGATAGGTGAAAGTAATTTTTGAATTTTTGAAATTGTAAATTTTTTGAAATACAAAATCTTCTTTCTTGTGAGACCAAACGGGACTTCTCATTGAGAGCTTTCTGGTGGCCCCAAGAACGTGACTGGGGGATGAATTATCCGGGAGTTCTCAACACAGCAAACAGAACATTCTTTTATTTGGTCTGCGAGAAAAAGTAGAAGTCGTTAAAATGTATACTACTCAAAACATGGATACTTTGTGGGCACGATATTGGCAAAATATTCTTAGCTTTTGTTATATTATCGTATCATATGACAGAGAATATTGTTGGATAGGAGTATTAATGTGACCGCAACTAATGAATTGGCATTCCACACTATATATATATAAATATGCACCTTTGTTGTACATCAATAGTTACTAATATGTCCGGTGGTTGTACATCTAGTTTCAAACATCTATAGTTTTCAAATATAAGTCCTTTCAATTGTTTGGTCCCCTTAATATTTCTATTAAGTGTAGATAGTTGGATAGAATACTTCAAACCCCAAGGAAACTTGAAATGGCACTTGAATGGTTTGAATGGACAATCTTAAACAAAAACTATAAATTTTAGTCCAATTTTGTGTAGAGAGAGCATTGAGTGTATTTTTTGTGGATGGTATTGGAGATTATKGATATGTGATTGGCTTTTGAGCATGTGAATGTATTTCATTTATTAGAAATAGAGGATGTCTTCAAATGATTTTTGCAAAGTTTGAGCTCCTTTTTCTTGATAATTTTTGATAATTTTAAGTTCCTTTCCTCTTGATAACTTTTTAAACTTGAAATGTAACATTGTATGGAAAGTTGTTAAGTTGTATTCATTCCAATTTAAAAATTCCTAAAATTGGATATTTCACAGGAAATAGAAATGGAGGTTCAAAAGCACAATCCAAAGCTGTTCAATGTGTATTGTCACATAAAGAATGAGTTTACAGTTCATGATAGTTTTTATAACAATAGACTCCCTCTAACTGCAATAAAAGTATGGTGAGTCCAATACTCCAATGTAGATTGCTACATGTTATTTTTTTGCATATTGGGCTAGGGAGGTGCATGAATTGAGGATTAGTCCAGTAATAAAGTTGGCATTGGTCGTGCTGAGCTAGATTTATAAGATACATGTTTTCATTTGTTTCAAAAAAAAAAGATACATGTTTATTATTTTTCATGATTCAGAGTTTGAATGTTTGGAGTGAATTACAAAAGTCCAATATATTTGAGGTCATATTTCAATTTGTGATATTTTATTTGAAAAACTCAATATTTAGAACTTATTTTCAAAATGAATTCTCATTCATTTTACAAAGTGTACAACATTTGCATGATGAGAATTAAAATTGTGGTATTGTGAAATTTGAGGAGAAGCTTTGAAAAAAGAGAAGATGGTGAATTTCTAACTTCAAGAGCCTATTTTAGATATGGGATTTCAACTTTTTGGTTGCTTCTAGTTTGACAAGAAGGCAACGCTATTTCTAAAGTGTATTTTTTCCCTAGTCATATAGAAGTGAAGGCATTTTCAACGGCAATTGTGGTACTTGAGATGAAAAGACTCTTCTAGCATATCAATCACTACAAGAGGTTGGAGTTCTTTTATATGTGACACCACTATGAAATTCATCAAAGAAAATTTTGCCTCTCAAAAACTCAATTTTTTTTTTTTAATTCCAATCCGATAAGAAAGTTTGTTCTTATAATTAATTAAAGAAGTGTCACCATACCTCATCCTATTGAACACACTCTCCATGATACATGGATTTTTTCCTAAAACCTTGTTAGTTTCCTAAGGTTAATCCATTAAGGACCGGTAGACCACTTTTTGGTTGAAATTGACACTTCTTCATTGGCAGCCAAAGTTTTAGAATGAATTTGGATACGAACAAAAGCGGATAGGTGTGGGGAATTGTAAGCCAAATGCATTGGGACAAGACTCACAACAATATGTGCTAACATGTGGTTTAGGGATTCAAAAAACTAATGAAATATGGGTTGAAAATATGAAAATCTTCTAGTAAAGGAACCTTGAATTGCTGCAAAATGTATTGTGGACGTCCAATTATTCATGCCAATTCCATCGGTATTGTCAAATGTCTAAAAAGCATCACAAATTGATATTTTTTTTTCCATGTTTAGCATGAGACGAAAGAATGTCTTGCCCACCTCCCAAATCAACCACGGTCCTTAATAAAATAAATAGAAAGCTATAGTTTTTGTTCAATTAAGAATGTTCAATAATAAAAACTACCTAATTCTCAGGTGGAAGGGCATAGCAAAAGTGAAACAAATTGCATTGTTGAAAGTTGACATAATATTATTAAACAATATGGGTGGGGGGCCTTCTGGTCCCCTAGAAAGCGAGAGCCCTCAATGTTGCAACTTTTGAGCCATTCAATGACTCTCCGCAAATTAAACTAAATTCATTCCTAGGGATAATCTCAACCTTCAAAGGGAATGGTTTAACATTAAACATTTTTTGAGGCCTAAGCAAGACTGCAAGTTCCTAAGGGTTCCCCAAGAGTTCTAGGACTTTGGAGAATTTGGGAATTTTGCCAATTAAACAATCTAACGTGGCCAAGAGACTACCACGTCAATTACTATTAATCAATTAATTACTCAAATAATTACTTAATATTTTTTTAGATTTTTTTGGATTTTTAGATTATTTTTKAATGTTTAAGATTCTCATAGCAATTTAGTGGTTAACAACAAGACAAGCAGCCCTAGAAAAGATCCTCCGGAGGTCTAAAAAACATCTAATGGTTGGCTAATGATGTCATGGAAGCTAAGCAAAAGAAAAGGTCTTACACTATTAATAACTAATAACTGAACAATGACTAGGGGGCAAGTGTGTTTTTTTTCATTTTTCATGAAGTGTGAGGGTGGCGATATTAAATGCTATAGTGGTGCTACAAATTTCAACATTCATCCCATATTTGATAGAAAATATCACATTAGCACATGTTACATATTAAAAATTATGTTTTCATCCGCAATCTGGTGATCCATTCAAGATTATTTTTTTAACTTGGAGTTTTTTGGCAATTTCATCCAAGATTTTGCTACTTATGTTCTAAGGCCTTGGTGCAAGGCAAATTGAMAACATTTTGTTGGAAAAAAAACACTAAAACAAATTTAAGCCATGACCTAAGGGCTCATTGGGTAAGTTAGGCAATTCAACGAGCAGTTCAATCCTCTTAAAAGCATCTCCACTCTTGCACTGGGGGAGTCCGTGGCCCACTCAATGTTGAGCCTGCTCTTGAAAACGTCCTCCACTGCATACCCAAAATCTAAGAAAAACATCCTAGGTTCCTAGCCCCGCCCAAATTATTCATCAACTCAAAATCCTCCRAGGCCTGCTCACCTCTCGGGGGGGCACTCACTGTAATATTTGGCATACACCTGAGATAATCACCTATTTAACAAGAGGCTATTTACCTTATAAAATTGATTAAAAGACATGGTATTTTTAAATAAAGGTAAAACTTGGTAATTAATTACACCATATTGTTAATTATAATTTTTCCAAAGAAGCATTTAAAAATGGGATATATTGTTTATATCCAATTTTTTTTCTTATGCCCTATTTCTTTTTTTAGACCCCGTTTTTCACCCTATTTTCCCATTTTTTTTTCTTATTTCCCATTTTTTCCTTATCCCCCATTTTTTTTCTTACACACCATATTTTTCTCAATTCCTCATTTTTTTTTTATTATTCTCCATTTTTTCCTTATCCCCCACTTTCTTTCTTACACACCATTTTTTTCTTCTTCCCCCTAATTCCCCGTTTTTTTTCTTCTTCCCCAATTTATTCTTATCCCCCATTTTTTTCTTACACTCCATTTTTTTGCTCATCCGCCACTATTTTTCTTATCCTCCATTGGTTTTCTTACACCCCATTTTTTAACACTTCATCGTAATTGCAAAAGTGCATACCAACTTGAAAGCAATGTGGAGACACATGTGTTGAAGAAACAATGGAAAGAAAGAAAAACATGATGAATGCAAATCAAACAGCAAAATATTGTAAGAAGATAAAATTTGCAAACTCAAAGCAGAAAACTACCACTCTGCTAAAGGGAGGAAGATTCAATTTGAAAATGTGCGCCTCTTTCTTTGCCCAATGGGAACCCTAGATCTAGAATTCAATTCAACACGTTGGATACAATATGCCTTTGGATATCATACGCTTTCTAACGTTGCAACTTGACCTCCCAATGTATACTAGCTCATTCATACTCAATTTTCGACAAAAAATTCTGACTTTTTATTTCTTGCTAAAGTTGTAGGTGTGAGTAATCACTTGAATCTAAAATTCAACCATTGCACCCCTTGTTTTCCATGGTATTTTCCATGTACCATTACATAAATCTCTGATAATATATAGTATGCTACTTTACATATATTTGTGTTAGTACAATTTTTTAGCATTGTATATTACATTTACTTTCTTTACAAAATTTATCTACAAGGAATATATTGGACCTTATTTTTTATCGCACGTAGTTTCTATGATTGTGGCCAGTGCCTCTCTCGAGGCTCACCACTCCCTCAAGCTTGCATTCTCCTTGTCTTATCATGCTTTTGTCTCTTTTTTAGAAAAGTCAAACAACTATTACTTTTTCCATCAATAATAATGCAAAGCTCCTAGAGATATGGAGAGCAAGGGTGGGAAACTATTTTTTGGTGAAGCCCATAAGGAGACTTTGAGCCCGCCAAAAGCCATTTGGCAAGGCACTTTCCTAAAGAAAGAGTGGAGATGCTCTAAGGAGATTTAGTAGGTTCATTTGGGATGGAGTTGTCTATTATGCGGCAAAGGCTGCGCATATTGAGAGTAACTTTGAAAGGACATTTCATATTCCCATTTGGCCAAACTTCATTAGTGATCTATAATAAAACACACCTTTCAAAATTTTGATATTTTCCTCATGGAGAAATATATATATCCTAAATGTAACCTTCATTTTTCAATATTTATTAATTCAAAAATATTTTCAAAGTAATTTTTATAAAAGAAATACATAATAATCACAACCATGTGTAAAACACACTAGTAAGAATAACTTGTTGAAGTCAATGTAATCTACATGACATTTTTCTATTTACAACGCAAAATTTTGCGCTGGAAATACAAAAGCATCATGTAGATTTCTCTAGTGATAGTACAAATTTTCAGCAAAATTGGAGATGATAGTGATCAACATTGTGGTGTAATTGGTATATCCCTTGAACTCACACTAACAAGAAACTCAATGGAAAACAAAAACAAAAATTGTAGGCAAGCTCCAAACCATTTAAAATCAAGAATTATGTGTAATTCAAGTTGACCCTAAAACTGAGTCCCTTGAGCAAGTTTGTTCTTCAAGGAATAACCTTAGAGGGACAAGACTTATCGCCAAAGTAATGTGCAAAAAATGATGTGATTTTTAGACCAACAAGTGCATTCTTCAATTCTTAGGTGATTTCAAAGGTCAACCATCACCCAATTTAGGGTAGTGCAATGTTAAAAGATTAATGGTGAAAGAACAAGACTTGTTACCAAAATGATTCAATTTGTGGACCAATAGGTGCATTCTTCATCTCTATAGTTACTACAAGAAAAAGAGTGGTATTAAATGCAATATTCAGTTAAAAATGCATAGCAAAAGGTTTGGTCTTTTAATGAGAACTTACTAAAAAAAACATGTGCCTAACTTGTGCTACCTTAAAATACTTTTTGCCATGGAGTTTGAACCTTATTGCCTTGCTAAATCTTGCTTCATTGGTGAAATCAAAAGTGTTTTGGAAATTCATATGTCATAATGTGTGTTTGTTTAGCAATCAATGACTAAAAATGATAGATTTTCAGTAATTTAATGACATATTATTTTATGAATTTGACATCAATCAAAATGAAAATTGTATTCAATGAAAGCTAATGTATCTTTCTATTTTAAGAGAATATTTTTACAAAATCACCTCAATATTTGAGGTTATATGAACCTATCCAAAATCCATTGTGTCCTTCAAAGGGACAACGGAACTTACTTTAGAGATTAATGTAGATAAGGCTCTTATTACTGATGCTAAGAGTTTAAGCCTTAAATGCTTTTGACTTTATTTTCACCAAAAACACTTTTAAACTACCATTTTTAGTACAAATACCAAATTTTAGAAAAAAAACACATTTTTGGATACATGAAATTGTAGGATCTTGTTATTTATTGGTTTGAGAAGATATAGAAAAAATGTCAAGAAATTACATTGTGTAGATTGCATGGTATTAGTGTTTGAATTGACAAAAATGGCCTTTTGGGGGCCTTGCAAAAACCCGAGCAACTACACTTTACAAAGTCACACTTGTATGGAAAAATGTCTCACATGGTGGTGCTTGTGTGGATTTATTCTTCAAGGCAAATTGGCTACATGCTTGAAAATTTTTACATCATTTGAAATTATTTTGGACTCAGTTGGTTGATCGCATTGGTTGAGAGTGTGGATCCCATTGGTTGAGAGCAATCTGGTTTGGGACCCCCCATTGGTTGAGATTGTGGATCCCATTGGTTGAGAACAATCCGGTTTGGGACCCTATTCTAAATCCAGCCTATTTATGAATTTGGAAAATCAATTTTAAATCACTTTTCCTCAAAAAAGTGTATTTTTGGAAGAAATTTTTGGACTGCCCAAAGATCAATGAAAATTATGTATCATGCTATAACTTTTAACTATGTGAAATAAAATTTTTGAGAATAGTTGGGCCTTAAAGCTACTCGTCTAGCCCATGTTGAGTGAAAATTTTAAAGAAAAAAAAAAAAAATTCATTCGTAGTGTAGTGCCGAAAATCGCTATGTTGCAAAAAAAAATACTATTTGGTTCTTTAGGGATTAACCCCTAACTGACCCTGAGGACAGAATGTGTCCTTGACCAATTTTTTAAGTTAAACAAAACCTTACCAAATTACTATTTTTAGTAGTTTATATTTTTGAAAAATTCTTTTTGAAGTTTAGTTTTAGCTTCAAAAATCTGATTTTGAAAATGATTGATTGTGATTTTTCTATTCAAGATTTTGTGCATGGGTGTCCATTGCAATCATGACTTTTTGTAGTGTTGAAGGCTCTTGGGAATGAGCCTCAAATACACTAGATCTTTGAGAAAAAATCACATTAGAATTTCATTTAAAAAAATTGTAGGGTAGATTTTGAGAAGCCATAAATTGATTGGGGTTATGCATGTTACTACTTTTAACCTCATATTTTTTTGGTGACCAACTTTTTAGATTTTACATGTGAATAGAGGATTGAAATACTTCAAATCACTTTTGCAGTTTTAACAACCTCATGATCAAACATTATAATCTTCAATCCGTAAGAGATATTGTTGTGTTTTCTTTTCTAATGTGAACTCTAACATGTCTAGTTGGATTTTATATGGTTACAATTCAGAAAGAATTGATACAACGTATCAAAATGTTGGCTTTTTGTTCAATTTAGAGCAAATTCTAGAAGCTCAAGAAATTCCAGGGTCATTTTGGGGTTAAATCATACTTTCAACAAAAATTGACATGTGCTGAAGATGGCTCCATCTGTATGGTTACGATGCAAGATAATTTGGTTACTTCAAAAAAAATTTAATTTGCTTTAAAATAGAGCAACTCCACAAAATCCAGTTAGTTTGCTCTTTTTTTTTGTCTTATTGTACGTCATTTGTCGTTTGTGATTTAATTTCTACTAGCGTCTCCTAACCACTCATTTTATTGTCCTTATTATCACTCAGTGCAGGTTGTGCAACTCTATTCCTTATATTGAAATTCCTTCATTTGTCTCCCCTCCATAAGGCTTCTTTCAAACATTCCAAGGTGAGTATTTCTAACAAACTACATACAATTAACTTTGATTAGTAAGAATGGAACCTATTAACCTCTATTTCAACCTCTATCTCAACAAATTTATCATTTAAAAAAGAAGCTAAGTATTGATTTGGACAAATTCATCACGCCACCTTCCATTTCTCACATATGTGTTTCTCAGCTAGAAACACCCCAAAGTACCCATGTTCCCATTCTTGCACCTTAGACTACTAATAAATGTGTTAATGTGTCCTTTAAATGCTTAACTTTGATTTGTTGACTATTGATTTTTGCACATTTCAATCTAGGGTCCCTCTATACGATAGTTTTAGTGGTCTATGGAGCGGGCACTTTGAAAAATCATTGAAATTACATATCACATCCAAAAAATCTAATTTGTTTTTTTGAATATTCATGATTTTCACTTGCTAGCAATACAAAAATATTATTTTTAGGAAAAAGGTGCCTCCAAGTATGTTGGATTACTTGCATTGACCGTTACATTAGAGGATTTTTGAGGCCATTGGAAGATTGCCAGTTCTTGGATTATGAAAACTCTCAAAATTTCACCACATAAGCAATCTAATGTGGTTGGGAGAATTTTAATAATTTTTTATTTTGGCCAACAATGGCTAGTTCACAACACTAGAAAAAAGCCAAAAAACTGTCTCCTAGTGCCCCCAAATAGCCCGTAATGTGAGTATTTTTGATTGTGTAGGAGGAAAAAATTTGAAAATTTCAACAATACCAATAGGGCAATTCATTCATTCATTCTATGCGTTGTCATGGCCAGGGTGAACTTACCCCCTCTCGACCACTCAAGAAACCCCTGATATTATTTTTATTTTTATTTTCATATTTGCAATCAGAGGACCCCAATTAGCTAGGTTAAGTGTACAAGATAAATTAATGAAGTCCCAAATAGGGTTCTTTTTTTTTACTTGCACTCCTCGAATGACTAGCAAAGGCCAAGCGTGGGGGCTAGTTCACCCCAATTGACCTTTTCAGTAGCCCTTCATTTTTGGGCACCATGGTGCCAGATTGCACCATTTCAAAATAAATATCCACTTTCTGTCAAATGAAGTAATCTTTTTTTGCCAAAAAAAATTCATTTTTGTCAACAATATGGATGAAATTGCCAAATTTGGATGAAAAAGTATATGAATTCGAATGAGAAGTGTTTTTTGGCCCCGATGATGGATGGATGAGGAAATATAATGCTTCACTAAATTTTAAGTGATTGCCATCCTAGCACTTTTTTAATCCTTAAAGGACAGACCTATTACCGCTCGAAAAAGGCGGGCTGTGGATTGTGGACCACTAAGTGTTAGATGGAGGGAAGTTAAAGTATGCAATACCTAAAAATGACAGCAACACCTAAGCATTTAGTACAACACCTAAAAATTTGATGATGGGTATAAGGGGACTTGTTAACATGGGCATGCATTTTTGTGGCTTTGTGTTACAATTTAGAGCACCTAAAAATGACAATACATTTTGTAACCCTATTTTGTGCTTTCCATGGCAAAGCACATCTTTACTTTTACATTTACTCAAAATATGGATGAAAAATACCTTTTTTGCATCCTTTGTAGTTGTTTTTTGTCATCCAAAGTACTCAAAACGTCCTGGTTGTTCTTTAACCTCTAAATGCCCAAAGCACCCAAATGTAGTGTCGACAAAACTTTGAAGTTAAAGAAAACCTAACTTAATTGTTGTTTTTACTTGTTTTCATTTTTGGTAGATGCCTATAAAATTATAGATTTAGCATCAAAAATCCGATTTGGAAAATAAATGACTATGATTTTTCTACTCAAGATTTTTTGCAAGCTAGGTACCTTGTGTAATCTTGACTTTTCTTAGTATTGAGGGCTCTTGGAAATGAGCCTCAAATACACTAGATCTTGGAGTCAAAATTGCATAAGAAATTCATTTAAGAAAAATGTAGAGTAGATTTTGAGAAGCTATAAATTGATTGGGATTGTACATGCTAGGCCCTATAACCACATATATTTTGATTGACGAACTTTTCAGATTCACCGTGCAAAAAATGGATTGGAATTTTTTTGTAGTTTTGACCCCCTCTTGGTTAAACATTATAATCTTTCAACTCATAAGTGATATTGCTATGTTTTCTTTTCCAATGTAATCTCTAACATGTTTGGTTTAAATTTGAACGATTACAATTCCAAAAAATTGATACAATTTAACAAAATGTATCTTTTTTGTTCAATTTGGAGCAAATTTCTAGAAGCTGAAAACAGGCCTTGGGCAT
This sequence comes from Pleurozium schreberi, assembly GCA_006891605.1. Taxonomy (NCBI): domain Eukaryota; kingdom Viridiplantae; phylum Streptophyta; class Bryopsida; order Hypnales; family Hylocomiaceae; genus Pleurozium; species Pleurozium schreberi. The sequence goes on from VACF01001695.1 coordinate 119,930, forward strand.
TTAGGGGTTAAGGGTTCAACCCCCTTGGTTAAACATTATAATCTTTCAACTCATAAGTGACATTGCTATGTTTTCTTTTCCAATGTAATCTCTAACATGTCTAGTTTAAATTTTTACGGATACAATTAAAAAAAAATTGATACAATTTAACGAAATGTTTTGTTTTTGTTCAACTTGGAGCAAATTTGAAAACAGGCCTTGGGCATTTAGAGCATCCCCACCCAGTGTTCCGAATCCTTTTCTCTCCTTTTTTTTGGGACCTTGTATACAGATGAGATCTGACGAGTTCTCCAAATGCGTCCCGCGATACAGAATTGAGGTGCAACTTTTCACGAGTTTTGTAAAATTTAGGGATACAGAACGTGGAAAAGCTTGGTGCGGTGAAGGTTCCGTGTCCCTATCTCTATTTGAGGTCCTCTCCCTAAATTTTTAGGGGTAGGGAACTCACTGGTGGGGTTGCTCTCAGGGGTTAAGGGTTACCCCCACCCAAAAGTACTGCTTCTCCGAGATAGAGTGGCAGTGCCACAGCAGTCCCGTCACACTAACTTACTGTGAGCTTCCTACTGTAGCGCCGTGGCGGAGAGAGCAGGGCTTTGCACCTGCTGCCCCCCGCAAGGCAAAGGGCATGATGAGATTCTGCAGTTCGGACTGCGCGGATCCCTTTGTCCGCTAGCATGCTGACGGGGCATGCAGCTCCCGCACCGCAGATCTTCGCACTTATCTCGCCACCATGCTCCGGCGTCAGCAGCAGCCAGCCACCTTGACTCCTTGAGGCTCTCTCTCTCTCTCCTCGGGAAGTGCAAATCGCACCTTTCAGGTTCCCCACGTTCCCCACGTTCCCCACGTTCCCCACCGTTCATCGTACAGGACAGGAACTGAACTTACAGTAGGGTGTGCCCTAACTGTTAAAGCTTGGGAGGTGCAGCTGACTCTCACCATTCTCTTCCTTCCTTGCTGCCCTCCTCCGCAGGACGGCCACACTCTACTCCTTCCTTCCCTCCCTCCCTTCCGCAGATTCTCTTTTCTCGCCTTCACTACCTTACCTTACTTGCACGCAGTGTTGGGTACAAGCCCTTGAATCCATTTCTTTGGGGTACCATTTTGCAGTAGTTTGCACCATTTTGTCAGCTATGGCCGCAACCTTGGCGTGCTCGCCAGCTTCTGCTGCAGTCGCAGTCACGCACGCAGCCGTCTCTCTACCTGAATCACGATGCACCTCCGTGAGTTTCCCCCCCACCCCCCGAGACCTAATTTTTGAAGAGATGCTTGTGTGTATACTGTAGGAGTGAGAGCTGTCGTTGCCACTGAAGATGTGGAGGTGACTGAAGACAAGAAAGGCGGCCTTCGTGGCACCTTGAACAAAGTTGTGCTGGCGTACAGTGGTGGTTTGGACACATCCGTTATTGTGCCTTGGTTGAGGTGAGGATTCAGGGTTGCAAACTTTGAAAATGTCCAAGTCTTTACAAGTCTTTTACGTCTCCCTCGGAATTTTGAGTTTGAAAATCTTGAGGAATGCAAGGGCGACGGAATTGACTTAGTCTACTTTTGTTTGTTGGCTGTTGCAGGGAAAACTACGGTTGTGAGGTTGTTTGTTTCACCGCTGACGTGGGACAGGTACTCAGCTTTTCTCACCCTGGTCATACTATAATTATCTTGTTAAAGCATCACCTCTGTGGCAACATTGTTTGTGAGAACGAGGAAGACGAATTCTGCCTGGGTGTTGTGTTAACTGTGGCAATTGCAGGGTGTTGGAGAAACCGACGGTCTAGAAGCTAAAGCTAAAGCAAGTGGAGCCAGTGAACTTTATATCGCGGATTTGAGGGAGGAGTTTGTGAAGGACTACATCTTTCCTTGCTTGAGAGCAGGTGCTGTTTATGAGCGCAAGTATCTGCTTGGCACTTCCATGGCTCGGCCTATCATCGCCAAGGTTATTACTGTGTGCACTCTTTGAATTTGAGAACTCATTTGTAATCTTAGTGCACTCTGTTTGCAGTTTATCGTAATACTTCACCTTGATTTTTGAAGTCATGTGGACGACTTGTGCATTTGTGTGTGTTGTTCAGGCTATGGTAGATTGCGCCAAGGCTTGCGGTGCAGATGCAGTGTCACATGGGTGCACTGGGAAGGGTAACGATCAGGTAATGCAATGTGGAGGTGTTTTTTTGGGATAATCCGCTTTTTTACTTCAAGGAGGAATGTCAGGTTTCGGCAATAGGGCAGGTTTTGCGGCATTCTGATTTTGTGTGTTCGGTTGTGAGCAGGTGAGGTTTGAGTTGACGTTCTTCGCTCTCAATCCCAAGCTGGCAGTTGTTGCCCCATGGAGAGAGTGGGATATCAAAGGACGAGAGGACGCCATTGAATACGCCAAGCAGCACAATATCCCAGTGACAGCCACTAAGAAGTCCATTTACAGCCGGGATCGCAACCTGTGGCACATCAGCCACGAGGTACTACACTCACGTTGAATCCTACCATACCTTCGAGCGTCCAATTCCTGCAACTACTCTCTGTTGAGTTTTTTTCTTTTCTTCTGGTATTTCTCAGTGTGTACACCATTGTGTGGAGAGAAACTCACTGATGTTTGGATTACATTGTAACTGTTGCGTGTCATGCTTCAGGGTGATATCTTAGAGGACCCCGCCAATGAGCCYGTGAAGGACATGTATGTGATGTCTGTAGATCCCGAGGACGCTCCAGACACCCCCGAGTAAGTTCGCAATTAATTTCTAGGAAGATTGCCGTACATGTTAAAATGGTGAAACTACACATATTATCACTTTTGCAGACCTCAGATCTACACCAATCCTATATTTTAGAGCTTTGTGAGCTTGAATGACACAAATTAAATGCTCTGAAATACCCCATTTTGACGAATTTGGCTATCTAGATATTGAGTTATGATTGATCACTTGCTGTATGGTTCTTTTGCTGAATCGTGAACCGTTGCTTTGTTTTGAATTCTATTTTAGAGGTTTGTGTTTCGTATCTGTTCCTGACTCTCATGTCTATCGTTTCTCCAGGTATGTCACGATTCAGATTGAGAAGGGCCTCCCAGTGGGATGCAACGGCACCAAGCTCTCGCCTGCTACTCTTCTCGCCCAATTGAACGAGACTGGTGGCAAGCATGGCATTGGCCGCATCGACATGGTGGAGAATCGTCTTGTGGGGATGAAATCGAGAGGGGTGTACGAGACTCCCGGAGGCACCATCTTGGTCGCTGCGTGCCGTGAGCTGGAGGCTCTCACYCTGGACAGGGAGAGCATGCAGATGAAAGACGTGCTGGCCTTGAAGTACGCGGAGCTCGTGTACGCAGGTCGGTGGTTTGATCCTCTCCGGGAGTCCATGGATAAGTTCATGGAGAAGATGACGGAGACCACCACGGGCGAAGTCAAACTGAAGCTCTTCAAAGGCTCCGTGACTGTGGCCAGCCGAACGAGTCCCAACAGTCTCTACAGGCAAGACATCTCCTCGTTTGAGGAAGGCAGCGGGATCTACGACCAGGCAGACGCCGCTGGCTTCATTCGCTTGTATGGCTTACCAACCCGTGTACGTGCCATGCAGCAACAAGGAATGTAAAGAGAGCAACAAGGAATTGTGGTGCTACTCTCACTTTTTTGCCGGAAATAGTTGGTCATTGTTACAGCGCAAGCTCTGAGGTATATCTTGGTGCATATATGCATGTGTTTTTTAGTTGAGAATCGAGAATTGAGAATACCCTTGATGAGCGATAGCCAAGTGACATAAAACCCTTTTTCTGTCACCAGTCCCTCATCACTTATAGATTAATCTTTGGTACTGTAACCAGGCTCATAATCCATGATTTTGTCAGATCAGTTCAGTTGCAGTTCTACTGCAGTCGCTGGCTGATACTATTYGCTTTCAATATGGCTAATGTAAGCACCTTTTCAAGCTCTGCCCGCTTTAGCATTGTATCATGTTACCTTGGCCAATTTTTCTCTTGAGGTTTGCATGAAACGTTTTGCTGAAAATCTGTTAAGCAGAAACGAATTTCCTGTGCTCTGAGTGTTCCTGGGCTAGCACCTTTAAAAAGTTGTTTCACTGTCGGTTCTAGGGTTCTAGTATGTAGAGTTAAGTTATGCGCGTGATTGGATGGACTTTTGTGACCTGTCATTCCGTGGGGTCATTTTAGTGTGGGTTCAAATGTTAGTCGTCCGTTCGAAATGGAAGTGTCATGCAAATACGTGACTGGTAAGATATTTCTGAGATATTTTAAGCTGTTCTCTCTGTCAAAGATCCTTTCATGAGACAATTCTTTGATCAGTTCGATGCAACAAAAGCATGGCCACCGGTTTACGCCCAACTTGGCACTCTCAAAATTTCCATCTAATTTTGAAGGTCCCTCAATTTCCCCTCAATTTCCTTGTCCCTCACCAGTGCTCACCAAACACGGCTTAGAGAGTTCCCACCGTGCATTGCCAAAGGCGCAAACCCAAGGATTGGTGGGGCTTGGCACATGTATTTCCCCCACGGCACACAGTGAAGCCATAAAGTTATCCAGCCATGGCCAAATGGGGAGTCTTGCCCGTGCCTCAGTATGGATTGATTTTGTACTTTGGGGGACATTTATTGCTTTTCCATTCTTTAAGCAAGTGAGGTGTTGCTCTTGAAGCCATGTTGACTTACTTCCCGCATCTTGGGGTGGAGTTGCGGTGAGGTGCTTGCCAAAAAGGAAGGCCTGGCTCACTCATTGGACACGCCAATTGAAGCCGGCCCGCCCCTTTTGGCCGGGTGCACAGTGGGGATGTTCTTATAAAAAGTAGAAAGACCACTCATCAAATAGAATAAAAAATAAAGCAATCCAACTTAGGATGAATAGTGTACAAGGGCCATTTCTTGACACGCAAGGATTGAGTGTGAAGAGCATAGGGGTAGTCACACCTTCTTCAGTCCTTACAAATACTCCAGTGAATGGGGACGTGTCAATTTGGAATTGGCTTTGAGTTGGCTCTCCAAAGCCAAATATTCTTATTGAGTGAAGAGTTCTCCACGTCCATTATTCACCTTTGGAGGAGAATAATGGACGTGGAGAACTCTTCATACAATGAAAATATTCCGCCACCCATTGCTTTTTGATTCCATTGGTTCCTTTTGTTATGCTATGGTGATCTTAGCACAACTTTCGTTGCACACAACTCCATTCTCCGTTTTCATTCTACACTCACATGATTGGGGTGTCACACCTTCTTCACAAATTTAGGCTACCAATTGGCTCCTCGTTTCTCTAAATCTTCAAAGAATTTTTGTTTAGTGAAGAAGGTGTGACTACCCCTATTGTAAAGGGCCCTTATTGCTTTTCATCCACATTTGAAGAATGTCGGACCTTGAGCGTGTTACTGTGGGAATGCTCTAAGGTAGCAACACCCAAATGTAACACTAGTCGTTTTCTGAAACAACCTAAATTCAAGTGCAAGTGGATTTAAATCTAAGCACAACTGGACCCAAAGTAGACAAGTGCGGTTCCAACAAATTGTTACTCTTCAAAGAAGTGGCCAATCACTTGCATGCAATCCAAGCTTAGAGTGTGTCGCTTTGGGATATTTTCGTGTCCACTTTGGTTGTAGTCTAGTGTCCACAATAGGTGCATCTTCTTAGTTGTTTTCAAAAATTTGTATTATATTCATACAAGCTCATAAAAATACAAAACCGATTTTGTTGATTTCCTAAACCATTTCCTAACAAGCACACATCATTTTATTTTGTAGCTACCTTCAAAATCTGCAAATCTAAAACAAGTGTCACATTTAGGTGCTTCTACCTTACCTTACTCATTGAGGCCCTACTTTTTCAATCTTCAACAATTTGTAACTTCTTTGCCTACATGGCTTGGTTCACAGCATAAATCCTTGTAGGACGGTTGGGGAGAACTGCCCCCTTTGCTCCGCCCCTCCAAGTCTTTCCAGGGGTGCAAGTCAAATAAATAAAAAACTATTTTGTGCTTCATTAATTTACCTTCAACACCTCTCCTACCTAACTTGGAGCATCTGATTGCAAATATGAATTCAAAAATTGCAAATTTTTTCCTGTGTGGAAGATAAAAAATTCAATGTTTTCCGAAGTGGCTGAGCAAGGGGGTCAGTTCATCCTAACCTGTAGGATGGGTTGGAGACCCAGTGAGTCATCTACTTAAAAGTACTCATTGAAAGTCAAACCACTCTAGAAGATCTTCCCTTCCTACACAAAATTTTGAGGATGTATAAGGTAATGTGACCCAATATCAACCCTTCAAATTGTCAATTATGAGAACACTTTGTCTTCACGGGTTAGAACCTTTTTGAAAGCAAGAAAAGCTTCTAAAAATTTCCATAAAAACAATGGAAACCATAGCACTCTAAATAGCCTAACAAATGTTGAGGAACAAAATGATGATTTCACTAGTCAATGTAGAAATAAGGAGTGCACATATTGATCCAATAACTGGAGCATTTTGGTAACTACCTTGGTTATGGAGGTTGCATCCTTCCAAGGTTAGAGCCATGGACATAACTTCTTTTGAAGGTATGGGTCTTTTGTTTGCAAATATGTATATTGTAAAGTCTAGTTATCTTACAAATTGCATATTGTGTTCAATTTCTTTTTGCATAATAAAGAATATAATTGGCATTTTTTTAGCTTACAAAAAATTTGGCCATAACTCATGAAAAATAGAAGAGGCAAAGCTACTCCCAAAATGTAGTTCCCCCTTACTTCTATCCATACCTTAAGTTAGGTTGTTTGTTTGTTTGTTTTGTTTGTTTGTTACGTTAAAATCTCTTGGATTCTACGGCCCTTAGTCGCATTCTTGGTACCGTTGAAAAGCCCTTTGCAAGGAGGCCAAGGTGCATGGGCTTGATTTTGTAGCATTCCAACTAACAGTGGGAAAGTAATAGATTTTTTAGTTAGTTTTGAATTAATAAATTAGAAAATTCTTCTCTCTTATTTGAAGAGATTAAGAAGGCTTAGACATAGCTTTTGGCATGTCAATGAATGTGGCAACGACACGTGGCAAAGTAGTAGATGTGAAAGCATCACCAAACTTGGTAAAGACAATTCCAACTCTAGAGGACATAAAAATTCATTTCCAATTTCAACACGCCACAAAAAGCTTGCCATGATGATCTCTAAATAATGATCAAAATTACGGCTCTTCACTTACTTTTCTTCAAAATGTTTGACCAAACTTGCAATGTGGCAAGGACAACATAGTATGCAAAAATGGAATTAAAAAAGTGCTTCAAGGGGCTAAGAAGGTAGTCTTAAGTCCTTTTCGCACTTGTCAAACTCCTTGTCATCAAATTTTTATCATCACAATGAGATAGGAGAGTAATATGCGTATCCATTATGGACCTTCAACTCAATTTTGTTCGGACCTATGATTGTTGAACATTTTAGGATCTCAATTGTTGAACAAATGTACGTACAAATGCAATTGGATCAAGGGCCATAATGGGGGGAGGACTCTTAGATGAATTGTGCACACAAATTTTTTTTATCAAAGAGGGATTAATTGTAAAAAGAAATGGTCTATCAAGGAGGACAAAGCCCAATTCTTTTTTTGCCATAAATCTTGATGAGAAGGAGACATAAACCACCGACAAAAAATGCAAAATTGAATGACAATTGAACAAATGTTGTACAGATCATCCAATTAGAGCAAATGAAAAATCCACAATTGTGAAAAACTCACAATTTTTGGTTGAGATAGATTTCCTTGCTAGGAAGTGATTATGAAAAACAATCCACCTGGGAAATAAATGGTGCCACTTTACGAACTAATAATGGTCAATTTTCTAGGTATAGTGGGACGCCCTCACATAAAGGCCTCTTGTCATGTGAGGGCCCTGCCTTGAAGGCGCGGACTGGAGTTCAAGCCTAAGGTCTAGGGCCCTCACACAATGGGAAGCCCATGTGTTAATGCGTCCCGTTGTGTTAAGCCTGGGGACTCCCGCCTATACTAGTGCTTGGCACTATAATTACAAGTGCCTGGCATCTGTAATAGTGCCTGGCACTGGCACTATTACAAGTGCATTATCCCTTGAAAACAAGAGAATTTCTATGGAGCATCTCCACCAGGTCTTTTGTATCCCTTTCCCTACTTTCTTTCGAGACCTCATATACAAATGAGACCTGGCAAATCTTGCAAACAAGGCTCGCGATACAGAATTGGGGCGCAACTTTTGGAGACTTCTGTAAAATTTACAGATACTGTATTTGACTGTATTCTGTAAAATTTATTGTATTTGACGTCCTCTCCCTAAATTTTTAGGGATAGGGAACTCACTGGTGGGGTTGCTCTAAGTCCTGAAGTGCTTAACGATTTGATAGAACAGGATGTGATATTAAGGAGGTACTGTATTCACTTCATTCCTGCAAGTTTTGAATTCCACGATTTTCGGCCGTGTCTCTAACCTCTCTTCATTTCGGCGCTGGATTGTTCCTGCTGTCAAAATGGCTGTCAAGGAGAGATATGAAGCTGCCAAATCCATTCAGTATAGGCATTCTGACTCTGTGTTGAAAGCGTTTTTTTAACAAGATTGTGAGGAAGATTTTGCGGTCAATTGACATCTGCAACTCGATCTCATAACATTCTCAAGTTGTTTTTCGAGTGCACTCATCTTCCTCTCAAATAACCTGACACCATGCTTTGATTTGGATTTTATCAGTTATGCCTGGAAATGGTGTGCACTCTGCGGCAAGCATGTTACTTCAGAGAGTTATTAACGTGCTTGATGTCAAGGGCTTCCTTCTTCAAAACAATTGGCACTCCGGATGGACGTGTGTCGAAGAAAGAAGACGTCCAAATTTTGGAGCAATCTTGATTCTCTGATTCTTCCTTCAATTAGGAGATGGACTCAAGGTAGGTGATAGGAGCTTCTTCCAAGAATGTTATGCTGTGAATTGTCAGCTTGTTGATAAAAGTGTTAGGGCATCTGCGTGACCTGCAGCCATGAGTGAAATCTTCGATGGTTACGAGAGGCAGTATTGCGAGCTCTCGACAAATCTCAATAAAAAGTGCAACTCAGTCAGTTCGAATGAAGGTGTGTTTCATCGTTCTCTTTTTCTCTTTATCACATGCTGTTCTTTTAAGAAGTATTTCAGTTTCGTCCATTTCTTTGATCTTCTCAAACTGAAACTGAAACTTGATTCCAGTATGATAGCAACATTCAAGTTAGTTGTGGCGCCAATCTTTGGGTTTCAAAGTCGTTTATGAGGCAATTAAACTGCCTCACTCTGAGTTGGAGTTGGAAGTCTATTCAAAAGAGTAGTAGTTTTAGAAACCCTAATTTCTGTCAATGTTTAAATTAGAGGTAAAATTTTGTTTCGTGTCAAAAGAATGTTTCCTACTGAAGAGAATAAGGCGAATGTTTCTGAATGGCAGTGGAAAGGAACCAGAAGTTTGATGAGCTCAAAACTGGACTGGATCAAGCCGAGTCCCTGGTATTGCAATCTGCTTGGCACTATTGCATAATTCTWTTGTGAATTTGATTCTTATGCGTGAAAAAATCTTGTTCGAATTCGTAGCCAACAAATGAATACGGCATAGTCTTTAGCTGTGAGAAGGATACACCTCTCCAGAAATGAACATTGTATATCATTGTTTAGGGGTGGAGAGGATGCACCTTCCTTATAGTCATACCATATCTCCATTGACGAAGAATCATATGAATTTGGAAACAAGAGTCGATGATGACGATCCAAATGTTTGGCAAATGTTAAGCCATTGATTATCCTCGTTGAAATATCACCTTTTTTATGCCAGTACTGTGTCTCTCGTTGAATGTAATTGATCATTGTAACAATTAGGGTCAGTAATGTTAGTCTTGAGCATCAATTCGGTTCTCCAAAGATATAACAAGTCAATACGTTTCCCATAGAGGCAAATATTCTGTAGTAGTCACATCCGAAACCTTAAGTAAATAGAAATGAACAAGTTCTGCCAGATTCAACTACAATTGTTCACCAAACCTACTCCATATRCATTGGTTAATAATGTTAASTAATGTCTTGAACTCGTTCTAAAGAATGTAATGGGTGTTGAATGCAGATAAGGAGAATGGAYCTGGAAGCAAGGACATTGGCTCCGCAACAGAAAGCCTCACTTCTGGCAAAGCTGCGAGAATACAAGTCGGACTTGAATACGTTGAAGCGTGAAGCCAAAAACTTCTCGGCCTCTRGTGATCCTTTTACTGCCAGAAACGAATTGCTTGCTCCTGGGGGATTGGTTGGTCGTCATCCAGGGGTGGGTTCTGAATCCCTTCTTAGGGCTTCTCCACCCTTAGAATGCAACTGCGTCGTCATCCATCTTTTGTATTGTATTGGGTGAACAAGGCTTTTTTTATTGTGCTTCTATCCCATGGGGATACACCACAATCTCTATCTTCCAACATTAGTGATGGAAACAAACATTATGTACAACAAATCCATAGTGATTTTCATAGCGTTTTAGGAGGCAAAATGTTGAAACGTTGAGTGTTTCCAACCTTGGAATGGAAGGACGAGCTCGAGAAGGCAAAAGTGGTGAGTACTTTGAAACCTCATTTAATTTCAATTCTCTAATTTGAGGAAGACAAATGTTTACTCTTTGGGGTTTGAAGATGAGTTTGAAAACCATTATCCACCTCCTTGTGGTGGGTGGCTACTTTGGAAGAATCATTCATTAAAGAGTGCAAGTGCACAAGATAGCAAGACAATGAAAGTAGCTAATGTGAAAACCCACTAATGTCGGAAAAGAAAGACTAGAAGAAAAAAGGTAAGGAAAAGGATTCAAAAGGAGCATTTGATGACTGCTCCAATTTAAAATGTTTGTTGTTATATTAAACAGTTTAGTATTGTGCAATGCTTTTAGTTTGTCAGTTGGGCCGATTTTCTGAATGTTAACACCAAAATTTGGTTACTATCTAGTTGACTTGATGCAGTAGTGCAGATGTCCTTCAATACAAGAAAACTATGCAACTTTTTCGGTTTTGACTTGCCATTTACATTTTAGAGCATCTATCACCCCTAAATCTGCATGGCACCAAGTGACTTGCCATGTACATTTTAGGCCAGATATTAACTCTAGAATGTGTATGACATCAAATGACTTACTACGTACATTTTAGGCCAATTATCAACCCTAAAATGTMYRTGGGAAGTCATTTGATACCATACAGCAATAGCTTAACACTGATATTCATATTCTGAACCCCATAAGTAAAAGTTCATAATTATTCCGCATAGCCTTTCTCTCAGTCCTGAATTCAGAATGCAACTGACTTGAGTTTTTTCTGTTGCAGCTCGGAGCAGATCAAAGAGACAGGCTCTTGACCACCACGGAACGGATCAATCAGTCTGGGGAGAAGATCAAGGAGAGCAGACGACAACTCATTGAAACTGAGGAACTAGGTGTAAATATTCTCCAAGATCTCCAACTCCAGCACCAAACACTTCTCCGCACACAACAAACTGTAGGCACCACTTCCTCTGACTCTTCCTTCTAACAAATTTACACACCATTTTAACCTGAATCATTTTTTTTCATTTTTTTTCATATTTTTGTTTATATCTTTGTACAAAAATATCATTTACTGCAATTCCATGAAATTGGTCAATAAGGAAGGTTGTCTTTTTCAAGATTTGAATCTTACATTGGATGAATGAGTAGTTAGTTGGACTAAACAGCACCTTCAAGCCCACCGTTCATTGTCTAGAATATGGATATTGGAGCGCTTAAGGGTTAAAGTGGAGTACCGTAACACTTTGGAATCAGCCATGTTTGTTTTCAAGCATGCTAGGAAGGTTGTGAGATGTTGAAAAATGAATTTGATGCAAGGCAGAACTATTCAGAACCATTAATTTCATTTTAGCTGATGCGCAGGGACAGAGTGAACATTACAATTGATTTTCTTTTTTTTGTGAATTTTCAAAGTCTTAAGACTTGATGACTTCTTACAATGTCATACTAGTGCAACTTTGAATTATCTTCCAAAAGTGACACAAAACCATTCACTAAAAGCTCTATTACTTTGCAACCTTGGCTTATTTATAAAGTTGTCAACATTCTTCAATGACAATTAATTTTGAGTTCATATTTGATAACACTTCAAAAGAACCTTGTCTGATAAAAATGGGGACGACTGGTATTAGTTACTTAGAGCACAAGAGATTGTACAAGAGTGGAAATAGGACCATGCTTGAATAGTGATTTGTTAGTCCAAGTTGTGCTTTCAAATCTCCAAATTGTCATGCTCTCTAGTATCCTATTTTTGTATATTCTTATTTTTGTGTATTCTCAAAATATTTCTAGAGATGTTCACATATGGAAAAATTTCACATGTGATAAGAGTTTTTTGAGTCTCAAACCTGTGACACAGTTTTTTTGAGTCTCAAACACTGTGTTTTTTAAAAGGGTGCATTGCAGTACGTGAAGCTGCAGAAGGATTTACACTTCTAGGTTTTTAGTCACAAAAGATTTACAGAAGGTTTACAGATGATTTGTGTTCATTCTTACTTGCAGATGCATGGAGTGGACGACAACCTTGCAAAGAGCAGGCGAATGCTGAGTTCAATGTCTCAGCGCTTTGAACGTCACAAGTACATGATGGCAGGTATCATAATGGTTTTGCTAATTGCAATTTTATTCATAGTGTACATAAAATCCCGCCACTAGTTCAAAATCAAGGAACTTCAATCTTGCTTAATATGATGGAAATCCATGCTTTCAATCAGAGTCTGTGTGTATGAGTGTACATCAAACTGCCAGCCTTTAAAAAATAACATTGTAACAGCATTGGATTTAAAAGGAGACTTGAATTAATAGAAGAGAGGTGTGCTGACTGCTGACTGCCCCCCAAATCAGTGGCACTCTTCTTCTCAACAAACCTTTGAAATATGCCCATTTCATTGCAAGATTATGCTGTTTGGCATGATTCTATGCTGAAAATCTATTATTTCATTCTACTTGTTTCGTCACTCTATTTTCCATGGTGTAACAGGTTATCCTTTGTAGCAACTGCACCCTTCAAAAACATTTAAACAGTCCACAATATCTGTGAAAATTGATTAATTTTGCAAGTGATGGATTACTTGATCCTTGCCGTAGTTTAGTTACACCGCCATCAAACTTTGTTTTGCTTTGCAAAATCCTTAATTTAATTCTACCATACAGCCACAGACTGGTTCTTGAGGCGTGTTGTAAAAAATTTCAGAGGTGTAAAGTACCGGCTGCTTAGAAGAGATAAGGAAGGCAGACCCATTTATTTATAGACCCAAGACAATTTGAACCTGTGAGGTAGGAGGTTCTAAAAGTGAGCACGCTCTAAAATGGAGCACCTTCTTAAATGTATACAATTTGTACATGTTGCTTTTTCATAGCCTTTAGCAATGTACCACTCATGTACATTTTAGGAGGTGCTCCATTTTAGAGCCCTATGCCACTTCAACTTTAAAATTTTATAACTAAATCCACAAAGCTCCAAAAAATATGAAACAACTTGGATGAGATGTCAATTCCACTTGTCTTCTAAGCAAAATTTACTGAAAAATTCCAAGATGTTTTCATCCCCAAAATTCTGTCCTAGCCCTTAGATGCTCCATTATAGGACTTTTTGCTTCACTTCAAGACCAAATTTCTCCCTTGTGCATCCTAATGAAGTACAAATAGAACCTCTAATAGTGCATGGTGTTGGAACTAAGTACTAAGAGAGGTGTAATAATGGCCACCTAACTAATGTTGACTCTAAAGGTATGTTCACATTTGGTTTCAAAGACGGTTGTTATTTTAGGGTCTTAGGAACAAATTTAGACCTACTTTTGGACTGGATTCACATTGCAAATATCATCCCTAACACCAAGTGGAAACATACCTTTAGGAGAAGTGCTTCAAATTGGGTCCACCTAAAACTCCATAATTGATAGATATGTAATAAAAGAGGTTCTATTTGTACTCCATATAAAAATATAAAAATATAGATTACATGTTGTTTGGAATGGGGGCTCAATAAATTGGAATTAGGTTATATAAAGTCACCGTTATGTGATTTCAATGAACACCACCACGCAAGAAGGTTTATTCAATTTTACATTCTCAAGAGGCACTCAGGGATTGTCAATGGAATTGTGTAGGGAATAAGAGGGTCAAATTAGCATCCAAAGGACCAAGGATAGACCCCCTCGGATTGACAAAAGAAAGCTATATGGTTTTGCTTTGACCACCTAATTGAACCACAAGGTCCAATTTCATCCAATTCCCAAACAATTGTCCATCCATTATTTACATATTACATATTAGGATTCCAAATTGTACTAACAAGATGTATTCATTGTATATTAAATTAATCATCCTGCAAAGCCAATGTTCTCTAGAGATTATTTAGAGAAATTGAATGACTTTTTGCATTCCATCTTCCATAATGCTCACTACTTTTGTCACTCCTCAAACTCACTCAATTATACAAATGCGAGACGCTAACCTGCCCTACAAAGTGGGCCATGTAGGATGGATTTGTCCCTAAGGAAAAATGCAAGAATTTTTTTATTTGCCACATATGATGAATTTGAAAATTTTGAATTCACATTTACAATCAAAGGCCCCAAGTTACCTAACATGGGTGATGAAATACCAAAAAACATGGCACAAAATAGGAGTCTTTTTTTTATAGAACCCTAAATCCTACATGGCCACTTTGTCAGACGGATTTAGCTAACACTTCCCCTCTAAAGTAAATAACATGCAAATAACTAACACTTCCCCTCTAAAGTAGGAGGATCAAAATCTACTCCGGCTCTAAAATTGCCCACCTCTCCAAATGTAAATTGTTTGTACATGTTGCTTTTTCATCTTTACAAGAATGTACAGACATGTACGTTTAGAGCCCTATGCCATTTTGACTTCAAAAATTCATAGCTATTTCCATAAGGCTCCAAGAAATATGAAACAACTTAACCCCTAAAGGTCTTTGACTATGCTTTCACCAAAAAGTAAGTAGAAAGAAGTAGAGAATGATTCAAAATACTAAATTGTTAACAATTTATTTATGAAATTGAAAAGTGCCAATCCCAATGGTTGAAATGTTGTAATAAACAATCCACACCCAATATTTTGATTTTTTCTCAAAATTATTGAAAAATGAGTTAAATAAAGGACTTCAAAGTTTATTTTAGTGTAGAGATTCCATGATTGCCCGTAAACAAAAACTCTTCATATCTTTTGACTCGTTGATCAAAATGGAGTAATTCAAAGCTTCTCATGTACTTATAGTTGTAGATTAGCATTTTCAAATTTTTAATTCTGAAAAAAGTCATTTTTTCAGACCTGCCCGGACTACCCGGAGATTAAAGAAAAGTACATATATTGCAATAACTTTTTAACCATGTAGTCAAAAGTCATGAAAATTGTTGGGCCGTAAAGCTACTCCTCGGACACATGTTGTATGAAAATTTCAAAGAAAAAAACTATAAACTCCATTAATAGTGAGCTGCCCAAAATCACTATGTTGCCAAAAAACGCAGTTTGGTCCTTTAGGGGTTAAATTGGATGCCAATTCCACTTGACTTAAAAGGAGATTTTATTGAAAAATGAACAAGAAGTTTCAAGAAAATTTCAGTTTCAGCTCTTAGACGGACGCTTTATGGACCTCATAGGCTCCTACATTACCAGTAACTTACAAACCTGCTGAGTTTATGAAACCTGCTGAGTTTATGAAACCTGCTGAGTTGACAATGAATCATCATCATGGAGGTCATCTGGAGGACATGAAAGAGAGTTCAACCTAAGTTACATCAACTTAAATTATTATTGATCTGGGTACCTTGAAGACAACTTTAAGAATGGTACTACTGTTTTATAATTGTGCAGTTTTCTACATGAACCAAACCCACCTGCAATTACATTTTTACAATAATTATTAAAATTTCTATGAATTTGCAAGATAATCGTGCATTATTATTACAAAACCATCCACCATAACATTTTGTAGCACGCACTATCACTAAGGTGGGTAAGTTAGGAAGTCCTAAAATGGAGCAGGTTCTAAAACCAATCAGCCTCTGGAGGTACATATTGCACTCTCCAATGTACAAGAAGTCTACATTTGAGGAGGTGGTCGGTTTTAGAGCCCATTGAAATGGACTTTTTTGCAACTTCAAAAATTCATAATTAATTCCACAAAGTTTCAAAAAATATGAAACAACTTGGGTTAGATGCCAATTTCACTTGTCTTTCAAGGAAAATTTACTGAAAATTATTTCAAGCAGTTTCACCTAACCAAAATTCAGCTTCAGCCCTTAGATGGGCGCTTTATGGACCTCCTACCTTACATCCAAAAGCGCAGTTGACCTTAAAGCGCCATCTACCGTCTCTGTAC
Organism: Pleurozium schreberi; assembly: GCA_006891605.1. Lineage (NCBI taxonomy): Eukaryota > Viridiplantae > Streptophyta > Bryopsida > Hypnales > Hylocomiaceae > Pleurozium > Pleurozium schreberi. The sequence goes on from VACF01001695.1 coordinate 136,270, forward strand.
ATTTTCAAAATCAGTCATGTACTCATACCATAGATGACGCTTTAAGAAACAAACTTTGACCCTTAATAACTTTTGCATATTGTATCCAAATGCTGTGATTTTTGGTGCATTAGAATGTTATTCTACTTGCCAAGAAGACTATATGAAAATCTAAATAGACTAGTAATCGTAACTAGACACAGTACCAATAAGTGGCGCTTTTAAATGTACCTATCTTACCTTGATTCTAAATTTTCAATAGGTGTTGTGGAATATTTCACACCCATTAGTAACTAAATGGAGAGGTGGAAGCTCAATGTGATGAGCAAGGTGCATGAAGAAAAGGCACTAAACATGAAGACTAGAAGATAGCGACCCCGATTTCTTATCACCTTCCCCACCTCCATTTTTCTCATTGTAGATTGCTCTCTTTCGATGCATGATGAGTAGTGATAGTTGTAGCGTAATTCTAGGTGCATTTGTAGTGCATTATGATTGGCTACAAGACTTTCAATATTGCGACTAGCCCTTGGTCAATTTTGCAACCAATCCTTGGTCGGAAATAGGAAGACATATATGACCAATATGGGCTGAATAAAATCTTGAGCTAAAAAATTCTTATTAACTATGTTTTGAGAAATAAAATTATGAAAAATTACAGAAATTTTGCAAACTCTATTTTCATACACGGGAAAATTTTCCTAGTTGAAAACTTGGGTTCCAAATACTTATAATTTTTCAAGTGGTTGGAAAAGGGTCAGCTATTGTACTAAATGCTATGACAAGTAGGCATCAAGAGCATCCAAAGAAGGAAATTGAAGGTTTATTGTGGTATGAAGCAATAATACGAATGAAGTGTATATTGAAAATGACTCTTGAACCTAGAAGGCAAATTTCATAATTGATACTTCTTTCAAGAATTAGACTTTGTAAAAACCTTGAATCTCTCAAGTTCCCATCTAATGACAAGGTTGTTTAACTCTCCACCATAGTTGGATGGATTTAGTGGTGAGCATCCTTGCTAACGCCTAGATTTGAATTGTTGACCACTTCATTGGTGTACCAAGTTCAAAGCCATTGAGCCAAGGCCAAAGAAGCTTTTAGCATCCAATCATATTTTTAAAAATAGGCAAATATGCGATTGGAATTTTTTTTTAAATAGAGTTGAGTTGGATATAAAAAATCTAAAATAGAATAAGATCTATTACCAATGTATTTTGTCAACCCAAAATGGTCCAATTCTTCAATCAATAGATGCATTCTCCATTTCTACAATAATTTTGAAAATCGTCCATTGTTCACTTTTGGGCTTCAACATCCTTCTAGTTTAGGACCTAGGTAAAAGCCCAAACTGAAGTTCAAACATAATTTATGAAAGCCTTGAAAATCACAATGGCAATTAACAATTGGTTTTAGTATATAAAATTTGTGCAATTAAGTTATTTTAATTATTGTGGGTAATATGTAGATGTCCATGATATCATTGCAAAATTCTTCAAAACTCAAGATATCTTGAAGGCATGTAGACTTTATTAACCCCTAAAGAATGTTGAAAACATTTACCCTTCCATGAAATGAATGTAGAAAGTGTTTTGGGGGATACCAAGATGTATTTGAAGGTGCAAGGAAAGCTTTGGTTGACTTAAAGTTTTCTGTGAAATCAAAAAGTGTTTGTGGGATTGTTGTATAAAATTTGTGATTATTTTTGTTGTTGTGCAAGTTTTGGAAGATGTATGCATAGAACATGATTATACACCATGAGCTTTAAAATCACTATACACTTTCATTGTTGATATGAGGAGAACGATACATCCATACATTGATCTTTAACCCCTAAATACCCAAGGCACCAAAATGTGGTGTCGACAAAACTTTGAAGATGAAGAAAACCTAAATAAATTGCTATTTTTAGTAGTTTATATTTTTGGTAGATACCTATTAAGGTCTAGCTTAAGCATTAAAAATACGATCTAAAAAATAAATGACTATGATTTTTCTACTCAAGATTTTGTGCGAGGATACCATGTGTAATCTTGACTTTTCTTAGTGTTGAGGGCTCTTGGAAATGAGCCTCAAATACTCTAGATCTTGGAGACAAAATTGCATAAGAAATTCATTTAAGAAAAATATAGAGTAGATTTTGAGAAGCTATAAATTGATTGGGGTTGTACATGCTAGGCCCTATAACCTCATATATTTTAATTGACAAACTTTTTAGATTCACCATGCGAAAAGTGGGTTGAATTTTTTTTGTAGTTTTGACACCCTCTTGGTTAAACATTCTAATCTTTCAACTTATAAGTGATATTGTTGTGTTTTCTTTTCCTATGTAATCTCTAACATGTCTAGTTTAAATTTGTATAGTCACAATTCAAAAAAATTGATACAATTTATCAAATTCTTGTTTTTTGTTCAACTTGGAGTAAATTTCTAGAAGGTTAAAACAGGCCTTAGGCATTTAGGGGTTAATTCCTTCAAAAAGGACATTTACTCCTTGAAAGGCACGAGGACAATGAACATATTTGGGAGTGAGAACAATTTATAGGTAAGTAACTTGAGAGTGGTATAGTCTACAACAATGATCCTTTGAAAATACTCATCCTATTGAACCAATAGAGTAACTAATTTTGTAGTATTAGCGAGTGAAAAGTCATTAATATTGAAAGAAATTAGATTTTTTGGATATTGTATGTAAATTATGTGAATTTTCAAAGTGTCCACTTCCTAAACCACTAAAATTGTCACATAGATGGACCCAAATGTATAATCTAAAAAATTAGCAGTCGCAAAATTAGTATTAAGTATGTGTCCTTCAAATGCATCAACAAATCAAAGTTGAGCATTTGGAGGATACATTAACCCCTAAAAGAACATTGTCTGTTTAGCGGAGAAATGGAATTTCGGGAAGGTACATATGGTCTCAATTTTTGTCTTGAATTTTCGAAACTATTTTTAAGATAGAAAAATTGATTAGCTATGTGAGAGTATCATTTATTTTTCAATAAGTGCTTATAAACAAAAGTTATGGCCATATAAACTCAAAACATGGGAGAAGAGGCAACCAAAAATAAATTTAATAACTTTTTTTTTAATTTTTAAATTTTTTTTCTCATTTATTATATTTTTACTTACATAGAAAGATTTGATTCATTCCATTTGGGCTTGTTATGAGAAAGTTATGGACAATCTTGTTTTGGGGGCAATTTAAGCATTTTTTTTTAAAATAACTTGTAGGATTCATTTCTGAATGCAATTTTTACAATTTTTCAAGAAAAGAAGTTCTTCATGGTAAAATTTTCTTGCTAAAAAAATCTCACCATTGGAATAAGTGCATTTTAATTCCATCTTACAAAAATTAATAATTTAGATTTTCCTTCTATCTTGTACCTACTTCTATCTCACAATTTTTTTAAAGAATAAAAATTAAGTTTTTTTGTATTTATTTACTTTTTCCTAAATTCTCGACTCAATTAAGGATTCCACCATAAAGATTTAAAGCTCAAAATTTTGTAGTGCAAGAAATTGAAGTAAAAGAGGTTCAAAGTCAAATAATTTAGTCCTGCAATGTGCTATAAAACTTGTTTTTTTCACTTTAAACACAGATACCTTGTAATTTCTGCAGTCAATTTTTTTGAAATTTTGACTACATATTCTCATACTAGTTAGGTACAACATCTTATATTTAGATGTGCAAGAAAAAACAATTTTCAATTTTTTTTATTCTTTGCTATAAAAATGGCAGTTTTGAGTGTGTTTTTTTGCAAAAAAAGTCCTTTGTCCTCTAGAACTTAACCAAAGTCTAGGGACAAAATTAGGTATAGGCTATGATACAAGAATGGAACCAAGGACACTAATGGGTGTTTCTACCTTATAGCACAACATTGTACAATTGGGATTTCTAAAACTTAGTGACATTTATAGCTTACTATGGCGTTTCAAAAGTAGTGATGTTTTTAAACTCTAAATTGATCGGGCATTTTCAATCGCCCCTATAACAAGTCACAAAAACACTGCAGGATGGTTTCAGAATTGGACAATAGTTCTTGAGGTCAAAGAGCATTGTCACATGTGAGTGGTTTCAAGTGTGGGTACTAGGGGATAATATAACGTTTGATTTTTGCTAATAATTGTGTTTTGAATTATGTTAAGGTAAAATATACATTCATGTACTTGTTTAGTCTGAAATTTAATTTACAAATGTCACATACTTGAATGAAAACATGATCAAGATTTTTTATATGCATGGCACGCGATAAAGCCCTTTGTGAGCATCTTGATCTTTGTATTTATCAATTTGTGGACTAACATTTTTTATTTAAACACATTTCTCAATTCATTGTTGCTACAATCTGTGATCATATATAGCAACCTACACACCTTTCACTTTGAAAATTTGTAATTGATTCATTCCAACTCTGAAACTTTTGATTAAAAGTGCCACTCAATTGTTTTTCACTTCTCTTTGTATCAAAAATATGTAAAAAAAGATTTTGGCAAACACATTTTCCTACAGAGTCGCATTTATGCTTAGGGTAAGCACACCCCAAATCGCCCCTAATCAAAAAGCACCATCTTCACAATTTGTACATCTCCAAAATTAGTTATGTACATGTGTGGAAGAAACGCTTTTAGAACCAAACTTTGACCCTTCATAACTTTTGCATATTGTATCCAAATATTGCATTCTTTAGTGCATTGGAACCTCCTTTCACTTGCCAAGAATACATGCCAAAAATATAGTATAAAAAAAAATCTGACTGGCCTTATTCTACTAACTAGGCACAATACCAATTTGTGGCGGTTTTGAGTGTACCCACCTTAGATGGGCGGTTCAGGAGCCTTCTACCTTACCGGTCCCTAGAATCGAGGTGTTTGTGCAACTGGCAGGGTGTCTCACAGTGCAGTGCTGGTCACATCAGCAGGAAATTGGAGGCAGAGCATCCCTCCCTCGTCTAAGGAATCCTAATAACTTAACTTAGSCTTATCTCACATCACCTTCAAACTGCAAAACAATGCCATGCTGTCAAATAAATAAATAAAATAAAAATAAATAAAAAAATGCCATTGACATGGACTGTACACATGATGAACTTACATGGGGTAAACCATTAAAAAAATTTGGGGCAAATGAACGGAAACTTGGAGACAGCCAACGGCAGTTCCAGGAGGCACGGTAATAAGTACGTTATTTGGAACTCTCACTGTCCAAAAGGTTTCCTATGATCTGCAGAATTAGGCAGAACGTTAAATCCTCCATTCGAAGTGGGCCCAGCCGTCTGGAATTACCCTAGGTAAAAACGTAGGGATTTTTTATTTTTTCATGTAATTATTTTTTTGCAAATTCTGAATTCATATTTGCTATCAAAGACCCCATATTAGTGAGACATGGGTCAAAATACGGGTCTTTTTTTACTTTTACCTCTAGAAAACCCAAAAATTACCCTTTGGGGCCCACTTCGAATGGAGGATTTAATGTCCCATATTTAAGAAGGTGTGTATCCCCAAAATGTCACTTTTCAAAAATGTGAATTTTTCTATTATTGGAATTGTGAAACAATTATTTTTTGTAGGAAAATGATAAAGAGATTCCATTGCATCAAAGAATGCATCATTTGGATCCCACATGCAAAAAGTTATGAAGCGTCAAAGTGTTCTAAAATTGTTTCGTCAACATAGGTACATATTCATTTTGGAGATGTACATTGAGTGGTGATCATGGTAGTTTTAGGCAGAGCACGATTTGGGATGCACACACCTTATAGATTATGATGTCAAAGGTCATGCCACTTCTTCCACAAATTAACATCGATAAGTTCCTTGTGACATATGAGCATCCATTATGGACATCGTCTAAATACGAACATATAAAATATAAGCATGAATGGTGAAGCTCAACATCGTCATATACCAATAATAAAAGAAGCCACGGAGAGAAGTCATTGAATAATGAATAAGGTAGAACCACCCATAACCAATTGAATACGAAATTTGTACAAATCTAGAGCATTGCATGACAAGGCAAATACTTTCAAAGGTATATTATTCATATGAACTTTAAAAGTGAATACCTCTTCATTTTTGGGTTGAAGATCTAATTGATTTCTTGACTTGGATTTCAAGTTTTAACAAGCATTTCTTTTTATTCCTCATTCAATTCAAGTAAGTTTTAGCTAAATTGCAATTAGTAGCCATTGTGAACGCCGATGCCTTAATTCAAAGTTGTCTCTATAAGGTAGAAGCACCCATCAACAACCCTCATCCCATTCTTATACCATAGACCACACCTAATTGTGTCCCTAGACTTTAGTTAATGTGTCCTCCAAATGATTAACTTTGATTTGGTGACAAATTTGAAGGACACATACTTAACTCTAATTTGTTGATTGTTGATTTTCATAGATTTCAAATTTGGGTCCACCTATGTGATTGTTTCAATGGTCTAAAGAGTCGGCACTTTGAAAAATCATAGAAATTACATATTGTATCTGAAAAATCCAATTTTTTTAAGTGTTCATTATTTTCACTTGCTAAAACTATGAAAATATTATTTTTAGGAAAGGCTACCTCCAACTATGTTGAATTGCTTATATCGATGTCTTTGGGTGCTTCCACCAAGAAAACAAGGTCCCAAAGTTAACTCTCCAATCTTTTGATTTGGGCATTGTGCCCAAGCAAATCTTCCTTACCCCTAGCCTTATATACCTCTTCTTAAATCCTCAATGCATGAATCCTTTCTCAAATTTTTAAATATTTTTCCTTATTTCCTTACAAATACTAATTATTTACCTGAATTTCAACAAATTCTTCATACCATCAATTTATGAAAAAAAGTCAAGCATTGATTTGGATGAATAAGAAGTCATGCGGTAAAAGTAACAACCTTGAACCTCTCTATTCATCATCCATAATTAGGACGTTAGAGCTCTAAACCAATGTCTAGGAAGAACTGACGGCTAGTTCAAACTGAGCCGGTGGCATTGAGAAAAGAACCCGCTTGCAATTCAAAAACATTGACAAAAACATTGGTGAAAAATCTATATAATTTTTATTTTGAGTTAAAAAATAAAGAAAATAACTTTTGGAAATCTAAATTTTGGAAATTGAAGGAATATATCTGGTAAAACTCAAAACGCTGCCATTAGAAGAGTTTTCGGGGTCGGGGAGGGCTGCGTGTTCCCCTGGCTGACAACAGCGGCAACCGTTCCTTGGCCTGGGTGCCACGTCACCAACCAAAAAAAACTTTTTTTCCCCTGTTTTTTTTGCATTTCAAACGTAAAAAAAATTGACACCGCCTATTCCCGCGATCTGCCAGTGGGACAGGGTTGGGAGAAAAGGCCTGAAACGGCCTTCCCAAACCCCAAAATTCTTCTAATGTCTAATCCTCAACCCTAAAAGCCCAAGGGGTTTGGACAAAACWCAAATGTGTTATAAAATATAAGTTCTATAAATTTTTTGAAGTCTGCATCAAAGAAGTTTATATGAAGCACAAAAAGTAGAAGATATATGTATGGTCAAAATTATAAAATTATTTTCAAATTCTCTTCAAATGAATTTTGAAAATATAACTTCAAAAATTCACCAAAAATACAATTTGTATCCTTAACACTTGAATTTTTTTCTGATTGGTCAAAATTGTGGTTTGTATTGAATTGTACAAAAATGCATAAGATTTGGTCATAAAAATATCAATTATTTCCTCGAATAGTAAGTTTTTCAACACTAAGAAATTATTAACACATTGTGCTATTTCTCTTATGATTATTTTTTGACCATAGTGATCTTAGTTTTGAATATAAATACTGTAAGACAACCCAATGTTTTCAAGAGAAAAGAAAAAAGAAAATTTAAAAAAAAGTTTTTTTCTGCCCGAAAATTCTGCCCGATGTCGGGCAACGACCAAAAAATGGTCGTTTGAGCACTTAGGGGTTAAGCTTGTGCAACCCCCCTGAATTCTGGCTAATTAGCCAGACCCGTCAGCCCATCTGCTGCAACCACTGCAGTATCAACTTATATGCTATAAACTTAACTTTATTAATTTATTATTATCATAATTATTTTGACACAAATGAACCGGAATTCCAATGCAATTTATTAGTTTTTGAAACAAACGAAACAACTTACTTTAAAATTTGTAGATTCCAAAATCCCATAACGTGATTTCAAAGYTCCAAGCATTTATTGATGAACCTTGTTCCGTAATCAATTTGCAGCACACTGGCTGTGTGTTATTATCAATTTATTCAYATGTCATGAATTTCAGTACTATGTTGAGTTGTTGACAGCGTTTATTTTACAACCCATGACTGCACTTGAAATGAAGTGCTTGTTCATTTGTGTAAAAAATTAAAAAAAAATTGAAGTGCTCTTTTTTCCCTTTTTTAAATGGTGCTACTTTCTCTTAAGTTAAAAGGTTCATATGACTAAGTTAAGCTTAAGATGGGTACACCCCAAATCGTACCTTGCCTAAAACCGCCATCATCGGTGTGTACATCTGCAAAATCATTTTGTACCTACGTGGAAGAAACAATTTTACAACATCTACCAAAAAAAACTTTGACCCTTCATAACTTTTTGCGTACGATATCCAATGTTCCATTATTTGGTGCATTGGAACCTTCTTTCACTTGCTAACAAGAAAATATGAAAATTTGACCAGGCTAGGTACAAAAGCCAAAAGTTATGGTTATGGGGGTATCGACATTGTGTTCTGCCCAAAAATACTTCAAAATTGTCATTTCTAGTGCAAAGAGCTATGATGGGGAAAAAAATTACTTTTAAATCTTCAAACTTAGGATCTTGTACTAGACCTCTATCGAAAAGTGTGGGGAGAAACTCTTAGACACTTTGGCCTTGTAGACTATACGATACTAGTGTTCAAAGTGAAAAGTGAAAAGATTTTTTTTTCACCTTGCTTTAATAGGTTTTCAAACTTTGAATCCCCTTTCCTTAAATTGTTTGTACTCCAAAGTTTTGAATTTAAAATCTTGGATTGCATTGAAGATTCGAGAGAAAAAATTGATCTACAAAAAAAAATTTAAGAAAATTATTGAGTATGAATAGGTACAACATGGAAAGTAAAATTAAATAGTTTTAAAATAAAATTGGAACATATTAATCCTAATGGTGAAATTATTGTGGCAAGTATTATACACCTTGTGGATGTTTATGTTTTAAGAAAATTATGAAATTGGATTCGGTAAGAAATCCAATATGTTATTTTTTTTGTGAAAATCATTAACAAAATATTAACAAATGACAATATTAACAAAAATATTAAAAAATTCATTGAAAAATTCATGCATTAAAGATTTAAGGACAAAGACATCCATATCAAACCTTATATATTTTTTGTAGAGATTTTTATTTTTATTCATTATTTATTTGAAAATACATATTCTCAAGTCAACTCATGGAACGTTCTTTCTTCAATCTAATACGGAGTAATATAAAACCTCCTCCACTTTGGTTATACTTTCCACTTTCCATGATAAGAAAATTTAAAATGGTTCTTTTAAATTCATAAATCCTTTGACGTCCTTAAATGAGTAATTAAGTTATGCCCCTTTGGTACAGTGAAGAAATTCCGCCGACAACTGCAAATCGAAGAGGAAGTAGCCATAGGGGGGTGGCTGCAGGAGCAGAGAGCCGCAGCGGGACTGCGGGAGGTGCGAGACGATGGTCAGAGCGCGAGCGGCTACCTGTCAGTGAAAGTGGAAACGGGAGCCTAATAATGAGCGAGGGCCAAGTGCGGTGGTAGTGTGAAGGGTCGTGGTCTGTTAATTGGTGAGAGTAAGTACTGGCGCCACCCGGTCTGACTAAAAGAGAAGATCAACCTGCAACTGCAGCAAACAGAAGCTCCTCACTCTTATTGCACAGCCGCAGCTGATTGCGCTCCTCGCGCGCGCTGCATGCTTYAATCGCGATCCGATCCGAGCTTGCACGCAAGTCCAGCTTATAAGAAGCCTCCCTCTTGCCATTGCTGGTAGTTCAACKTTCTTTTTCCATCCCTCTCCGCCATTATCGTATTTACGTGCGCCGTTCTTGGCCTTTTAATTTCGAAAGCTTGACGCCTTAACTCGATCGCTTTGTAGTTGCGGTGGAGTTACGGCGATGGCGAACTCAGTGCTGATCGGCATTGTAGTGGTCAGTTTCTTGTTGCATTGGGAAATCTGTGGGGCAGTGCGGACTCTGGCGACGACGAAGGTGGACGAGGCTAATGTGGACGAGGCTAATGTGGACTCGGAAGCAAGGTAATGATCAAGTCTAATGTCGACAAGTGTCCTTGCATGAGCAGAGTTAAGATTGCTAATGGCAGGCATAGAGTCTGCGTAATGAAGTCTTCCAATGCTGGTTAGGAGCTGGCGCAAAAGTTCTTGGCGTGCGGTCCTCAGCTTTTCCGGAATAGGCTATTGTCTAATATTCAGCTTGAGAGTTTGAATTCTAATCTCATTTTCTCCGTCGACTCTAGTGCCGCAGAAACATCATTGTTTGAGTAKAGAATGGAAGGTGTCAGCGTGCAGAGTTTGCATCTATCAATGTCGTTCTAACTTGATCTAAATAGCGGTTCAGCAGCTTCTGAAAGAATCTCTTTCTTGCGGTTCTCCGATCCTCTGTTTTTCGGAACCTGTAGACATAGTCTGAAATGTAGCTTGAGAGTTAAGATTGTAGTCTCGATTGAAATTCGTCGTGGGATTAAGTATATCTAGAACGCTAACTAAATGGATGTTTCGTCTCTTTCGCGGCATCAGCCTTGATGTGCGCGCTTCTCTTTTCTGCGAAGATTTATTTCTGAAGCAAATGAGTGCCGTTGTCGCGAGTTGTGAATGAGACTGTAGATTTCTAGTTATGTTAGCAAGCATTGCTTACAAAACTGAGGAGARAAAGAGATTCCTATATTATGCAGTGATGTACTCCTCGTTCTTGTCTTGCCTGTTTCATTTCTTGCCTGCTTACGTAAAAGCTTTGGACGTTTTTTGTGAAGCCTTAGCCTCATTTTACACTCCACAGCTAAGAAATGAATGTACTTAATATCTAAGATGTGTTGTTTCTGGTTCTATCARAGGAGGAATGTAAGCTTCTCCGCTTCAAGCTGTMAGGCAAAGCTGCTGTATTTTWCTCGTGGTCATGAGCCTAGTTCCGCTAACATAATTATGTGTCTTGAATGACTTGGAAGGAGCTCGTTCAGTTAGTTCCAGCTATTGGCATGTCTCTTTTATTTTATATTTGTTTGAGTATTGATGGTGAAGCGACGAACTTGCATTTCACTGCTTTATTTTCCGAGTAWTGTGCCGGTCAGTCCWAAGAGTGAMCATTGYACGGCCGGYRGTTCTCAAGCWGTGAGTCTTACAGAACGTGTCTGTYGTTGTAAATGAAGCTCTAATTCAACCCGAAGAGCACTTGGAGGTTGCGGAACCGGCAACCCCGTCGATGACTGTTGGAGGTGCAATTTCAACTGGGCGAAGGATCGGCAACAACTCGCAGAATGCGCCCTTGGCTTTGGCAAGAACGCCGTCGGTGGTAAAAACGGAGATATATACGTTGTCACCGATGACAGCGACAACGACGTSGTCAATCCCAGAAAAGGGACWCTTCGCTATGGSGTCATTCAGTCTGAGCCTCTCTGGATTGTGTTTAGCCGCAACATGAACATAAAGCTCAAGGAGGAGCTCATCATGAACAGTTACAAGACTCTCGACGGCCGTGGCCACAATGTTCACATCGCCGGAGGAGCGTGTCTTACGGTTCAATATGTGAATAACATCATCATTCACAACATTCACATTCACGACTGTAAGGTCACTGGGCCTGCCGATGTAAGGAGCTCTCCTACCCATTACGGAAGCAGAGGTAAATCCGATGGAGATGCTATCAACATCTTTGGGTCTCATGACATCTGGGTGGACCACTGCTATTTTTCTAGCTGCGCTGATGGCCTCGTCGATGTCATTCAAGGATCTACTGATGTCACCATCTCCAACAACTACTTTGAGAACCATGACAAGGTATGATCTTCTAAAAATGTTCAAACTCGGGTGTCCTTTGCATGTTCTCAAGTGTGGAGAGAATTGTGGAATCAGTACATGCTCAGTACATGCCAAGTTGTACTTTTTCTCACAATTGGACTCTAGATGTGAGTTACCTTTGATAATCTCAGTGTGTGTTACGATTGTGGATGAAWGAAAATGGTGCAACAAGAAAATCTTGGGAAATTCYGTGTCRAAGTAGCGTGTGGAAAGAGGAGARTGCTTGTGAATTACAATGTGGCTCCTCTTCTTTAAGGTTCTTGAATGTCTGCCTGCCATTTTTAGAKTATGCGTCATTGAGATTATGATGTGTTTAGTGGTGTTCTAATTAATTGTAAATATGAAAGTCGTCTTATCTCTAAGGGTTACTTTGGTTGCATACAACTCGGAGAGATGAGGAAAGTGTTCATTACGATGATTACCTTGTGCCAGGTTCTGACTTGTCTTCCCTCATTACTTGTCTGCACCAGGTGATGTTACTTGGCGCTCATCCAAAGGACACCATAGACAAGAATATGAGAGTCACCGTCGCCTTCAACCACTTTGGAGCAAATTTAATTGAGCGYATGCCAAGGTAAATGCAATGTGTCTTACCCTGTTGATCGTTGATTTTCCAGTTTCTTCTTCGTGAGAAGCCAATGCTTTACATGTTGTATTTTATATGAAAATTTATGCAGTGATGTTTTCTTGTCTCTGAAGGTGCCGGCAAGGAACATTCCACATTGTGAACAACAACTACCAAGGATGGGAAATGTATGCTATTGGAGGAAGTGAAAATCCAATCATAAACAGTGAGGGGAATCGCTTCGTTGCTCCCAACGCCAGATTCAAGAAAGAGGTAGATTTTTTGCTTGAACTCTCCTTTCTGCGATCAATCGTTTTTAATTAGTCTAAAACGTGTCGCATTCCATGCAGTGAGTCCACCCAACTTGGCCGGGTCCTGTCACGCGATGTCAAAACCAGCCAAGTTGGGGCGGATTCACAGTTCGGAACAAGGCATATTCGTACGTGGTGCCTTGTCTTGTCGCTATCTCACATTAAATGCGAGCCAACCTATTTCTGCGATATCAAATGTTGAGATTGTCTTTTTTTCAATCTAAATAGACAGCTGCTTCACTTTTGAAATTCGATTTTCAAGTTTCTCTGAAGGAATTGGGTCTCTCTTCTTCAGGTGACGAAGCGCATTGACGATGGAGGAAACAAAAATGAAGACAATTGGAACTGGAGATCTTCTGGTGATTTGTTCCTCAACGGTGCTTTCTTTACCAAATCGGGAGCATCTGGAAATGGTCAGTTCTATGCGAAGGCCACCAGTTTCAGCGCTCGCCCTGCCTTGATGGTGCAATCTATGACTAATGACGCAGGTCCCCTCGCCTTGTGACAACCGCTACTTGTTTGGATGACCTGACCTGGCTTGGATATTCCTGTATTCAGTACAGTCTGTAGTGTCACTCATCAAGTCACAAAAAAAGTAGGGTTACTCCAAAAACAATTCTAAAAGTTGAAAAAGAATCATTCAAACATTTTTGAACAATAAAGAATAATTCTCATTATATTACTTTGCATACGCACATTCTATCTTCAAGGTCACTTAGAGCATGATCCGTACTGCAATTGGGATATTGGTCCTCTACCTGTATAATTAACTTTTGAACGGTATAGATTAGAACTTGAAAATTGTCTCATTGGAAGTGCAACCAAAAGGATTTGGAGAGACAAGGTTGTTCAATTGAGATGTTTGGTTGTGGTGTAGATGTGATCCAAGTTCTTTTGGCTGCGCTTCCAATGAGACAATTTTCAAGTTCTAATTATTTATTGTTCAATAGTTAGTTATATAGTGAGAGGGCCAATATATCGGTTGCATTACGGATGCTCTGGCCGGGGTGGATTGCCCCCTCTGCTCGGCCGCTCCAGTAATTCCAAGGGTGTAAGTAAAATAAAAAGCCCCATAATTGGAGCCTAATTAATTTACCTTGTACATATCTCCGACGAATTCAAGGTCTCTAATTGCAAATATGAATTCAGAACTTGAAAATTCTATCATGTGTAGAAAATAAAAAATTTCAGGGTTTTATCGAGTGGCTGAGCGAGGGGGTCAGTTCACCCCGGCCAATGCTCTTGTGGTCAAGGACTTCAGGGTGAATGAAGAAATGGTCAAGCACCACTACCAATTAATTACACAAAATAGTGAAATTAGGTTGCCCCTCACTAATTTATCGACATTCCACACTATATATGTAATTGTATAAGAATGCACTACTTTTGAATTAGTTATTGATGTAGTTGGGACTCCATACGTACAAATGGAAGTATTTGTAGAAATACCTGTTGACTTTATGGCTTGTAGAGTAACTTTCTTGGGTTAAGGCAACCTAAGTGTAAAGGCAACCTCATTTCACTATTTAGTGTAAGGTAAGACAGCCCATTGTGGTCAGAATTTGGAGTTTGGCCTCACACCACTACTGAAATTTTTTAATTTTTTCCCCACTTAAAGACAAGTGTGAGAAACAGCAAGTGCAATTGAAATTATATTTTTTCAATAAAGTATGAATTTGCTAGGAATTTTTGAAGTGATCAGTTTTCCATGGCCCAACAGGGTCTGTAGACTACCCCATGGGCAACAAAATCTGAATCCATGATGGTCATTTTACTACCTAATGCAATCACAATATTTTCTAACATGGAATGCCTAAAAAGTCAATCCATGTAATGAATTTTACACTGAAACGTTGGAAGTGCCTTATGTGGTCACTAATCACTCCATCACTACCATGTAAGACATTGATTGTGGCCCAGATCTCACAAAAGTGAGGAAACCACAATGGGACCACTTCATAGGTGACCACAATGGAAGTAATAACCGCAATGGGCTGTCTTACCTTAGCTTAAAACTAAGATCTTATCTCAAACAGCTGAACACTATGATCTTATCTCAAACAGCTGAACACTATGATCTTCTTAAAATTTCAGGCAGCCCTGTCCCATGTCTCATGTCCCTGTGTTCCTGTGTCCCATATGAATACGGTTTATGGTATACACATATGGATTACATTCATGAAATACGATATGCAGATACTGATACAGATACGTTCCACAAAACTTGTATTAACCCATATTGTGTGCAACTGTGAGCTCCTTGTGTATATAAAGGCTCAAATTTCAATGCCAGCAAAAAGTAGGCTACGTTGGAAGTGGAAATTTTTGAATTCCATTGAAAAGAGGAAACAATACAAAGAATTTTTGAACTATTGAAAACCACAGGTGGGAAATGCTCTGTTCATTCTCAACCAAAAGTTATGGTTTCCTTGCCCAATTAATAAACGGTTTTCCTAGCGTGATCGGACATTACGCATTTTTCATTGTAAAAAGCTATGTTCATCCAAGTTCTCTTCAAATGGAGGATTCTCCCTTGCTATTTACACTAGACAATGCCGCTCATCATCATGGATTTCACAAAAAAAAAACACCTCCATGTAGAGTAAACCGTCCATTTACCACACAGTTCCAAAAACCACACAACAAAACCCTCCAATGACCAAACATTAACCACAGAGTCCAACTACCAATTTAATTGTGATCAGAACCAAATCTTGTACTAGTGCCCAATGACCACACACTGTGTGGTGAATGGATGCAAGAAATTTTTAACTAGATTTTAGCTTTATTGCCTTTAAATTGCAATAAAATTTGTAGGAAGAAATATGTTTGCATTCCGTTTTTTGTAGGTGAATCTTAACATGACATTTAACAATCATGCCAAATTTCAAAACATGCAAGTCTCTATATTTATGTAGAGAAGGAATTGGATTTTGTCTGTGCGGTGATTGGCAAGTTTATTATAAGGCTCTGGACACTCTCTTCACCGACGCTTTTCCTTTCCCCGCAAAATTCCCTCCTCCTTGGGCATTGCTCTATACAAATAGGCATAGGGCATGTCCCTCTACGATGCGCAAGTTGACACCAAACCTTTTATTTTGGCACCATGGTGCCAAGATTGCACCATTTCAATCATTTGACACTCCACATCTGGCCAAATGTGGAAAAACAATTACTTTTTGAATGGAAAAAGATAATTGTTTTTTCCACCATAATTTTTTCATTTCTATTTAAAGTATAGATGAAATTGCCAAATTTGGATGAAAAAGTGTAAGAATTTGATTAAAAAGTGTTTTTTGGTCCAAAAGATGGATGTATGAAGAAATATAAAAAACTTCAAGTTTTTAACAACCACCATCTTGGTCCTTTTTTTTTTAAACATACGGCCTTCAAGGGCCGCAACAGGATTGGCACAACACATCATTCTAGGCAACCTGGTGTATAAGCCCAGGAATTACAAACCTTGAATTTTCCCCATCAAAAACCAACAGAGGATTTAACCCTCTCCCCATGCAAGAAAGACTACAAGCAAGGGGAACCTCCCTGTCAGCAATGTTAGCATGGGAAGTTGAACCGAGAACCTCGTGGATTCCAATGAAAGTCTTTATCCCTTGGCCATCACCCAAGGTAGTTTAACCCAGGAAGGACGCCGTGGACATTTGGTGTCTGATGGATGACAAAGTATATTTCTGTGTGGGACAAAAGTGCAACTATTCATCCTTGGAATTTTGTGTGGAAAGGGGAGATCTTCTACAATACTTTGAATTCAAATGAGTTCTTTCGAATTTTTTAATACCAATTGTTTCCACAGTTTTAGAAATGATAATTTCCACAGGACTCCCCCGCGTCCTTCTATGGTTAAGGTCATTTTGGACCATCCTAGCATTTTTTCAAAAACCAAGAACAAAGGGGTTGCTCATGGACACTAAGGTAGGAGGTCCAAAAAGCACCCATTTAAGAACTAAAGCTGAATTTTGGCAAGGTGGAACTACTTGAAATGCTTTTCAGTAAGTATTCTTTGAAAGACAAGTGGAATTGGCATCTAACCCAAGTTGTTTCACATTGTTTGGAGCTGTTTAGAATTAGTTATGAATTTTTGAAGTTGCAGAAAAGTTGTAGAAAAAGCTCTAAAACCAATCACCTCCGTAAATGTAGACAGCTTGTACATTGGAGAGTGCAAAATGTACCTCCAGGGCCTGATTGGTTTTAGAACCTGCTCCATTTTAGCGGACCTCCTACCTTACGACTATGACTCTTATAACAAAAAAATAATTCCTATGATGATCAATCATGGTGTCAACTTTGTATACGTATCTGTAGCTGAACAGTATGATGGCGGTGTATGATGGTATATGTAATTATGTATGGGCCTAGTACCAGTACTTGACATCAATCCTTGTATGATTTTTCTGTAACTTAAATTATGTGTTCCAGAAAAAATTGCATGTGTTTCATCTCCAGTTTTCCTGGCCGGGGACAAGCGAGCTTTCAAGGGCAAAATCCGCTTTTTATTCTATGATTGAAAGCAGGTGACCTGCTTTGGTCCTGAGGCCATGCCCACACTATATTGCATATTTTGACTCTTTTGTATTTTGAGTTCTTTTTGCTTAATTCTGGGGCTCTCACTCAGTCTTTTCTAAACTGGCTTTTGGGTTTGGGGAGGAAAGAAAGAAGAGAATGGTACCCTGAGTGCCCTCTTTTAAAAGCTAGGAGTCTTTTTCTTTTAAGGAATTTGTGGATAAAAGTGTGGAAAAGTCATTGCATTATTGTGTGTTCTCTTTTTTGGAGAAGAGCCTCAATGTCAATGTGATAAACATTCCTTCAGTTTTCCTTACCAGTAACTTATCATTCTATGTTAAGGGTTGGTTTCAACATAAATTAATTATTAATTGTTGTTGACAAGTTTCACGTGATTGATTGGTTAGAATTATTTCGATGAAGATATGAAAATTGGATTTATATGCAAGAAAGGCCATTAAGCAATATTGTACCTAGTTATGAAGGTGGGCGTTTCATGCCTAATGTTTGATTAATTAAAACCCTAAAGTCTCATCATCTTGTGTCACTCAGTACATTTTTTTGAGGCTCAACGAGGGCTGCAAGTTCTCAGTTGTATTCCTGCGTTCCCGTAGCAGTGCAGCAGTAGCTTGATGTGGCAAAGCGACTGCCACGTCAGAATTTTTTTTTTCGTAAAAAAAGATAGAAAAAATCCTTTTTTTGACATTTCAAGACCCCCAAAAGTAGTTATTTATTTGTATATTTATTTTTTGGTAATTATTTTTCTGACAGCAGCTAGACGTTTTATCACTGCATTGAAACAACAACAAGGGGAATAAGCCTAAAACGGCCCTCTAGAGGCCTCGTTTCTCATCTAATGTTTGGAGGACAACATGGATTTTAGGTAATGTAATTGGTAATTACTTGGATTTTTGAGGTGGCTTCATTAAAGCCTTTCTTAAGATAGAAAAACAGATGAGTTTTCAAGGAATATGATTCTTATTTCAATARGTAGTGGGAGCAAACATTTTGTCACAATAAGCTCAAATAGAGGAGACTTGTAGCCAAAAAATCCACAAAAATTTGAAATTAATCTAAAAAAGAATTGTTTCCAAGATTATATTTTTGTCTACATGGAAGCTTTGTATCATTCCATTTAACCCCTAAAGGACCAAGTGTCTGGTCAACGTATGCAAGAAATCTTGGGTAGGTTCCTACAAAGTCAATTTTGGTTGGATGTTCATGAAATTTGGACACATGTGCAAAACTCTTCCATGATATTAGAATTTGGCAAGTATGTAGCTTACATGATACAAGATGCAAATGTCAAAGAGAATAATTGTAAGAGAAAAGGGTGTTTTAAGTATAATCCTAGTAGTATAGTCTTTTAAGTAATGACCTTTAAGTAAGGTTTTTGATAAAAATTTATTGAAAATAGAAGTGATTTCTTAATTTTGTAATCCATGAAAACTTCAAAATTCAATACATTTTCTGCCATGAGTCGAAATGCCAAGAAACAAAGTCCGTGCACCCCTCCTTGTAGAGAGCTTTTCAATAGTATTAAGAACGTGACAGGGGATGCATGGTTTTGGAGATTTCTTCGTAACAAATAAAACAAACAAAGGTACCACTAGTGTGCCTTGTGAAAGTAAACATAATTTTCTATAATTCAAGATCCAAAATAACTAAAAAATCAATAACTTTTACATCGTAGGTTGGAACGCAACTAAACAAAGCTTGTGCACCCTTCCTTGCAAAGAGCTTTCCAACGATATCAAGATTGCAACCAAGAGATGCATGGTCTAGGAGAATCCACTGTAACAACAAATCAAAACACAACGATACAAACAACCTAACTTGAAGGAATGGGTTAGTGATGTGAAAGTTATCAAGCTACTTGTTTTCCAAGCAATTCCATAATTTTTTGAGAAAATAATGTATTGGATTTGTTTTTGAATTCAATTTTCACAATTTAAAATTCTACAACATTAAGTATATTTTCTTAAACAATGACATTGTTGGGATTAGTGTGTTTCAATTCAATTCAAAAGCTATTAACAATTTTTTTTCCAATCTTGTATGTACTTCTACTTAACAATTTTTAAAGAATGAAACTCATGTATTTTCTTTTTGAACTTTTTCTTACTAGACTTTCAACTCAAATATTTGATAGAAAAATTATAGATTTAAATATAGTGTAGTGTCTTTTAGGGTAAGGAGATTTGACTTCAAATAATCTATTTATGAAACGTCCGCAAACTTGTTTTTTTCAATTTAAACGCGCAATCTATGTGGTGAAAGTTTATGAAAATTTTTCGACACATTTTCACAATAGTCACGTGTAAGATCTTATAGTTATATAATTATACTAAAAAAATTTAAAGTTTTTATCTTTACAATAAAAAATGTCATGTGACATGGCATCAAGTGCAACACCATGTCAAATGGATGTAGTTTGCTAAACTACATTATGTAGTTTAGTCTTGTTTGGGAACCTTAGGCTATTCAAGACTTCATCTTGGGTGGCACTTGGTTTAAGGCTATCTACGGTTTGAGGTATTAGTTGGAAGGACTGTTCCCTTATTTATGCTTGCTATGTATTTCAATAGGTATATGGTAGTACCGCCCATTGCCAACCAAGGATCCATACCCAACCTAAAGGTATAGTTATTTTCAAGTAAGATTGGAACAAATTTCCAACCAAAGCTTGGAATGTGTTTTTTACTCCTTTTCTAGATTGGTAATGACACATGTTCCAAAGTAGTGTGTGGGACTTGAAGGGTCACAATTAGAAGATTTTATATATTCGTAGTGGATTCATGCCAACTTTTGGCTTCCAAAACTCATAGTAATTTGAATTCAAGCAAAAAAATCACAAAAAATTGACAATCTCTTTGATTTCCATCTTCCTACATGACAAAAAAATTCCATTGGCTTATATTGCTCCTAATAATGTACGAAATTGCTCAAGTGGTTGACGATGGGTGGTTCTAACCATATTTCTTCAAAATAATTGTTTTTTCTTGATTATTATTATTTTCTTAAACTTGGAAAAAAATTCATAAAATTCAAGAATGTACTCTGGGAATTATTTTTTACCCACCTTATATATAKATAAAATAGTTTTAAAATGATGAACTTTCTAATTGCTACACAAAGTCTAGGATTGATAATCTTCATTTTTGGGGATAAGAAAGTTTCTTTGAAGGGATGAAACTCACTTGTTTGTCCAAAAGTTTTGCTCACCGACGGATGAAGAATGTTTCGTCCAAAATTCCGTCCGTTCTCACCAGAATATTCTTCATCCAATACTAACATCATCTTCTCCGTCATCTCCTTCCCGCTTCTGCTTTAACTTACTGCAGTGCCCCCTGCTGCTCTTTTGTATGCAGCACCGTCGTCATGATGCACCTGGCTACCATTGTCCATGGCAACCTTTCACCTCCGCCTCCTTCACTCTTCAGTGTCTCGCGCCTCTCCCACAAGAGCGTGCACTTCTTTAGGTTTTGAGCTTCTTTTTCCCGTCAATTGTGAGGCACTAGCGCAGAGTATTTCATGTCGATGTCTGTCGTATTCTTTTCGAAACGGAGCGCTTGCGGCCTTTTTAGTTYGGCCGATATCATCTAGCTTTCGGGATGCGTTTGTCGTTATGCGTTCGGCGTCACTCGTCCTCGGAGCTGTGTATGGAGGATAAATGATTGACCTCTGGCGAAAGAGCGAATAGTGCTTTTTCTTGAACGAGTATATTCACTGGACGAGAAAGTAGAGGTCGCCATGGCGAATTCAGCTGATGGCGTACAGTTGTAGCGAGGTATTTCTTTCTCAGGAGTTGAACCTTGTATGGTGGAGATGCATTGGTTCTAGACATGGCAGAGTTGCTGTACGAATTTCTAAATTTTTTGAATGCATTTTTCAAGAAGTGTTTGATGTTCTTAATTAGGTGGGATTTTTCTTCCTAGATCTTTTTATGTGGGTAGAGAATGATTAATTCACCTGTATAGCGTAAGAGGTAAWAGTACTTATTGTTGAATGAGTATATTCCCTGAACGAGAAAGTTGAGGTCGCCATGGCGAATTCAACTGATGACATAGAGCAGTAGCGTAATTCCTCGGGATACGATTTTCGCTAAGGAATTTAATTACTTGAGGTGGAGGTACGAGGTTGTGGATATGGAAGGATAGCTGTACGATTTCAAAAACTGTAATGCACTTTTCAAGGACTAGATTGATGTTCTTCATTAGGCGGCGTTTTCTTCCGGTGTATGTAACGTTGATAGAGAATTATTGCTTGACCTTTAGCGAAAGAGACAAATGTCCTTTTCTGGAWCGATTACGTTGACTGCACGSGAAAGTAGAGGTAACMATGGTGAGTTCAACTSATGGCGTGAAGGAGTAGCGTATTCCTTCGAGTTCTTTGGACTTAGGAAGTGAACCTMTTGAGATGGAGATAGGTTTTTGAAGTGATCGAGGTGCTGTACGATTTCAAATTAGAGGACGAGAGGATTGACCGCCGAAGAGTTTGCTTTYTGCTTTAGGTTAWAGGAAAGCCGTGAGAAGGAATCCACTTTTTATTATACAGTACAGGTCGAACAATAGAGRCGAAGTGTTAAATTTAGAAGAATTATAAGTGCAATAAATTGAACAGGGSGTCTATTCTGCAGAGTGCAGTTRTATATGTGCTGAAAGCTGCGGGTGGAGTGGGCAATGCTTCTACAAACAGGCATGGCAGAGTGTATTTCTAGAGTGGAGACAACTACAAGGCTTGCGCAATTGCGCGTGGATAGCCTGGGAAGTGGCTGTTCTCGTCGATCTGACCCGTTCAAAATTGGTCTTTGGAACTGGTATGATTCAATTCCCTCTCGTTCGACGACTCATAAAATTCTGGTTTAGGGTTTGCATACTTGTACTTCCATGAGTCGGATTCAGTCTCGCCGTATTGTTCTCCTTTTTATTCCACGTCTCTCTAGAACTAAAACTCGCTACTTACGACTGAGCGCCTTGATGTCACCTTGACTGAAGCGATAAATTGCAATTGACAACCCTGTGGCATCTKTGTGCCGCAACTCTGGAAGAAATTGGTCCGGAAATAATCCCGCACTCTCTTCATTCTGCACTCTCATAGTGAAATTACGAAATTAGTCATAGCTGGTGCATGATCTCTTATAATTAGTGCTCATGGGTGAATACTTTGCCCTTAGCAGTGTSCACTGTAGGAGTTCGGACAACTTTGTGATATCAGTAGGCGTTGACTTTCCATCAGCTTACCAGAATCCGAATTCTCTGTTGTGTTGGCTATATCTTGCATTTCAGGTCCATAAATATTTCTGAAGYTTGTTTTGAGTTTCTTCTTTCGAAATTATCTTATTGTCGATGCCCGTTTCTTCATATCCTTAATGCATCTATTTTCTTGTCTCATGCGTTTCTCTGAGGTTTGGCTTAGGTCAGTCGACCTCGTTTCTAAAGAATTTGTAGAGCAAGAAGCGTATGCATCGAATTACATTCTAGTGATTGGATTCTTAGGGTGATGTTGCACCGGGGTGGAGCAGACGAGATCTGATATGCTGCAGTTAACGCAATATGCTGGATTAAAGACGTCGCATCGGAGTATAGAAAGTGGATATAGTTTGTTTGACATTGAGTGCGAATGTGCTATGGCAGGAACTGAAGGTTTTCCTCTATTGCTGAACTTCTATGTTATAAACTCACAGTTACTTAAGCATCTTGACATTGGCTAATGCACAATTCACTTTGACATCGTTTATACTAGCTGAAAAATTGGAATTTTTTTTCACTTTAGGGTGTGCATTGCTCAGGATGATGGACATTGAATTTTGTGGTCAAAACTCCTGTGCTTACGAGAAGATTCTTTTTGCAGGCATATATTCATCGAGAAAAAGGCATCCCTGACTGTGCGCCTATATCCAGAGCATTGTCGCAAGGAGCAGTCACCAATTGCCAGTTTTACGGTTCGTATTCTGGTTCGGGGATGTGATGGCCAACCTGTGGCATCCAAAGATTTGACAGGTACTGGACTTTTTCTTTGTCTCCATACCTTCGTCGCTACAAGCATAAWATCTTCACCAGTTTACACTTCTCAGTCGGCACAAGGGTTCACAAAGTTAACCACCCCTTGATTSTAAAGCTAAATTCTGTGCGTGTTATGTGGGCTGTTGACCAGTGAGTGACAAGTTGCTCCGAAGCTGCTCTGATGATTTTGTATGGCCATTAGACTACTCCGTGGCATATGGAAAATTCCTTGTTGAAGTTGAATTCCACGATTTGAAAGTTGCATCTTCGCCCGTGAGACCTCTGTATCCCAGACTTAATGTTCATTTTCCTCCAGAATCCTAAGTTTCTTCAAGTTTTAATAAATCCACAATAGTAATCTAGTACCTTGAACATGTTCTCGCTGCCCAAAATTAATGTATAATTCTCGAATTGTATCCAAATCCATATGCAAATGTCTCCACAAGTATTGCACAAAGCTTGACGTTAAATAATGTTCCTGTGAATATACAACTACCGTGCTACTTTTATCATTTTTCGTGAAGCTACGATCTCTGGATGTTATCATTCTAGTTAAAACGGGTGGCAYGATGTGCAGGGTGGCGAGCCACATTCAATCTGGACAAGTGAAGAATACATACAATCACAAGCCCAGCTTGGCTTATCCAGGTGTCTCAGCAGAATGCTCGAGGAAGGAATTCACACTGATGTGACGATCTTTACAGCATGTGGCAGCGTAGGGGCTCACCGAGCTATTCTTGCGGCACGTTCACCTGTCTTCGATTCCATGTTCTCTCACAACCTAAGTGAGAAGCAATCAGCCACAGTCCATATTAATGACATGTCCCTTGAGTCTTGTCGTGCCCTCCTCAGCTATTTGTACGGTAATTTGAAGTACGAAGATTTTCGAAAGCATAGGATTGCTCTTGTGCGAGCCGCGCACAAATACGACATCGGTGACCTGAAGGAGGCGTGTGAAGCAAGCTTAGTGGATGACATTGATGGCAGTAATGTTCTAGCCAGACTGCAGGACGGATGGCTCTACCAGCTSAAGCATCTGAAGCGTGAATGCCTACGCTATCTTCTTGAATTCGGTAAAATTCATGACCTGCGTGAAGAGTTCGATGCATTTCTACAAGAGATTGACAAGGATCTTGTTGTTGAGCTCGTGCAAGAACAAATTAAATTACTCAAAATACATGGCTTGTAACTTTCGGCGTTCCATCAGTTGCTCTCCCCCCCTCTCTCTCTCCCTCCTTCAGTTGCTGTCCATTCTGCACTCTGCTCACAATGGGTATTGTCATTGTGAGCAGGATGGGCTCAAATTAGATGCTCACCATTCTTTAGTATGCCAAACAATGCGCCAATATTTCTCTCCAAGATGCGGCCTTGCATTATTCTTCATTTATCTTCATTTTCATTGTCTAGCTTTTCACAATGCAGGATTTCAATCTCTTGACACCCCTTTCTAGCCTTGAATGTCTGTGAAGAGGAGTAGTGGACAATTACTGTAGTCACCATAGGTATGCACAAAGTCTGTCATTCATAACAAGTAATTTAGGCAAACGCATTAAAGGTATCTTCCCAGTTGGTGTTTGCAAAGAACGAATTTTAGAATGTAATTACTCCACCTAATTTTGAAAAGATGTCGGTTACACGAAAAAGTGCAGTTCTCCTGATTTGGTAAAATATATATTACTGGTTTTAGTTATATGTTGTTCATACATGATATGCAGTTAAAGACTCTTGACCTTCTGTGTCTGTGCACTGAGTGATGATAGTCGTCTCCAAATGCTTTCTCTATGTGCAATTTCTCACCGGATCCTGAATTAGCATTTCAATTTGCAGCAACCCAAAGGAAATTCAAAAGCCACATCTCTTGAATCCAACAGGGCCTCCACAGTTTGATACATATTGTATACTTGCACATAATTTAGCAGTTGGGTTTATATACAAAATTTGCAACACATGGCATTACAGTGATCAATATTTCTCGTAGGTTGGTGGGAGGGTCTTTCCCTCTGACCTGCAAAAGAGTTTTGCATAAAGCTTTGAAAGTTTTAAAAGTTGTAGTCTCTTTAGATTTGTGCCAGTAAAGAGCCCCTTGAGAGCCCAGAAGAACACGGAACACTCACATGGATAGATCATGACTAGAGAGAATTAACTTACATGTGAAGACTATTCCGCATTGAGATGTTGTGGAGCTTTTAAGTTGCATCAAGTTGCTTTCAATTGAATACTTGGTGACACAATTTCTACTGTAACATTATCACTCACAGATGATGATTCTGAGTCATGCCAATCATGGCCACATTGTGCCGTAGGAGAAGGGGTGAATTCAAGTATCTACCATGGCCATAAAAACTACCATGACCGTAAATAAGTGGATGTTGTGAAAGCCTCAAATTGGCCCATCGACCCAAGTACATAACTTAGAGCAACCCCACGACAACAAGGTGAGAGTGAGAGCATCCCCTCGCGTCAACTCAAATGCCACAAATACACTGATATGGCACGTTAGGAACGTGGAAATGCCTTACATCAGGCACGCCAAGCCTATACAACTGATTGGACACTGTCAAATTTAAAGGAGACACAGTCAAAATGAAGTGCCTCCACTAAAGTTGTGTATAGACATTGACTGTCCTTTTTACACCATTTTCGAGGTACTAACTCCTAGTTCACCCCTGAATGTATTGTATGTCTTCGTTGTTGTTTTTAAATTTTAAAACAAATGGAATGCTAAAAAGCTATGCATCTACAATAAGATAAAGAACCTTAACTTGTATCAAAAAGACAAAGATGAAATTGTACTTTCACCTTGAATTGCATTTCCAAAGGAGGAGAGAAACTCCCTATATCCTCCTGGGGTGGAAGGAGGTCTTCCAACCCATGTGGGACAAAGGAGCATGAACAAGTGGGAGCTAGTTCATGCTCCCACTATTTCATGCTCCTTTGTTCCATGTGGATTGGAAGACCTCTTTCTACCTCATGAATACATAGGAAGCTTTTTTCCTTCCTTAGATACAGAAAGCTCTGTATGTTTTCATGGATGGAGGGAGGACTTCCAGCCCATGTGGGACAAATGAGCATGAACTAATTCCCACTAGTTCAAGATCCCTTATCCCACATGGGTTGGAAGCCTTCTATCCACCCCATGAGGATATAGGGAGCTTTTGTCCACTGTTCGTAATTCAATCCAAGTCGACAAAACTTGCAAGGCAACATGAGCTAATACCCTTTCATTACGTTTGGATACATATGATGTGTGATGCAATCCTCAAAGAGCTAAAAATCAGATTGTTCTTGGATATTTAAATCAAAATAAACCGGAATTCTTGGGTAGAGTGCTTATCCCTCTTGAGGTGTTGCATATAAGGTAGGTACACCTAAAAGTTCCACTTATTGGTACTATGCCTAGTTACAATTATTAAGTTGTTCAAATTTTCATATAGTCTTGTTGGAAAATGAAAGCACGGTCTAGTGCACCAAAAAACGCAGTATTTGGAAACAGTATGCAAAAGTTATTAAGGGTCAAAGTTTGTTTCTGAAAGCGCCATCTATAGTCTTTGTACATGACTGATTTTGGAAATTTACACGGATTGTGGATGGCGCTTTAAGGTCAGTTGCGCTTTTGGGTGTAACCACCTTAGCATTTTTGCAAATAGAGCAGATGATTACAGTAGTGGCCGGCCACATCAAAAGATCTTGCAAAACAAGCCAATTCTATACCTCCTTAAAGTGCAGGCGTGGATATGCTATGAGGCAACACGGTAAAACAACACTTTAAACGTTTTGTGCCGACAATGAAGATAAATTCTGGCACTAAACGTTTAGAATGCTGCTTCACTGTGTTGCTGTGGGGCTGCTCTAAAGTAATACAATTTAACCCCTGTACGATGTGTCAACCATGCCTGGCCTCAGTTTCCAATATTTCTCATTTTTGTGATGGTTCCCTTACATATTAGGCAAAACATGACATCATAAACACCTCGGCAAAGTTGTGGAGCAAATTATGAGATTAAAAAATAAAATAACGAATAAAGGGGTAGAAACTATGCCTAGGCAAAGAACATATTCTCTGTATTCTCTCAGTGAATACACCGATTTTTTTCTTGATACTTCACTAAAATGAAAAAATATCTTTAAAAAATTACAGAGCAAACTATGCACATACCTCAATCCCATCTAATTTTCTGGCCCTAGCAAACCAATTTTTCATTCTGGAAATCTAGATCGTGCAAAGAACTTGTAATGTATGTACATCTGGCCAACATCCTAAAGGGGTTAATATGGTTGACAAACCATAGCTCTCAGCTGGAACCAGTACGATTACACTTTGCCTGCATACAGGCAAAAAGTTGACTTATCATTTTGAGTTATATTCATTGCATCAGGGGATGCACATGTTTGTATTTTGGGGAAATAAATTATAAGGAAGCTGGGCTAGTACCTGAAACTATGGAGTCTAGAACTAAAGTTACCACCCCCATCACACCACTCCACTACTTGCCGAAAATGAGAGGCTGACCATCTGAGAACTGCCTGCAGGACACTAAATCGTGCCTATGAAATGGGCCCCTCAAGGTAATATTTGGGTTCACCTAGGTTAAAAGTAAAAAAAAAAGCTCCCTACATTCAGTGGTCACTAGCTAATTTGGGGCCCCTAATTGCAAATCTGAATTCAAAAATTGCAACAAAAAAGGTTGTGCAAAAAGTTAAAAATTCCTGCGGTAAATCTAGCCTGTGGGGCCCATTTTGTAAGCACGATTTAGTGTCCTCCCTGAGAACTCAGTAAGTTGTTGCTCCACATACATAAATTATACGACAGCCAGGGTCCATGAATCAAAAGAACATGCAGGTGAGTGTACCTATCTATAAGTGTTAAGCATTTTTGGTGATGGCATGTTAATCACTTGGAGATTATAACAGTTCAAAAAACTTGATTTTGTTTATAAACTCTTGGAGTTGGAGTTTGCAACAAAGTTGTGTTTGTACAAATGTCCACAACTAAGGTAGGAGGTCCATAAAGCGCCCATCTAAGGGCTGAAGCTCAATTTTGGCAAGGTGGAACTGCTAGAAATAATTTTCAGCAAATTTTCCCTAAAAGACAAGTGGAATTGGCATCTAACCTAAGTCGTTTCATATTTTTGGGAGTTTTGTGGAATTAGTTATGGATTTTTGAAGTTGCAGAAAAGTGCATTTCAATGGGCTCTAAAACCAACCACCTCCTCAAATGTAGAGTGCTTGTACATTGGAGAGTGCAAAATGTGCCTTCGGAGCGTGATTGGTTTTAGAACCTGCTCCATTTTAGGACCTCCTACCTTATATGAAATTTGACTTCAATTGTAGAATCTTACATTAATCTTTTGACCCTTAATGACCCAAGCGGGCATTTTCTAGTTGTTGCCCCTTTTCTTGAAGGGACCCACTGGGAACTTTGGATTGTCTAGCTTTCCGGGCTAAATAGCTATGGGGGGAGGGCTAGACAGCTGTGGGGGCTAGAGCTTTGAATTCCAGCCCCATGACTCGCTTTGACTTCAACAAGAAGCAATTCAGCCCCAACTAGATATCAAGCTTAGCCCTAGCTAGTGGTACGAAAGCGGGGCTAGTGGTACATTATGAATCCAAATGGTGGTAGTTTCACCAAATTTTGTGTTAAACGCCGCCTTATAAACCTTTTTTTAAGTTGAGTGGTGTAGTTCACGGCTTATGCTTTTTGATTCACTTTTGGCATGGATTGAAAAGTTAGCCAACCAATGTGACTTTTTCCCACCTCAACAAGGACATATCTAAGGAGTTCAAGAAGAAGACAAGTGCACCACCTTTGGAATGGGTCATTAGGGATTAAAGACCATTTCTTTTTCACAAAATTTGAAAAAATTTGGGGTCACAAAATTAATAGGTAGACTTGTGAAGATTGAAAGAGGGTTATATTTGGAAATCTACCTATATAGATAGAAAACATTATATATTGCCTTTGAAGAAAATATGAGTATTGATCATCACAATTGGAAGACTGTAATATTTATTTAGACATGAATATTTGAGCATATTTGTAGGGGGCACAGGCAACAATGCTAATATGTGCGCATAAAAATGAGAGCATGTGAGCCTTGAGCATATGTATAACTAGATATCCTAAAACCATTGAAACTGTTTATAAAGAAAACACCTATAATATAGGTATTTATAATACAGTAACACTATAGGATCATTGCAAGAAAGACCAACCGGTTTTGGTAGTGTTTAGCACAGTCATGCAATGATTGAAAGGGTCTTTCAATGGATGTAAAGTCAAAAGCATTGGCCAAAACCTAGAGCTCATGTAAAGTGGGGAAAAAATGAAAAATTTGGAGTCACATACTATATCATTATAAATAAACAAGCTAATGAGTGATGGATTTGGAGGATCTAACTTGTTCATTATGTTTGCCACATGTGAAGTAGACAAGTTTCCAAATTTTTTTATAAAAAGCCTACATGCATTTACTAAAATTACTGAGTACAAAATATACATTTTTGGAGTCTTCTGTATGTCAAACTATATTTTACTAAATACTCTTGATGTGTTCATAAAGCAGGATCATCTCAGAGCCACTCAATTATTAGGCAATTAATGACATAATTGTATGTCTTGTCCGCATTTCCATGGCCATATTTGGTTTGAATGGTGTGGTTTTGATCACCAAATTTTGAGTGTCAAGTGGTCAAAGCTCTAAGAACTAGGAACTGGCATGAAGCTGAGATTTCAGTCGGGTGATCTGATACTTTGATCAAGACTAGACATACCATACACAAAGGTTCGATTTGGCACTATAGTGGCAAAATTGAATTTTCATTCACGTCAGATTCTTACGAGTTCATGATGTGACACATTTTTTTACAAAAACACCTTAATGTATGCCAAATTTGGCCTTCACATAGGGTAACATTGAACAATCTAAAGATTTTCTCTATTAAATCTCCTATAATTTTTTTTTCTTAAAACATACTATTTACCTTAATTTTGTAAAATTGGTCATAAATGAAGGTTTAGCATTTAAAGATTCAAGTACTGCTCAGAATTTGCTTCAAGAATACATTGCTTTGAAGCATTTTATTCATCTTCTAGAATACCCTACCCGTCTCCATACCTCACCAACACCAAAACATGGAATATCCTACCCTCATATTCTTTGAATGGGGAGAAACTTTAATTGATGTGGTTAGTGACATCTCTCTACCAGGGGCTCTAGTATTTCTGTAAGATAAAGGACTGGCCCACTTGATAATGGAATGTAAGCTGACACCAAACCAAGTTCACTGAATTTAGCCATTCTAAAGAGAATGAGATACTTGCCATTGAATGTCCATATCAGAMATTACCTTTCCATGCAGGACAATGTTGGGGAGCGTTGAACCCTGGAGGAAGCATATAGCATCAMTTCAAGAACGGCTCATGCAAGGGAGATCTTGCAGCAGGTTGTCATGCCCACGTAGTTTCCTTGCTTCAATTACTCGCCATCTGCTGTTGTGAGGGATTGACGTTGAAGAGTCCCAAGTCTTTTACTTTGGCAGTCAATTCATGTGGGTTACGTTACTTGAACGATATTGTGCAGTGAAACTGCTCGAAAGGGCGGGATCATGGATCTTCAGGAATCACTTACCCTTAAGATGCTGCTTGTGTACCTGTAGCTTCTTAGTTGGCTACATCCTTCTACAGCGCATTTAAATTGTAYAGTTACTGTAGTCGATGAAACTGTGAGCTGCTGCCTACTTATATCTTCTGATCAGGAGTCACCTGGCTGCGCGCCGAGATAGATGGTAATTGTTGCAGTTGTTATTGTGAAAAGCCCCAAGGCAAAAACAAACGGAAGCGTCCTCAGACCAGTCCAATTGTCGTTGTGAATTGAGGTGGTCACAATGGTCGAGCTAGCTTGTTTCCTGTCACCCCCGAGTTAGAAAGATCACTCTCGTTGAGAAGTTTCTGCAATTTGCACAAGTTTTAATTTGACAAAAGTGGCTCATCTCTGCTCACTACGGGAGTGTTAGGTGTGACGCACCTGCAAGATGGCTCTCGTCGAAATAATTGTATGGAATCGCTGAGGGCGATCAACCCGCTTAAATTTCTCTTCCAGGGATCGATTTGATTCAGTGACACATCCGATCCCAGAGCGCATTGCAAATCTGCAAACGAGCTGTACTCCAAAAATGAAGTTGCTCCTCAGAAAGCTCCAGATGACAGCCTTGATCATAAATAATCTGGGCAGTTACTTCTTTAGTCCTTGAGCTTTTCCTTGTCTTGAAACAGAATGCAAGAATAGAGCTCAAATGCGATACCTCTTTTTCTCAAGGACTTCATGTCTGATAAGACTCTGCAATACAATTTTCTCTCCGACTACTATCATCACAAATATGTTCATCCACTGCTTGACATTGATCAGTTTATGACTGCATTTAGAACTAGAATTCCTTCACCAGATGTTTTCTTCTAGTTTTACGATCGAATCAGTAACAGTATACACCTACACTTTGGTGCTGAACATTGAAGTTGGTGTTCAGGTGGAGATACGAATTTGGATAAGATCCTTATGAGGAAACGCAACCAAATCTTTAGTCTTGCTACGTTCAAGAAGAATTAGCGATTAAATCTAAGGATCGTCTCATGTGACCAATGACGTACAAGTTCTAGTTTCTGTGAACTACATAGCAATACCAGTTAGATAGAAATCTAACGATTGCACTATACCAGAACTAACTGGAAAAAAGGGCAAAAGCCTCAGAGAGGAACTTCTTCACATCATCCTTCTCGCAATTGAAGATCTGCAGCTGCTCTCTCATAGTCTGCATAATCCAAAATTGATCTTATTGTGAACATTTCTCAAAACAATAACTAGAAAGCCACTGCTGTAACTTGATCAGAAGGTAATTTCAGAGAAAGAATTTAGCCAACATCCAGTAGCAGTCATTTCTGAAGTTGAGAACAATTCAGTGTGATTTTTATATTAAACAAGCGTGTTCAACTGGGGATTCGTTAATATGTTCTTACACTAAATTTTACACTGGATTTTACAACTGATGAACATAAGCAATTACTACAGATACCACGGTTGACAGTAGACAGTTTAACCTTATAGATCTGGTCCATTGTGGTAGTTCGCTTTGTTCCAAGGCGTTCGATTGGTCTACCTTCTTTAGTGCATTCTAAAATTTCAACACATCTCTCTAAGACCTCGGCAGGAACACCTGTATCAGAAACTTGCCCTAATAAGATATTATGAGGCTCGGAAGAAACAATTACTCTGGAAGACTCAGATTCTGATAAGTAAATTCAAGTTGAGAATTTTAAATCCCGGTCATATTTCAGAAACAAAAGCAAGTTCCAGAAAGTAGAGATATTGTCAAATATCAGAGAAATAATTCGAATGTACCTGCAAGTTCGGCACAACGTATACCTGCAAAATACAAAATTTAGACAAAGATTGTCCGAAAATGGAATTTCAAAGCCTTGAAGTACAGAGCTCTCTGGACTTCAGATTCATGCTTCAAAGTTATCTCTATCAAATCTGCCATGATCAATATTGAACTCTACAAGCAAGCCTTCAGTCTTCTATAGCACACCCGCCTTAAGCAAGGACACAGTTCTGGATAACATGTCATCCAATATAGTACGTACCATAGCTTGGAACCACACGACCAGGAACGAGCCTGCGCCCAAATGTTCACAGTAATGTTAATATATGATGCTGATAATATAAACGAATAGATGTCAATAAAAGCATTGCATTCAACCAGAAATGCATTACTGCCAAYGGTCGGTCAAAAAGTTAAAACGCCATGTTCCGGATAACAACACTCGTCAAAAGTCTTGGTCAGTATTTAGATGATCTGTATGTTGAGGTGCAAGAACCTGTAAAGAAATACAATCTCATCCACACTGCTACCAGCATTTTCTCTCTTCTCCGGCTCGAAGACACTCATGGTATAGAATGAGATGTTCTGCGACTACCATCACGAAGACAAGAAAGAAAACGATTTAGATGTTTCTGTCACTCAGGTAGATTGTTCCACTTCTGAGATTGAGTAAACTGAAGATTTTATAAGGGAATGAATTTCCTTTTCTGTAGAAATTTAAGAAATTATATACGATACCAAAAGGGGTTGACGAAGCTTTGATATKTAAAGACCAATAAAGTACCTTTGTTAAATAATTCTCATCGAAGACTTCATGGAAGTGCGTACATGCTAGGACCTGAGAAAAGAAAGCGAATTAGAGGATGAACTTGCCACGGTGACTGAAATTTTTCTTGAAGCCTTTACTGAAAGTCGGGAAGGCAAGCTTACCTTTGGGGTTACTTCATGACCCACAGCAAGTTGATGCAAGGTTGCACATAGAAGCCCAACACCATCTATCAATATCAAAAATGAGAATTAATGCTCGCTGAGTGTTTGTATCTAAGGTTTGAAAGGGCACTACACGCTTAGAAGCTGACAATGCTACGACTCAATGATACATGTTCGCAAAAACAGAGTGCATGTAATGCTAGTTACCCGTCCTCAGAAGGATAAAATCGCGCACCTGGGACCAAAGTGCCCTTGCCAAACTCGTCAATAATGCACAGGGACCTTGGAGTGGCATGTCTGGTGGTTCAAGAAAGGTCGGTATTAGTAATCATTTCAGATTACAAGTTCCAAAACATCTTTGTTTGCAGATAACTTGAACTAATTGAATTGCAGAAGCGATCAGCTCATAAATCCCTTGGCCTATCATCATCCGTCATGTGCCATCTTGTGCAATTATCATTAAGTATGATTTTTTATGCCGATGCTTGGCACTTACCTCAGCATTAAGGCTATTTGATGCAGGTCAATCATGAATGCAGACTGTTGAACAACCATAGTCTCTTTGCTAGAGACTCTAGTGAAGATTCTGTAGCAATTGTCAACAATGAAGCATACAGTGAAAGARAAAGTTGCTCATGAATGGAGTGTTCCTGGTTTCCGAGTCCCTACCCTATGCGAATAGTCCATTTCTATGCAGAGATCAAGTTTGGCTCATTACCGTATATTCCTAGTAACGAGCACTGGACACTGAACGGACAAGAGAAGAACAGAATGTGCACCTGTCAGTTAGGCCAATTTTAGCCGCCTCTGCCGGAACGAAGCTTCCTATGTGTGCCAGGAACACAATGAGAGCTACCTGGAGACGAGCATGACTTCATGTGAATTTCAATTCAATTCAAACCTCCTGGTCTACAGAATTGAGAATTACACTGAGGTGATGCTCGAGTTCTCATACCAGACATAGTCCAAACCCATTTTTAAAATTAGGGCGCAGAAATATGATCTCCAATAAGATAGAGCAGGACTTCCTATGAATGACAAAAAATTATTCTTTGGAGGTTCACCTGCTTTGCGTAAATGCTCTTGCCTGAGTAGTTTGGACCAGATATAATATTTATACGACCTGCACGATGATCATCAACTTTTATTACTGATCGGTTACCGCCTGTAGTATGGACTATCCAACATCCGAGTCCTGGCTTGACGATCAGACTGCAATCAAACGTTCTAGGATTCATATAAAAAGTGCAAAATGTTGATACAAATTTAAAATYGCAGCCCAGTAGGCTACAWAKATCCCGCAGGTGTGAAGCAAGGGAAACTTTGCTTACCACTGAACTGGTCAATGTTGGTGTCATTAGGTACAAACGTGTTGATAGTACATTCCTGGAGAGGATGCCTGCACCTCAAATAAGATCGTGGTAAGATGTGAATATTTGAAACCCTAGTTAATGAAATAAATTAAAATTTAGAAGCACGCAGATATATTACACACCTTCCGGCTTTTATCATGAGGATGTTGTCCTCCGACAATTGAGGACGCACGTACTTTTGGTCGTGAGCCACATTGCTCAATGCAACCAAGCTTCCATGTTTCAGAAAAAGGCAGAAGACAATCACCATCGATCACTTCTCGATCAATTGGTCAGACAAAAAGTGGTCAAGTGCAACAGAATTCTTACCCAATAATTCCTTACACTTGAGCTAGACATTCAAGTTTATCAGCGATTGGTGATTCATCATAAAACCCTAAACCATCCTCTGGATAATAGAGAAAGCCCACTACTGCATCTGATGGAATGAGAGACTTAGACGCTGCCAGTATCGAACAGGGAGAAATTTTTACCAGTCGATTTCTGCTGCCACATCAGCTGCTTGGCGCAATGCCGAAGCATAAACTAACACTCTGCGCTCCAAATCCCTCAAAATCGCTTGCTCCATATCTGATTAAAATTTTCGTCAGATATGCCCGCAAGATGTTTCAACAGCGTAATTCTGTTCGTGAACAGTGTATCTCTGGCATGATCGACCATCGATATGCTTGACTGGGACATAATCGTCCAAGTCTTCACAGTCGTTAGAAAACATTTCTTGCTTTGTATTCTCTAAAAGACTCCGACTAACCGTACCCTTAATCTTGTGAAAGATGTCTCCGACCACTTCGTCCAACTCCCTTGTCTTCGAGGTGTGATAAAAGTACCCCCCTTCAATGCCTCCTTTGAACTAGGAGATTGCCCAAACAATACCATCGCCATTGGTCAGAATCGTTTTACTGAAAATAGTTGAACGGGTCGAATTAGAAATGGACTATAGAAGTTAGCTGCCAACGTCATATCGAGGGTGTCAGGTCATATAGTTATTTCGGCACGTTTCAATGTGCCGAAATGAGACGTTCAAGTCCGGAAAGTTCGAAATTGTCAAGTTGCTCAGAAAAGTTTTTAGTTTCCGTGCAATAATTCTAAAGAGAGGTGCAGATCTTGTTCAGGATGGTGACCGAAATACCTGTGCCGTGCTTGGTGGTAACTGAAAAGTGAACTCTTTACTATCTTCACGTCATGCGGTTCATCTTCTTCCTTGACTGTTAAGTTGTGTCACACAAAATTAAATGCACAGTTACACATTAACCATCTCTTCGCTGGATGGCAATCTTGCTATCTTGACGAACGAGTGGTTTCAATTTAGACTTCAGTTCCCAAAGCGCTGGATCCTTATTTTTGCAATGCGGTGCATTAACTCACTTGTTATCACAAAAATTATTACGAAAAGCAACTGAGACCTGTGCATTGGAAAAGAATGTTCAGCATGTTCATATTAATTGTTCAACAGAGATATAGCATTCTAATCGGGCTGCATGACTAGAGGTCTGTCAAAGGTCTCACTTTTCTTCTGAAGTGCAGCCACAAAAGCGTCATCCATTTTTGTGCTGGTGTAAATAACAAGAGGCTGAGCCTGGACATGAAGAGCGTCGTTCTATAAATGTTCGGATTTGACAAGCCGCTTTTTTGTAGCTCGACACTAGGTGAGTTTTGGTAAGCCAATGAGAAATATACCTGGTATTTGACTGTAGACACAAAACACATCAGTTAGACACGTCCAATTGGACGTCTAGCTCCACCATCACAACCAATTGCGCATTTTAAGGAGACTTTGAGACAACTTTGTGACGAAGAGGAAAGGTTGAACATAGAGTAGAGTTGAAGTCAAGAGAAAAAACTAACTAAAGATGTGCTGAAGAGCAGCAATCGACTTCAAAGGTGCCATCTAACCGGACGAAGTAAACATGTTCACTTGCAGAAATAAGACGGCCTGTTGATGCGGATGAAGAGGCCACTTACTRAGCTGCATGGAAGGGAATTCCTCATTTCCATTCTCCCAAGTCTCCAAAACAAACATWGCGTCTGTCTCTGTGTCAAAATATGCCATGCCTAATCTGTTTGAGCAAGCCTCCGATGTTAGTCACTAAAATGATCGAATTCATAGATTTTTATTCGAATTGGTGGTACCGTCTGCCAAATATTTGCCTACATATGGTGAAATTCAAGATGAGTAGGATTTGAACATACTTGCTACCCTGCAGTATGCWCGTCATGTACACCTGGAATAGARAGCAARTGTAAGCRAGATTTACTTGATTGTAAGGACATCAGAGGACGTGCAGGTATTGCATATTGATAATGTGGACCTGAAATTCTCACTTCGGATGATGTCATTGAAACTTACAAGCCAATTTCACTAGCGTACCTTTGATTCATAATCTCTCAGTTCTTCAACTTCAGAAGTACGACCATTCCGAATCGTCCGCGAGGATGTAAAGCTCATAACCGGTTTTCCTGGTGAGCTCGCCGAGGCGGCGTTTGATGATATGATTGGCTCTGAGCAAAGGCCTTCAAGATTGAAAACCACAGTTAAGGAGCCACTTACGAAATTTCACTCCGATGCATTAATTCTCTGACAAATTAACAAACTTGACGATCAGCAAAATCCACTCGCAGCTCCATAGAAGAAACAGAATTCGGCAAGCATCYAGTATTTCCATAAATTTCGGAGGACGACCTCCCTCRATCTCGCTGAACAGGGCCGAAGTATAAGAAAGGAACCATCGCCAAGCACAACATGAAAATTCCGGGAAATAATCAAGCAAAAGATACAAACCTGAGCAAAGACAAATTCCTCCAAATTCAGCGCGGACCGAAACTCTCAATTGCATTGCTCAAATGACAGTTTCCAATTTGAAACGGAGAGGATGCCGGTCATCTGAGGTTATTTGCCAAAAGCGGGGGAAGAAGGTATTTGCTCTCCTGGCCGCCCGATCAAGCTCCCCGAGGGATCACCGTCGATGTAGGCTGCTCAGAACAAGCGACACATGGAGTATGCTATAGAAAATGAACAACAATTTTCAACACATTGGTGAAGGATTATGAATCAAAATGTAAGTACACTAATGATGATATTTAGTGTCTTGTACACTAAATACGAAGGCATACACAAAAGTCAATTACCCTATGAAAGTAAGTAACATTAAATGTCAATTCAAACACTAAATGTGAACTACGGTGATTTGAGAGACTTGCCAAAAAGTTACATGTTTGAATTTAGTGTTTGTGAATTTAGAAAATTTAGGAAATACATGCAAAACAATGAAGTTGAGAACCCAAGCAATTCCAAGCGGAAGGAGAAGGCGGCGCATTCAAGTCTAACACTAATTGTGGACAAGTTTAGATTTAGTGTTGTAGCTAGTAGGGGGTAAAAACACTGAATGTCACTAAACACTAAATATCATCTTTAGTGCAGTTCCATAATTTTAGAGAGTTAGTTACAAATTTTCAAAGATGCAAGATGTAGGAGGCTGTAAGTGTAAAGTAGCCGTGATGTCAATATCCATTTTATGTGCATTAACCCCTAAATGCTCAAACTGCGTATTTCGGCAACATAGTGATTTTGGGCAGCACACTACGAATGGAGTTTTTATCAATTTTCTTTGAAATTTTCACAAAATATGTGCCCGAGGATTAGCTTTAAGGCCCAACAATTTTCATAAGTTTTGACTATATATTTAAAAAGTTATTCTATGATATGTTGTTTTCATTGCTTGGCGGGCAACTTAGGCAATAAAAAAAAATTCTAAAAAAAATTATTATTTTTTAAATAAAAATTTGAAATTTTTTCTTTAGATTTATACCTAAGTGGAAAGCTTTGAATCATTCTATTTCGATCATCAAGTCAAAAGTTATGAGGAGTTTTAGTTTGGGGTAGTTTACGGGTAGTTATAGAATCTCTGCTCTACAAAAAAGTTTGAAATCCATTATTTAATTCAATTTATAATATTTTTGGAAAAAAATAAAATCAATAGGGGTAAATTGTTTATTAAAACATTTTGACCATTGGAATTGGCATTTTTCAATTCCATCAATCAATTGTTTACAATTTAGTATTTTGTGTCATTTTCTACCTCTTTCTACTTACTATCTTTTTCCTATATGTTGCACAATTCCAAATGATTTGAAATTTTCCAAGCATGTAACCAACTTGCCTTGAAGAATGAATCCAAAGAGTGACCACCATTTTGGGTATTTTTTCATACAAATGTGACCTTGTGAAGTGCAGCTGCCTGCTTTCTAGTAGGGCCAAAAAAATGATTTTTGCCAATTCAAACGTTGATATCTTGCAATCTACATGGTGAAAAATTCTGAAATTTTTCCCATATCTTTTCAAACCAGTGTACTACAAGTTCCTATGGTTACACATGTCAACAAATATTTTTTTTTCTAAAATTTGGTACTTGTATTAGAAATGGCAGTTTTTTAGAGTTTTTGGCAAAAACATAGTCAAAACCATTTAGGGGTTAAAAAATACATTCATAGCATTAAAACATGTCATACACAAGAATTGCAAACAAAAAGGAAGTATTTCCAAAATTGACCACTTATGAGGTTGTCACATCTACAATATTGTAAATAGAGCCATGTTTTATCCAAAATGATTCCCAAACTCTACCTCACAATTGTCCTTGTAATGCTCACCATTTAGAATATCCACCCTATTTACTTTTCCTTCCAAAATAGGTGCGGTTTCCAAGAGTGGTCGATTTTAGGTGTGGTCCCCTTAATCCTTGAATGACACATTGGACATTTACAATGGCAAACAAAACCAAGTATAGATTTGAAAGTTTTTCATTCAAACAATCATAAGCATCAATAAATAAATTCCAAAAATAGATGTATAAAAGTTGTAGCATGCAACATATATAAGACATTAATATGGAAGTTTGAAGAAAAAATTAGTTGTGATTTGAAAGAATATAATTTTCAATGTTAACCATGTCTAAGACTCAATTTTATTCTCCATAATTTGGAATTACTGTACATTTTTTGTCAATTTTATTTGAGAAGTCAAAAAAACATTTTTTTTGTGCCTTAGCATTTTGGTATTCATCATTTCAAATTGTTGTTCACAAAAAGTGAAGGAATATACAATTTAAAATATTCACTACTTGTCAAACAAACATATGATGTTGGTTCTCACAATATTCGAATGTGTTTTTGCAATTGAGAACACAAAATTCCAATAGCCATTGTAGGTTGCCACATGAATTTCCTATCACTTATGTTTTTACCTTACTTTGCAATTTACTCTTTTTCCTTATAAAGAATATAGCTTAGAAAAAATTGTGTTGACATGGGGAATATGAGTAATGATAGAGTGCCATAACATAGGCCATTTTTTCAAATTAAGTAATTCTAGGAACACTTTTATTTTTCCCTTACAAGTAAATATTCCCCTCAAAAACACCCCATCACCGCACGTGGTGTCCTAAATATACGTAGAGTGTCCCCTCGTGCCTTACATTTGAATATTTGTTGAACAAAACAGTGCATTCAATTTTCATGGTAGAGTTGTATGATGCATTTTCAAGTTCAAATTTTCTTCAATCTTTGGTAAAAAAGACTAGTGTTCATGATGCACATATTAATTGATTCAAATATCTTATAACCTTTGAGTATTAGTGAAGAACAATGAACATCATCATTAGAATGACCTCTTCACCATTCTAGCTCACAACGTGCCAATGAAGTCCAATGAAGTTAGCCCTTTAGATCACCAATCACAAATATATTGATATTTGACATTGCATGTGATATTTCAATAATTATATTTCTGACATTAGGTGACTTGAATTTCACCATTTGGTCTATTTGTCAATAAATAAGCATTTGCAACATTTATTTGTTTATTCACTTGCATAAGAATGATTTCCAAAACATTCAACTTCTATTTTTTATATAATTATTGCCAATCATAATAGCCCTATACAATACCACAACTATTAACCCCTAAAGCTCATTTTAAGTCTGCAGTAGTTTTGGTGTCACACACTCTCAAAGACCTTCTAGATACCTTGATAGTTCTCTAGTATCTTGTAGAATCCTTCAAAGTATTATAGAAGCTTCCATAGTCTTCTGGAACTTATATAGTCTTTCAAAATCTTCTATAGTCTTCTACAATGAATAGGGATATTAAGGGGACCCATACTAATTCGTTGACATTTCACACTATACACATATCTACCTGTATTGTACATCAACACTGATCAAAGTGTTCGGGGGTTGTACATCATGTTTCAAACATCTACATTTTCCCTCGTTTAGTTTCCTTAATTGTTTGGTCCCCTTAATACCCCTATTAAGTGTAGAAGTTCTCCCAAGGTAGAAGTTCTCCCAAGAGTTCTCCTAAGGACTCCAACTACTAGTATAAGTACATGGCAAGACAAGGGTCTCCCCAATCTTGCCAACATCAATTTTGGAGCAATCGTTCAATGTTGCGTTGTCTTGTATCTTGTACAGCTACCAATCTAATACAATATATTTTTGTAAGACTATTCTTGCATACTACTATGTTTTTTGTTCTCTAGTTGTTGCGTCCCTAATATTTGAGAGGTTTGAAGCATCCGAAGGAATGTAGCAAGATTTTGGGGTTTTCTCTCATTTCTCTTAGAGATTACAAAATCAAACAACTTCCAAGGGAATCTAATTTTTACAAAGATCCAAAGATGGTAGGTTAAAAAATCATGTCAATTTGATTTGTTTTGGCATCCAATTCAAGCAAGTGGGACAAAACATTACTTTGCTTTGAAATTTTGTATACTTCTTCCTAACATGAGTCTCTACTCAAATCTAATGTTTTTAGATCTTTTTGCAAAGTAGAATATGAGTTATGGGTCTTAAAAGATTTACAATATCACGTTGTCAAAGGCTCAAGCAAGCTTGAAAAAAACTGTGTATTTGATCTATGGTTGGCCATATCTTAGTTATACATTATGTTTAGACCCCAGTTTCTTTTGGCAAGACCCTTGTAGTAGTTAAGAATAAGATATTATAGTTCAAATTTTAAAAGTGGATAAAATTAGATTTATGAACCTATTAGAAGAACATATTGATCAAAAGGTGTTGAGTTTTGGCAATTTCAAGAGCATTTAAAATTTATGATCCAAAGAAATTTGGAGGTTAATTCTAAATATTTTTGAATTTTTAGTTATAACAAGCTAAAAATGATTGCATTCATTCTAAAATAGATTTTCTGAATTCCTTCTCCTTGAATTTGATTTGTCGCAACAAAAAATATGAGCACCATGATCTACTTAGATTTCAAAGGTAAAATATTTAAATTTATGTTAGTACCATACTCTAGGCAACCATGGTTAGACAATTTGAATAGTCTTTGAAATTTTTTTTATTGAAATGGAATTGATAATTTCTAATACTTTCAAAAGAAGAATATGGCATTTTATGGATACCACCTTAAACCATATAAAAATACAATTCACCTCTAAATGTCCAAATGGCAAATCAAATAAATTACAACTTAGTTATTTTGAAATGACTATTTGTGTAATTTTCACAAAAGAAGAGAGCTTGCATATGCATCATTATAATAATAATTTTTCTACCAAATGCATGAATGAAAGTTATTCCACTCCAAGTTTTGGCAGCTTATCAAAAATAACTAATCAACACAATGCACTCAAAAAGAATTAT
The DNA here is from genome assembly GCA_006891605.1 of Pleurozium schreberi. Taxonomy (NCBI): domain Eukaryota; kingdom Viridiplantae; phylum Streptophyta; class Bryopsida; order Hypnales; family Hylocomiaceae; genus Pleurozium; species Pleurozium schreberi. Next base: position 179,008 of record VACF01001695.1, read on the forward strand.
TACAAAATGTTTTGCAAACTGAATAAGAAACTCAAATTCAGAAGGCACAATTGATATTGAAAAGATTAAGGACTTAGTTCTTCTTTATTGTAGTTTTAATAAAAAAAAAGATTAGTAAAGCCCTAGTGGATTCCCATTAATAAATGTATTACTTTCATAGAAATCTAGTAGAAAATCAATAGTATTTTCAAATAAATCCTTAGTGCAATTGTGAATTGCATTTTTGTTGGAATTGGCATCTCCACCAAATATTGTTTTATCTTCTAAAAAAAATTCATTAAAATTCATTAGTTTAACAATGATGAAGAGTCATTTTGCTTTTGAACATTAGGAAATTTGCAATTGGTCAAAGTCAAAATTGGGTGGAAGTTCAAATAGTCAATTGCACATTTGAGACATACAAATGATTCATTTTCCAAAACAATGACCTATTAATTAGCCAATCAACCATTGGTGGCATTTTCAAGTCTAAATGCTTCAACAAAGATTTTCTTTCATTTGATATTTGCTTATACAATGATTGAAATTTGTAAGAAAATTGATGCATAACATCATGAATGGACTTTGTTTCTCAACATTTAGGCCAATGGTGTGACAATTTTTGAATGCCAAATGTTTTTATGAATTCCAAAGTGTATTAAATGAACTTTTTTCTTAGAAAATTTATTGCTTTTGCTATGATACATAATCTTTGCACTCTTGTGCGCATAGAGTGTTTGCACTACTTCGTGCATAGAGCATTATTTTCGTATCAAGAATGCAATCTCTCTCACTTTGCACTCATTCCATTGTGAAAAAATATTGAATGTTGAATATTTCCAAGTTTTCACAAATTGAAAAATTAAAAATTATTTTAAATTTTGATCTGGGCGGTGGCTCTGGGCACAGTGATAATAGTTATATTTGAAGCTCACAATCATCTTTAAATTTCATAACGAATTCACTGAACTTTCACAAATTATGCATTTATGCAGTCACTGCTTAGCTTCAAAAGTAGTCGGCAATGTTGCGCAATGTCCACAAATAGCACCTCATTTTAAGTGCAAGCCCACAGCCCAAGGGCTCATCGGGACAATATTTGGTCGTGAATACATTCCATTGTTACAGCGGAATAGAGCATCAAAGGGTACGAACTGGAAAACGCTCACAGAAGTAGTGTTCGGAAATCGAAGTACATTAAAAATCTTCGGAAATGTAAGACTCACTAAGTATTCCGTCATGATTTCACAACAAACCTTAGGGCTAGAAAGAGGAAACTCACGCACACAACTGCAGGATCAAGACTCAATACAGCAAGCAAACAGTCCCAAAACTTCTGACACGACTCTCTCTCCTACAACGAGAGTCTTGAAGGCGTGCAATACTGATGACCTTTTCCTCGTCTAATGGACTTGACGAAAATGTAGAGCTCGCCTACAAAGCTTATGCAAGGAATGCAAGCATAAGCAAAGACAAAGCAGTAGAGCTCCTTAGCTTAGATATCGTCATCTTCCGACACAAATCTCTCATAGACTCGATCAAGTCGTAAAGATCTGTTTTAATTGATGACCTCATCGCGAATGGTGCACACTCTAAATCGACCAGGCACTGAACAATGCAAGACAAAAACAGCACAACAAAGAGAGATCCAAATGCAGGAATGTAACACAGAATTGTGGGCAACGCACCCAATTGCAACGGGAAGAGGTTCACGGCGCTTCTTGTAGCCCTCGCTGAATGATGAGGATTCTCGCTGCAACTGCCGTCAGCGAAGAAATTAGGTTAAGTCACTGTACGCGAGAGCCGTTGGATCTGCGGGCTGGTGACTGGGGGTGGACGGAGATGAACGGCTGCCACAGGAACGCTGCAGGGGAACGCCGCAAGGGAACACACAGATAGGGCATTTAAGAGCTGATTGCCTTTTCTGGGAAGCTAAACTACTTGAAACAATTTTCAGTAAATTTTTTTTGGGAAAAAAAATGGAATTGGCATTTATCCCAAGTCATTTCATATTTTTTGGACCTTTGCAGATTGAGGTATGAGTTTTTGAAGTTGAAAAGCAGTTATCACTTCTTGAAATGTACACTATGGTACATTGAAAAATCAAAATGTCCTTTTGTATCATGATTGCTTTTAGAGCTTGGTCACTTTTTGAGTAGACTACCTTATTAGATTATGATCATTCAAGTTGAGGGATATGTCATTAGAAAGAAAAAATAAAAAGGATCTTGATTGGTGGTTGCAACAATCTTTGATTATCATTGTTGATAAACTTACAAAGCAAGTTAGTGAATAATTATACTACTTGTTCTTGTTGAATTTGGTTCTAGGTCAATGGGCTCCAAGTCTTCAATAATTGATGACATGTGCAAATAGCAAAATCAAAGACAAGTGAGATAAACCTTAGTTATAATTGGTTGCATTTAGAAATATTAAATGTTTAAGAATAGTAAGCATGTTGGATTGTAATAAGTGGAGATTAACGTAGTAGGTGCACCTTCCATGACCATCCTTGTCAAATAATATGTGTGCAAATTTTGTGAGTACCTTAAATTAAGCCACTTGGAGGAAAGAGCAGTCGGAAGTCCACGTGATGTCTACAAATACTTCTCGACTAGCCGTGCACCTGGGTGACAAGTGTAGACGGAAAACAGATCAAGGCCACCTGTTCAGTTGAAGGGAGACGGCGCAAGTAACTGATCTGAAGTGGATTCAGTCACAGTGGGGCAACAAGACACGTGTCCGAGTTTCCAGCTCAGAACCATGTCCTTCCAACTCAGCAATTACGTACGGGAGAATACAGTATTGCAATTTTCATTTTTTCTAGAATGTTCACTGCACTATGTTAACCCGTGTAGGATGTGGCAATCGTGCATGGGCCTCGGTTTCCAGTATTTCACATTTTCATAATGGTTCCCTTACATAGTGGGCAAGATATGAAATTATAAATACCTTGGCAAAGTTGTGGAGCAAATTATGAAATTAAAAAATAAAATAATAGAGTGAAGGGGTAAAAACTATGCCTAGACAAAGAACATATTCTATGTATTATTAATGAATACACTCATTTTTTTTCTCTATACTTCATTTAGGCATGAATATCTTTAAAAAACTACAAAGCAAGCTATGCACTTACCTCAATCCCATCTGATTTTTTGGCCCTAGCGAACCAATTTTTCATGCCCAAAATCTATATTGTATTGAGAACCTGTCACGTATCCACATTGTATTTTGTTGGCCAACATCCCAAAGGGGTTAAGAGCCACTAATGTAAACATGCATATGATAGGCAGAGTGAATGGTTTGTCGTGTTGGCATTAAAAAAAATTATGTTTTTTTTCCAGGACAAAGACAAATATGAGAAATGAAGGAAGCAATCTAAATTGTATTTTTTGAACAAAGTATGAATCTTTTATGAATTTCTAAATTGCATCGCTCAATTTGTCTCGAAGAGTTTGTAGACTATCCCAAGTTGGCAAAAAGTGTTTTCATAATGGTCATCTTACCACCTAAAGCACGCACAACATTTTCTAGCATGGCTTCAAGATTTTCTAACATGGCTGTGACATGAAGGAATAAAAATATAGCTTTTCATGACAAGTTTACGCTAGAAAGGTGTAAGTGTTTTATGACAATTTCTAAATTAATAACTCCATGACCACCTCCCAAGGAATTCATTGTGACCACAAATCAACCTAGTGTAGTTGGAAGATAGGAGGTCCTAACCTAGAGCTCGTGCTCTAAAATGGCTCACCTCCAAAAATGTACACTATATGTACATGATACTTTTTCTTAGCCTTCAACAGTGTACAAACAATGAACATTGTAGGAGGTGGGCAATTCTAGAGCCCTAGGTCATTTCAACTTCAAAAATTTATAAATAATTTCACAAAGCTCCAAAATAATATGAAACAACTTGCATTAGATGTCAATTCCACTTGTCTTTTGAGGAAAATTTACTGAAAAATATTTCAAGATGTTTCACCTCTCCAAAATTCAGTTTTAGCCCTTAGATGGTCCATTTATGGACTTAATCCCATTTTTTTGAAAAAGCCTGTYAAGACTTGATATAAGATTCTAATGGATAGTGCATCAGAAAGTTTCCGTGTCACTRATTGTCAATTGCAATCATATGATTATCATCGAGCACTATTCTCATATTACATTGATTTATTTGAAAATATTGTTACAACACAAYATAGTCATTCATGATTACAGTGCGGCTTAGGCATGTCATTCAAAATTTGATTTTGGAATGTTAAAGTTGCACAATAACTATGCATGATTGAAATGTATGACTTCAATCATTTAGTAATGGGCAACTAACTTTATGCAATATTAGTGCTCATCTAAGACATATAAAGTTAATACAAGAATCACACAACATTATGTCCATGCATAGTTATTGCACTAACATTGCATTTTTTATCTTTCACAATTTTAGAATTAGGTCAATAGAAACATAGGAATTATCTTCAAAAGTAGAAATTTAGACCTCATTTAGGCATAGTAGAATAATCTTTTTCAAAAAACTTTGAACTAACAAAATTTGGTAAATCAAGCTAAATTTCATCTCTCAAAACCCGCTCCCTTAGAGCCTCCAATCAAAAGTTATGAACAAAGTTCTGAGACAGGTTGGAAGAGAATTTTTTTTTGGACATTTTCAAATATTCTCTCTGAATTTTGTCCATAACTTTTGATTGGAAACTCGAAATCTCAAATGGATTTTTGGAGATGAAATTGAGCTTGATTTCTCAAATTTTTTAATTTTGAAGGTTTTAAAAATAATACTTTAATATACCAAACTAAAGTCTAAATTTTTGCTTTGAATACAATTCCTACAATTTCAGATGACAATGATTGAGCAATTAATTTCTCATCTTCAACTAAGGCTATTCCATAACTTTTGAGTGTTTGTCACGGACAACGAATTTTAGTATAAAAAAGACCTCTCCACCTTCCATTCTCATCAAGTGCCAGTGAAGTGCTTCTTTCACTTGGTCATCAAGTTTCTTGGTGGCCTATTGATGGATTAAATTCTATCGTTTGGTGCATTTGATTAAGATGCAAACTAGAATTTATTAGAAAATACATTAATCAAGTGTTGACAAATAATATGCAAGAAATTTTGTAAAACAACAACCAAATGCAAGAAAATTTGTTAAAAAAATAGTTACTATTAATTAAAATGGTGATCAACAATTGAATATGGACAATAGTTCTGGAACATTGATACCATTTAATAGAAGTTATTGCAGTCAAATAGCAATGATATTGTTGTCATGGATTATTCATGCACTTGATGCTTGTAAAATGTTCGACAAAGATAATAAATTTTGTGCATAATTTGTGTTTTTTTTGTTCATTTGATTGACTTATAGAAGCCATGTAGCTAATACCAATTACAAAGCAATGCCAAATTGTTGTAGTAATCATGTGCATTGCTATGATGTAATAAATCATAAATTAACAAGGTTGTTAGCATGTGAACATAGGATCTTGAGCCTAGGAGCCCATGAATCTATATTATATGTACCTATATTATTGACATTTTTCATGGTTGTATGATACTTATGTTGTAGGTGCCTATGTTACAGACCCATTTCTTGGTTAAGAAGTACATATATCATAGATACATATATTATAGTCGCCTTTTATGGTTGTAAGGTATGTATTCATACCAAGGCTTAAGGCTTACATTTCACATTTCTAGGCTTACACATGAGAGTGGTCGCACCTACATGCGACCAAAAAAGCAATCGATCCTCAAATGGTAGAGCCTGCACTCTATATTAGCACAACACACGTACCATGTCTATATTGAGTTGAGAATCATGTATAACCATTTGAAGGTCACACCATCGTAACACAACCATTGTTTATGGGCTCAAGCATTGAATATTAGAATTAATTGTGAAGTGAACCCCAATTTGGAGAAGTAGCATTAGAGGAGGGTTTAATTGAAAATAATACAAAAGAAAATAGCACCAAACTCCATCAAACCAAGTTTGGATTCTTTAAGGAGTTCTATCATATGTTTTTTCAAACTCCACTTGCTAGTGACTCATTATACTCACTTTACGATTAGTTCTTCTATTGAATTTGTTTAAAAGCTTGTTGGAGTGTATGATGGACTAGTAATGGTCATAGGTAGAGGTTACAATGGCATTGGCCATGTTGTATTGTATGGCACTAAGGGACTTCTTCCGGGAACTTTTTCTTCTATGGCTTCAATTTTTTTTTTTGCATGCTACAATGGGTCATTCATTCTACCACCTCCATTAGGTTTACCTTCTTATTTGGGTATTGCGAAAGTGCCCGATACATTGCCAAATTTTTGTTCAATGTTTTAATGTCAAAGAATTCTACTTGACATCAATACGAGTGCAAAATTAATGTTGAAAAGACAATTGAAAAAATTCATTTAGAAAGGAATTCAAAAGTTAAAAAATGTATAAAATTAGCACTAGTAGAAAATGTAGGAATTTTGATAGAATTCTGTTGATTTGGTCGCGTTGTCCCGGTCGATGTTTTGTTGATTTCAACATAAATCTGTTAAAAATTATGAGATTTTTTCTACACATTCTTGTAGTAGTCTAATCCACTTTTAAACGGTTGAGTTTTTGCATTTTATTGGTTAAAAGCATTTTTTTATTGCCCTAAAAAGTAGTAGTTTTGGACAATTTATGCCCAAATGTACCCAAAATTATTCTTTAGGGGTAAAGAGTTTTTTTACCAAGGGCGAAGTCTATTTTCTTAGGAATTTAATGCCTAAAAGCACCAAAAATAGTTGGGGAGAAATTTTGAATACAAATTGGATGATGATGGCAAGTTGTTCCAATTTTGAATGGTTGAATTTGCCAATTGTAAATGAAATTCATCCAAATGTGTGAATGATACTATAGTTCTATCTAAAATATAGATAAATTCCAATATATTTGGCTACATCATTTTTCTTATATGGTGCCACTTCATTTCTCCTCCACAAACCCTGAAACAAAAAATTTGGACCAAGCTTTGGATATTGGATCCAAGATTCCAAGTTCCTTGGTGGATTGTGAACATGTCTAATGAGTGGATAATGATAAAACACATGACAATTCAATTAAAATCAAATTTGAAATTTTGATTAGCCTAATAATAGTAACTAGACACAATACCAATTTGTGGATTTTTTGGGTGTATTTACCTTATGTGGCTTCCTAGAAGGAGAAGAGTAATTCTGGTCATTTTTTTGACAAGAGTGAATGAAGAGTCTGTAGGGGATAGTTCTACTATCAAAGCCATGTAGGATTAGGTAGCGAGTACTGGCTTCATAGAACAATATCATATATTGTGTCAAGGCATTGTATTACCGAACGGATTCAATTTGAACTGGCCCCCTCGCTTGGCCACTCTAAGTCATTCCAAGGGTGCAAGTAAAATAAAATAAAAACTATTTTGAGCTCAATTAATTTACCTTGTAGATCGCTCCTAGCTAATTCGGGGCCTCTAATTGCCAATCCAAAATTTGCAATTTCTGTCATTCATGGAAAATAAAAAAAATTTAAGCATTTTTCCGAGTGGTCAAGTGAGGGGGTCAGTGTTAGTGTATCTTCGGTACCACTATCCCTCGTTGTTTTTAGGATGTTAGGACCATATGGTCATTGCTCAGGGGTTCCACTTTGTGGATTATTTGGATTTCCAGGAATAGCTTGGTTTTTGCACAGGATAGGTGGCCCCTTCTCAAAGTTCAAAGAGCTATTTGGGAGGCCTTGATTGATTTAGGACGGGCCGCGTTCTTGAAGACCCAATATGGTATCCGTCATCACCCACAGAACCACGATTGTCTTTGGGAGCTCTTCGCGGACACCTGGCTTCAATCCCCGGTGTTGGCTTGTAGGAGTGAGGATTCGGTTGTGTGGAACAAGAGGGGTCCCTCTTCTTGCTCTTTTTTCTAGTTTCCTTTTTGCGATTCTGCTTTCTTTCTGGTGTTGCTTGGTTGTTTTTCCTCGGTTCTCTTTTGCAATGGAATTCCATTTGTTTCAAAAAAAAAAAAAGTGAGGGGGTCAGCCTCACGAATTAGTGTAGTGTAGTGATTAAAAAACAAATAAAAAATGGGACAAATTCCTCACTCAGTCCTCTCCATTCTCAGTCAGTGGATGAAATCATTGAAGTGTTACAAAACTCTTTAAAAATATTCTTTCTTTCTAAACAAATGTACATATTTTTGGATGAATTCATGCATTCTCATGCATATTTTGCTAGTTTGACTGTCGGTATCCACTCGTGTCCATCGATGTAAATTAACTTCATCAACTCCAATGACTCAAGGAGGATTGCTTTCTGCAGCACTGCCCACACTAAGCTTCACCCTTAAAGGATGGACTGGTGACCGTGGAAATCATCAATTTTTATACCGTGGGAATCACTAGTTTAAAAAAATGCAAAAATACTCATTAAAAGTCAAAGTACTATAGAAGATCTTGCCTGTCCACCCCTAATTCCGTGGATGAATAGTTGCACTTTTGTGCTGTACAGTTTGATTCTCTGTCATTCATCGGACGCAAAACGTCCGCCTCGTCCTTCAAGGATTAATTTATTGCATGGTAAGGTAGACTAGCCCTTCACTGCGCCTTTCCAATTCCGTGGTTACTATTTGGCCCCAATTCACCAATTGCATTCACTACCCCATTCAAATTTGTTCATAAACCAWTTAAGATTTTGACAAAATTAGACAAGATTWTGGCTTTAATGTCAACATGGGATAATGTGTGAGCCCTTGATTGCAGGATTTTTAAGTGCTACTCCCTCAGTCCCACTAAAAGCTTCCCAATCATGTTGATTTACAGTCTTTGAAGGAAGAATTTAACCCCTAAAGGACCAACATGCTTTTTTTGGCAACATAGATATTTTGGGCAGGTACGTGTGACTGGAGATTTGCATATTTTGGTCTCAAATTTTAACGGAATGTGGGAACAAGGAATATCTATCATGTGCACAAATTTCATGACATTCGGAAATATGAGTCAAAAGTTATTGCATAATATGTTGTTTGTTTCTCAACTTGGGCAGTCCGGGCAGATTTGAAAAAATCACTTTTTTAAGAAATAAAAATTTGAAATTCATTCTTCATATTTATATGTACTCAAAAAGCTTTAAATCAATGCATTTCAATAGTTGAGATGAAAGTTATGAGGCTTTTTAGTTTGCAGGCAGTTATGGAATCCCTACACCAAAAAAAACTTTGAAGTCCTTTATTTTACTGAAATTTCAATATTTTTGAAAAAAATAATAATGCTGTTGGATGTAGATTGTTTATTACAACAATTCAACCATTTGGTTTGGAGTTTCTTACTTTTATAACTACTTTATCAACAATTTAGTATTTTGAATCATTCTCTACTTCTTTCTACTTCTTATTTTTTTCCTACATGTAGTACATCTCCAAATGATCTGGAAATTTTCATGTATGTAGCCAACTTGCCCTGAAGAATGAATCCAAAGAAGCACAACCATTTTGGATATTTTTTCATGATGATCTGACCTTCTAAAGTGCAGCTGCTCGATTTTTCGCAGGGCCAAAAAAAGGATTTTTGCCACTTCATATGCTAATATCTTGCAATCTACATGGTGGAAATTTCTGAAATTTTTTCCACATATTTTCAAACTAGAGTACTACAATATCCTACGGTTATATTTGTCAAAATATGATATTTTTCAAAAATTTGGTACTTGTACTAGAAATGGCAGTTTTGAAGCATTTTTGGTGAGAACATAGTCAAGGAACTTTAACAGAGTATTATATACATAAAAGGGTGGTTTTGGGTTGTTCATAGGACGTTTGTACCTCTAGTCCAAAGCCGGTAGTTTTGTAATTTCAGGTTGATTACTTCAAAAATTCATAGAAATTATAGTTTTGATCCGAAAATTATAATTCCACTTGGGTTTGATTTGTGAAACAAACACACACCTCTAGAGAAAAACATTCCCTTCTTGGAATTGGCCGAAAGATATTCAGATTGCAAATCAGGGTGGTAGTGGGCAGTTCTACCTTAACCCTAGAGCGTCCTGATTCATCTCCAAAATTGACGACTTGAGAAAAATCATTAGAAAGTGCTATTTAGAAGCATAATTTGGAATTGATATTAAAAAAAAATTGTAGATTGGGAGTTGTAGATTGGGAGTTGTAGATTCCATCCGTACGATTAGACTCACCAATGCTATCACCAATATTTTTTTATAAATTTTGAAAGGGAAATTTCAAAATTCCTTTAAAATTCAATAACAAGCAAAATATTACCATTTTTGGAGTAGAATTTGTTGGAAATTGATTTGAAATGAGGTTCTCTTGACATGGTGATTTTTTGAAATTTTTGTGTTCTTAACCCCTAAAGGTCTTTGACTATGCTTTCACCAAAAACGCTCCAAAACTGCCATTTCTAGTGAAAGTACCAAATTTAATAAAAAAAAAAACATTTTTGGACAAATGTAACCATAGGATCTTGTATCAAAATACTTTGGGAAGATGTGGAAAAAATTTCAGATTTTTTCACCTTGTGGATTGCAAGATATCTGCGTTTAAAGTGACAAAAATTCTTTTTTGAGCCCTGCAAAAACTTGGGCAGCTGCATTTCAAAAGGCCACATTTGTATGAAAAAATGTCCAAAATGGTGGTTGGTCTTTGGATTCGTCCTTCTAGGCAAGTTGGTTATATGATTAAATAATTTCAAATCATTTGGAATTGTACAACATGTAGGAAAAAAACAGTAAGTAGAAAGAAGTAGAGAATGATTTAAAATACTAAATTGTTAACAATTTATTTATGAAATTGAAAATTGCCAATCCCAATGGTTGAAATGTTGTAATAAACAATCTACACCCAATATTTTGATTTTTTTTCAAAATTATTGAAAAATGAATTATTATTATTATTATTATTATAAAAAATAGTTTAAAAAATATATATATAAATTGGTTCCGAGTGGACAATGAAAGTTTGATCCAATTGATCCATTTTGGTATAACTTTTCTGTCTTCTAGTCTAGAATACCAAATATCAAGCCCGTTAGAGCTGATCCACGGTGCATCGGACTGCATGGCCCCGCCAAAGTGAACGAGCTCAGCTCAGCTGCCTCAGCAAAGCAAAGCCGGTATCCGGGGTCACAAGCGTCAGACGGAAAGAGCCCACTTGAGTGACTCTTCGAATGCACAAGAACGGACCCGTTTGTCTCTTGACAACAATAGACAAAGGCCTCCCTACCGTGATTGTTAAGGGAACCTAATTTTACTATTTAGTGTGGTAAGTTGATATCTACAGAGGGTCCCACAATCAAGCAGTTGAATGTGTGCATAAGAGCAGCTCCATCGCATGAATTAGACCGGAAACACAAAACAATTTCCTACGTGCGTGGTCACGAGGATGTTGGCGTTCCGTCCCACCTTTTTGAGGAACAATGGCAGTGCATGTACGCTTCACCCCTCAGCAATATCTTGTCTTTCTCTTTAGCGTCATCAAGTGGCATCATAAAGCGTCATCCTTGCGGCATGAAACAAAACAATTCCTCCATAGTCAAGGATTCAAGTGGTTAAGTGAGCTCTTCCGTGCTCTCCAAAGACCTTGAAATTGACATGGACGGAGCATTGTAGCATTTCCCTCAAAAGCTCGAAAGCATGTAGCGTTCACGCGGTGAAGCAGTAAAGCGCCCACTTTACGCCACAGTTCCGGTTGAGTGATTGTTTCCTTATGCGGTGGAGCTGCTCTAAGGCACTTGCGCCAACAAAATAAGATAACAATACCCAAAAATGCACAAAAAAAAACAATTTAGCAGGGTTCCCAGCATTATTTTGAAGTTTTTTGCATGGGAGCTTGCTGGCATTCCAAAGGGGATTCAAAATACTCCTCAAAGGTATTTTTGTGAACAAAATATGAATTAACTACAAACTTTCAAAGTGTTGAAATTAGGTGTATTTTTAAGACCAAATATAGACTCTTAAGAATAGTGCAAGTAAATTTTAAGCAAGAATCTGTGGTGGTAGGTTTTGGAAAGTGGTTGAAATTAGGTGCATTTGTCTTAGGAGCAAGTTGTGAGAGCATCTCCACTTTTTCAATGTGAAAGGGCTTGGTCCACTAATCTATGGCAAGACCGGACTCCTAGATCACTTCCCCCCCTGCAAAACATGTCCAAGAAAAGAGCTTGGAGTGGGTAAAATGAGCAATCATGYTTTGTCTTRGCGTTCCCTCCCATCTCTACCACCAAATTTGGATTTTGCTTACTTGACAATGTTTTGTAATACTTTTGAAAAGTCTCACAATTATAGCAACTCCCATTATTGAAGTGCAAAGCTCCAGTCTACATCCCGTAAAATCATGTTGAGTATGGTAGAGATATGGAGAGAACAAGTCAAAAGAGTTATTTAGTTGGTAGAGCTGGAAGGACTGTTGAGCTTGCAAGAAGCCATTTGGCAAGGCAATCTTTTTGTGAAAGGGTGAGATGCCATGACTCTCATGAGCTTGTGCTCAAAGTTTGGAACTCATGCTTATTTTATGCACAATTTTTTGCCACTTGGCTATAATCAAAGGATTGTTGAGCATGCAAAATGCCATTTGGCAAGACAATCTCTTTAAGAAAGGGTGAGATGCTATGACTCTCGTGAGCCTAGGGTCAAAGTTTGGAACCCGTGTTTATTTTATGCACATTTTTTTGCCACTTGGCTATAACCAAACAGACGTTGGCTGTATTTTTGTGAATTTTTTTTAATTAAAATTAGCTAGATTATTATTGTTGTTTTCCAAGACCAATAATCAAAATTTATCTAGGTTTAACCCAGTTTTAATATAGATGTCACCAAGTAGGCAAGTACCACCCAAATATCACATGAATATTGAAGAAATAGCTAGCTAAGCTACTTCTCCAAAATGTTGTAAGAAAATCATTGCTTGAAATAAGTTGAAAACAATCCCATTTCAATTACCGACAATCCTAAAAAAGCAGATTGAGACCATGAAACTAACTTTCAGTTTGTTGAATCGAGGACTCCATAAAATTTGAATGTATGGCCCATGCAATTGAAGAATCCAAGACTTTGTATAGGTCAATGCCGAAGGAGGAGGGTGGTACATAAAACAAACGGCCAACAAAGAGGGCGAAGCCCAACTAGGAGTCCATTTTTTATCGCAATCCATAATGATGAGCATCAATTGTCCAATGTAACCATGGCGGGAATGAAAAATTTGAACAATCTAGATGGAACCATGGGTAAAAATGAACAAAGTGGATGGAAAATGCATAATGCCCAATTCGTGATTTTGTCCGCATAATCGAGCATTACGACTTCATTGCGATATAGTAACTGCTTGCAAATGTTTGGGAAGATTCCTAGCCATGGTTTACATGGTATAATTGAGGCATTTTTGTTAAAAACCTAGACCTTGAAGTGCTTAACCCCTAAAGGACTGTTGTCCCCTAGGGG
>VACF01001697.1:0-18686 GCA_006891605.1 Pleurozium schreberi
ACTTTTTGAGGAAGGAATTGATATTTTTATGACCAGATCTTATGAACTTTTTTACAATTCAATAGAAACCATAATTTTGACCAATCAAAAAAAAATTCAAGTGTTAAGGATAGAAATTGTATTTTTGGTGAATTTTTGAAGTTATATCTTCAAAATTCATTTGAAGAGAATTTTAAAATAGTTTTATAATTTTGACCGTACGGATATCTTCTACTTTTTGTGCTTCACATAGACTATTTTGATGCAAACTTCAAAAAAGTTATAGAACGTATATTTTATAACACATTTGTGTTTTGTCCAGACCCCTCAGGCTTTTAGGGGTTAAGTACAAATTTACTAAAAACACATGTCTTTTAAGCAAAATTTTACTGAAAAGACATGTGTTTTTAGTAAATTCGTACTTAAAAGACTACTTACAAGTTACTACTTAAAATCTTATCTCTAGGACTATACTTAAAACACCCCTTTCTCTTGTAGTGTGCACATATCTAGAATATTGGTTGAGAGATGAAGACAATTGGTGCACGCATGGGGATAGTTGATCAGGCTCTCGGGGCAAAAGGAGAAAACATAGCACACATGCATGTCTGGTGGTGCTTTCAAGCAATACCACCTTTATTAATCCCTCCTTACAAAATATTGTAATACCTGACAAACATTTGTCAAAGGACCTACTTTGTCATTATGGCAATAACGCGTCTCTAACAGACTCTTACCATGATTATTATAAAAATAAATGTTATTTTCCTTTGTGCAATAAGCATGTCCTTAATAATACAAAACTCTTCCAATAATTACTAAGGTTTTCTCCTTTAGTAATGACTTGGACATACAACCTTAGCAATAACAATATTTTCCAAGAAAATAGATGTAGATATAGAGATACTTACAGTAAAATATTGATGAAAAGTAAAATATTGCCATCCATTTTTAGTTGTGCAACAAGAAGATGTTAAAATCTTGGTGTCTTCATAGTGATAGTAAAGATGCTCCCTCAAAACAAAACAAAATTAATCATTAAAAACGCGGGTTGATAATGTGTTGAGGAAAGTTAATATATTCAAAGAGGTTTAAATCTATATACTAAGGAGGGAGAATATAAATAGTTCTCTTCCTCTACTATTGGTCCAAAAGATTTTAATTGTATCCCTAGTTAGCTTTATAACTATAGTGAATTATAGTGGAGAGTGTATTAAGTTAATACATTCTTAACAAAAAGCATACAAGTGAATTTCTTTTGGTTGGAGAATTTGGTTGCCTTCACCAAATTCTCTCAACAAGCAGCTAAAGAATTTCATGGTGTTGTAAATCCCCTTTAGTGTGAGTGTCAAAAAACTTGACACTAATAAAGGGCACTTAATACTTGGAGTTAACCTAAGGAAATGAAAAAATATAAGCCTATCTTATTGGTTGAGCATTTAGAATTGGTCACATGAGTATTTAATTATGATTCTAAACCAAAGAAGTTGAAAAATATTTGGCTTCTCTTTGGCATGATTGTGGGGAGAATGCTGATGATCCCATTCCAAAAATCATAATCCTTCTAGTAAGGTGGGTCAAAAATTTAGGTTGGGCTTAACCCCTGAAGGACCAACATGCGTTTTTTTGGCAACATAGAATCTTTGGGCAGGTATGTGTGACTGGAGATTTGCATATTTTGGACTGAAATTTTAACAGAATGTGGAGACAAGGAATATCTTTCATATGCACAAATTTCATGACATTTGGAAATATGAGTAAAAAGTTATTGCATAATATGTTGTTTGTTTCTCAACTTAGGCAGTCAAGGCAGATCTGAAAAAATCACGTTTTTAAGAAATAAAAATTTGAAATTCGTTCTTCAGATTTACATCTACTCAAATTTTTTTGTATCATTGCATTTCAACAATTGAGATGAAAGTTATGAGGCTTTTTAGTTTGCGGGTAGTTATGGAATCCCTACACCAAAAAAAACTTTGAAGTCCTTTATTTTACTGAAATTTCAATATTTTTGAAAAAAATTAATGCTATGGGATGTAAATTGTTTATTACAACAATTCAACCGTTTGGATTGGAGTTTTTTAATTTTATAACTAATTTAATAATAATTTTGTATTTTGAATCATTCTCTACTTCTTTCTACTTACTATTTCTTTCCTATATTTTGTACAACTCCAAATGATCTGAAAATTTTCCTGTATGTAGCCAACTTGCAACTTCATAATGATTTGACCTTGTGAAGTGCAGCTGCACGGTTTTTTGCAGGGCGAGAAAAAGAATTTTTGCCACTTCAAATGCTAATATCTTGCAATCTACATGGTAGAAATTTCTGAAATTTTTTCCACATATTCTCAAACTAGTTTGCTACAAGATTCTACAGTTACATGTGTCAAAAAAATGATATTTTTCAAAAATTTGGTACTTGTAGTAGAAATGGCAGTTTTGAAGCATTTTTGGTGAGAAACATAGTCAAGGATCTTTAGGGGTTAAGATGCACATGACTACATTGTAACTTTGTTGAAGCATATGATTAGAGAAGCATGCATCATTCTATAAGGTAAATAAACCCAAAACTAATAGTTATCTTAAAACTAACACTTGGCACTAAGGACAACTTGGAAGATCATTTTGGGACGGAGGGAGTAATAAATTCAAAATAATTTTTTGTTGTAACTAGGATGAACAACCTTCAAAATGAATTCCCCACATAATGCACAAATAGGTGGATACTTTTGGTCAATGCAACCATCATAACAATAAGGTATACTTGGGCCCTCGAGAATCTCTTAATACATATGGTGGGTACACCCAAAAGTGCCACAAATTGGTATTGTGTCTACTTACTATCATTAGGCTAATCAAAATTTCATTTTGTCTTTTTGGCAAATGAAAGCACAATCAAATGCACCAAAAAATGCAGCATTTGGATACAATATGCAAAAGTTATTAAGGGTCAAAGTTTGTTTATGAAAGCGCCATCTATAGTCTGTGTACATGACTGATTTTGGAAATGTACAGGGACTATAGATAGCGCTTTAAGGTCAGCTGCGCTTTTGGATGTATCTACCTTAGTAATTGAATGAGTGAGAGCTCTACAACAGCTTCAAAGTGAGGTAGACTGCTCTTAAGGTAGAGTGCTTTTAAAGCACCCATGCTCTAAAAGCAGTCATTATGCAAAGGTACATTTTGCTTTCTTCAATGTACAACTGGTTGAAATGGTACAAATCGACATATTTCTTATTGAATGTTGTTGGAAGTTGAAAGAGGACTTTAGATTCTCATATGCATTTTTTGAATAGACTACAAAGCTTTAACATGCTAAAAGTCAATATGTACCAAATTACAATCCTAGACACTCATCAAAAGAGATTGTACTTTTCAAACAAGAATCTCTATTAATAGGTTTGGTTTTAGAAAAATGTCACATTTTAGGTGCAATAACCGTACAAGCAGTGAATTTATTTTGTTTTCTTGGTGGAAGTGCAACACACACCTTGAAATGCAAGTATTTAAGTAAAATAAACCATCCAATTTTGAGCATCCATCCATCACTCACATATATTTCACCTGAAAACAGTGAACTTCATCCAAATATTAATTAGCAAACCTCATACTTCTCATATAGGATTTTTACAATTTCTTCAAATTTCTTTTTCTAGTGTAAATGTCAGCTCGAAAATCACGAAAGATCTAGCAATAATTCACCAACTCAGAAAAGTTTCATTGCTTACATGAGTTCCATTCCTTTCCTCAATTATCTTGCAGCAAGGGAAAATAGCCGGTTGTGGTCAAATGACCCTTAGAGCAACCCCACAGCAACATGGCCTAGCAACACTGTAAGTGTTGTGCGCCATTGATCCTCATCTGACAAAGAAGATCAAAGGCACACAATATTCACGGTGTTGCTTGGCAGTTTTGCTATGGGGCTGCTCTTAGTGGTCACCTACAAAGTCACCCCATTGTGGGGTTTTTTTTAGTATGTGAGATTTGGGTCGCAATCAATGTCTTCCATGACAACAATGGAGTGAATAGTGACCTCATTAGGAACTTCCAACTTTTCAGTGTGAAATTCTTTGTAAGACTTGACTTTTTAGGCCTTCCATGTTAAAAAATATTAAGAGTGCATTAGGTAGTAAGATGAACATTATGGATTCAAATTTTGTTTGTTAGGGAGTAGTCTAAAGACTCTTTAGGGACATGATACACTGAACAATTCAACAATTCCTAGCAAATTCATATTTTGTCAAAAAAATATAATCTCAAATGCACTTGCTATTTCTCACTGTTGTCTTTAAGTGGGAAAAAAATTGAAAAATTTCAACAATACCTAAGGTCAAACTCTAAATTCTAACCACAATGGGCTGTTTTTACCTTACCAACAAAGTGACAATGTGAGAAAATCAAACAATATCAAGCAAGAAAATTTCAGAAACCCAAGCGGAAAACATCATTCTTTAAAGTACCATTACTACTTTAACCCATTAAGGACCGTGGTTGATTTGGAAGGCAGGCAAGGCATTCTCTAGTTTCTAATTAAACCAGGAAAAAATATCAAATCATGATGCTTTTTGGAGATTTGACCATGCCCATGGAATTGGCATGAATGATTGGGCCTCAACAATAAATTTTGTGGCAATTCAAGGTTCCCATTCTGGAAGATTTTTTTATTTTCAGCTCAAATTTCATTAGTTTTTTCAATCCCTAAACCACATGCTAGCACAGATTGTCCTGATTCTTGTCCCAATGCATTCAATTTACAATTCCCCACATCCATCCCCTTTTGTCCGTATCCAAATTCATTCTAAATCTCTAGCTATCAATGAAGAAGTGTCAATATCAACCCAAAAGTGGTCGACCGGTCCTTAATGGGTTAAAGGTACTTCCTATTCAAATCACGCCTTCATGCTCTCGACTGTCCACCATACACAAGTGCGAGGGACAAAATCTCTGTTGAACCAAAAATCATGGTGTGTACTTCCTTCACTCATCAACAAGAATGGGTCGCCTACATTCCTCTAAAAGATTACGTATAAACACTGTCTCAGCCGTGTTTCTAGTCTCTATTTCTTGGGCTGGCTGGGAAGCCACGCTCCAGAGCATTCATCAATGAGAGAATTGGSAACAACTAAGTTAGGTTATCAGCAGTCACTCCTGCACTCACTTCCCGTGTCGTCATCACTTGCTACTGCCGCAGCCTAGCAAACACAAAGAGCAATGTCAGAAGAAACGTCAACTTTGAAAAATAAATTATCAAGCAATTGAATTCTTCAGAAAAGACACGTCTTAAGAGATCCCTTATTAGGGTTCACAGAGATATTAATAATAATCTAATAATACATCAGATAAACATGAAGATCGTGGTAAAATTAGTGCCAAGCTAATGAATTAATTGATTAATTAATGTTCAGTTAGCAAAGTTGTTCAAGTTAATGCCAAGGACATGAACATCATTAAGTTAAGTGAACACTATTTGCATTACACTGACATAAGCTTACCATGAACTCAAAATGAGGACAATATGAATCTAATGCCTATCAACTTAACATTGAAAACTAAATAGGGGGAAGGCAAAATTTGAGTTGCAAGTAGGGCATCCACCTGCCGAATTGCTCGCAAAGTAGCTGCTACGTTGGACTCTGACCGGTCGACCCACGTCCTTGGCCTTGGCACTGGGTTCGGSAGAGTGGGAAACTGGTCATGACAATAGAAAGAAGGGTGAGTGGAAAATCCCGTACAAAAGTGAAAACACCTTCACCCACACTAATTCATTCTGAGCAGCAGAGATGTGGCTCAATTGAGAGTCGTGCAAAAAGTGTACCGGAATTCTACTCAGTTCCGGTTGAAACGCCCCATTTTCACCCGCCCTTCTTGGACTGGTGGCAGGGACATTCTTTGGCTGCAAAAAGGAAGACAAAACAAAGCCAGAAGTATCAAGATAAATGCAAAATGTCCAGCATTCCAATGACCCCTAAATATCCAACCTAAAAAAACAGAAAATTAACAGTCGACTTTAATAACACATTCCAGTTCTTCAAAAATGTAGGGTGGGGTTTCTTCCTTCTATTGATACATTTTGTTACCTTCCTTGAAAGATTTTAAATGATTTAGTTCATCTCTTAAAGACATGGAAATGGCCATTTGATCACCTAAAGATTGACTTAGTCGTGACACTAAAAAAAAACACTCCTGTGGGTCATAGTAAAGTTCAAAAAAAAAACACTAGTTTAAAAAGCCACACGAGTTTCAAAATTTGCAAGGCGATGAACATATGTTTGAAATCAAACTACCATCCAAAAGTTGACATCCATGGGCGAAACAAACCCCACTAATGCACGTGSAGATACCAATTGATAATAGCAGTCATGAGTCGAACTCGAGGAAAAGCCAAGGAAATCAAAACATTATACACATAGAGAACTCACGTTTTGGTGAGCAAATCCCCCAAAGACAAGATGCCCGTTCTCTTAGCACTTTCAAGTCAGTCACACGGGAACTWTCTTGTAATGAATATTGATCACATTTAACCCCAAAACAATGCAATGCTCTTCATTGATTCTGGTGATAAAATATGTATGAATGGAAAGAAGAAAGGAAACTCTACACGAATCAATGGTTAAGATATTTTGAACGAGTCACAATTATTGTTTTAGAGTGAATTTCCTATTTGAACTTCAAGCACTCACGAGACAAAACCACAAAGATATTCCAAGAGAGGCAGATCATATAGAACCTTGTTAGAACGAATGCTTTAAAATGTTCACTTCACCCAATTCCTATTCATTAAGAAAGTGTTTTCTATATACGTCCCAAATATCAATGGAATGAAGACAGTAACCTCTACATAAATCAATGCTAAAAGACATTTTTCGGAGGAGTTACAATCATTCTTTAAAAGCGATCTTCCTATCATTACTTCAAGCACTTCCGAGTTAAAACCATAAAGATAATTCCCAAGGAGTTACAATGACTTATTATGATCATTTTTATCGTGATCTTACTCTCACTGTTTGCTCAATTAATCGAGGCTTTTGAACCCTAAACCCATGAAACCTGTTGTGCTCACTGATTCCAAGAGGAGGTAGATCCCACAGTAAGTACCTTKTCTGCATCATTTCCACCAGGACTCCCCTGCGGYGGCAAGAAGCTCCGAACCGAAACCGCTCCATGAACAGCAAGCTTGATATGAAGCGAAGGGCTTCGCGAAACAGACGGCGAGTCAGCCAGGAACGGAGTAACCGAAGGTGGCCTCGGACTTCGTCTGTCCACAATGTGRGACGGAGGAGGCCTCATCAAGCCTTCRGCAACTCGTGGTGGTGACTCAGACGGTGACAACAGAGCACAAAAATTGGGCAACCCCTTGGGAGACGAGCTGGCAGATGACGTGTACCCCTCCTCATCRGAAACATGGGACACATGGGACACATGGGATACATGGGATACATGGGACACATGGGGTACATGGGCCAGTGAACCTCTCTCTTGGAAATTTGGAGGCGAGTTGGAGGCGGTGTCGACCTCCGGGGAGTTTCCTTCACTGTGAGCTCCATTGGTGCCTTCCCTCTGGTCCATGTCAGCTAATTGTAAAATRCTGGTGTGGATCTGAGTGGCGTTCTCTTTGGTCCAGAGACGTCGGCCTTTGGTGGGTGTGGTGACTGGGCTACTCGAGTTTTTCAAGGGCGGCTCATCGTTTAYTAARWTYMCCKKGGGTTTCACTGGAACTGTGGTGTTTTCCACGGCTACTACTGTCTGCGCTCTTGCCTCTATRGAAGCGACGATGGGTTTCACTCGTACTGAGGGTCGGAAGGAGTCGAGGAGGGAGACGGAGTCGTGGGACTGGTAGCTGGACTTCTTCTCAGGAGACGGCTTGGGCGTGGGCTTGGTGGGCGACTTATGGGAAAGCTTCTCAGGTAGCTTGTTGTCAGAACGCCCCAGGGAACGCTTGGAGGGAGGGAGGGGGAGCTTGCTGCCGGGAGGCTTGTTGGGCGATTTATCAGAAAGCTTATCGGAACTCTTGTCAGAACGCCCGCGAGGAAGCTTGGGGGGAGACAGCCGGGGGATCTTGCTATCAGGAGGTTTATTGGGCATCTTATCAGAAATGGTATCGGAAGCCCTGTCTGGAAGCAGCACGGCTGGAGGAGGACTGGGAGGCACCGAAGGAAGCTTGTCATCAGGAAGCTTGTCATCGGGAAGCTTACCAGAAAAAGTATCAAGCACCTTATCAAGAGGAGGAGCAGGCAGCCTGTCAGGAGGACTACTGGGAGGACTATCAATTAGAGTATTAGGCAGCCTATCAGGAGGACTACTAGGCAGACTTTCAATCAAAGTGTTAGGCAGTGTATCAGGAGGACTANAGACTTTCAATTGAAATGTTAGGCAGTCTATCAGGAGGACTACTAGGCAGACTTTCAATTAGAGTACTAGGCAGCCTTTCAGGAGGACTACTAGGCAGACTATCGACTAGAGTATTAGGCAGCCTATTAGGAGGACTACTAGGCAGACTATCGATTTGAGTAGTAGGCGGACTATCAGGAAGAGTAATAAGCAGCCTATCAGGAAGTTCAATAGAGAGATTGTAAGGAGGCTCCTGAGGAAGACTGTAAGGAAACCTATCAGAGAGCGTATCTGAGAGATAATCAGGAGGCTTAACAGGAAGCTTATGAGGACTCATATCAGGACTCATATCAGGACTCATATCAGAGAGCTTGTCGGGGCTCATATCAGGACTCATATCAGGACTCATATCTGAGAGCTTGTCGGGGCTCATATCAGAAAGCTTATCAGAGGGTAGAGCCTCCTCCTGAAACACGCTGACAGGAACGATTGCAAGGCAATCCCCTGAGTCATCTTCATTAACACTCGCCTCCGACGCCAGTTCAATACTTTCCTCCACAGAACTAGAGGCTTCATCAGACTGTCCACCCGAATCCTCCCATTCGCGCACGGTATCAAACCCTGTTCCAACTTCCACAAGGCCCAATCTCTGCACGAATGCCTCATCCTCATCCTCATCCTCATCCTGCTCAACCTCATTATCCATTCTAGGAGGCGTCTCCCAGTGGCCTTCCACATGGGCCTTCAACACAGAGTGGTCCAGAGGCTCGTCATCTTCAGATTCCAAACCAAACCGGCTTTGATTGGAATCCACCTCCCACCGGGACCGGGACCCCGGTTCGGAGTCCAAGTCGTCCGATCCCATGGTGGTCAATGCATCCGCATAAAACTCTGCATCGCTCGACTCGTCATCTGACAAAACATCCTCAACGGAGTTCCCCACTCTGCGTTTCCCGGTTTCACTGTCCTTGGAACTGATCTTCAGAGGCGCCAGAACTGGGCCTTGGGCTACTTGAGGCAGCCTTCTTTGCACTGGWGAGCGAGGCTCCTCTGGGGACCGAGGACCGTCCGGGGTGAGCACGCCTTCTGTGGGAATCTCAAACACATGGTCTAACCGCCGGGACCGGAGCTCGGGGGTGAAATCGCCTGTAAACCCTTCGAGATTCTCGAACAGGGCTGACGATAATCGTTCTCTGTTATTTCGGATAATTTTCCCGCAACGTGTTCAGAAACCTTCAGTGGTGCAGGTTTAGGGTAATTTGCTGAGTGCGGTTCATTGCAAAGATCAAATGTGTGTGCTACAGCATTGAAATTTTCCACTGGGATGAAACTACTCCGGAAATACRAAAGAAAAGAATCGTACCTGGGGAAAATCTTTGGACCCGCATTGTCAGCAGCTGCAGTGGTTTTCCTCTGGGTTCAGGTATGACAGTAAACAGAGGTTAGTGAATGACGGTACTGAGCCACAGGTGTCAATCGATARAAACTGCAAGATCTGTGAATCTGTTCTAGACAGGAGATCAAGGGAGAAAAGCAGTGATTTGCCTTGGACAAAACAGGTGATCAAAACAACAATTTCAATGATCACTGCTTTTCAAGTATTTCAAAAGCAGAATTTTGAGCTTCACAAGGAAGATTTGGGAATGCGATGAAAGACGGAAATCAAGAGTAAGTTACTAACTTTAAGTAACTACGTTTGAAAACAAGAGTCTATGTGCATGAGTCTGAAATATGGAGATTGCTCTACAACGGTGAAAGCAGGACACACTCACCAGTAATTCAGCTTCTCGATCWCGTCGTTGTTGCTCAGCTTTCATGACCAGAGAAGCAGCCCAGCTAATGCGGAAAAACGTCGGGTCGGTGTACCTCTTCACACAGGCACCTCGCCCAGCTTCATCGAATCTGGTCGGCAAAGAGGGAGCTAAGTGAACATCTGGAAGTGTATGTAAACTCATTGCAAGTGAGCACCAAGTCGATAACTAAGACAAAATGAGCAGTGCAGCCATATAGTAGCAATTTCCAATCACCTAAAATTGCTACTTGATTGGTGCAGCCAGAGACCAAGCAAGCTAGTACGGTATCCAAGTATCCCAGCAACGACTCACAGCAAGAAAACTTCTCACCGCTTCATGAGGTAAACCTAATTACACACAAAACAGGCAGCGAGAACCTAACTACTCAGAATTTGGGTGTGAAATGAAAGGACATACTCGGCAAGGTCACCAAGCTGGCGAACAAGCCCCACCAGGCCCGCCATAGCCACTCCTTCCAGCAGCCCTTCCGAGTCATCCTGGCCAGCCGTGCGGTAGAGCTCCGGATTAGCCAAGCTATGCTCGCACCGCACTTCGTACCGCACCAAAGGCATGGCTTCTCCTTAAGCTCCTCTCACCTCCGCAAACTTCTGTTTCTGATTGCACACCATTGGCCTCATCCTTCACTATCTGCACACTCATCACCCTGCAAATGGATGCAGGGACCGCCATAGCACTGTCTTTCGTAACCATGGTAGCACCTCATGACTAGTCTCACTCCTYAGTCTCAATCCTCACTTGCACGAGTTTGGTGTTGATTCAAATGTGCTGTCACATGTAGAGGTCACCAGGAATCGTCAAAACCATCACTGCTGAAAGGGTTTCAGTAAACAAGAAAACGAAGGTGATTCGTATCGTACGAAATGCACACCTGTGGGGTGTAT
This sequence comes from Pleurozium schreberi, assembly GCA_006891605.1. Classification (NCBI taxonomy): domain Eukaryota; kingdom Viridiplantae; phylum Streptophyta; class Bryopsida; order Hypnales; family Hylocomiaceae; genus Pleurozium; species Pleurozium schreberi. Next base: position 11,006 of record VACF01001697.1, read on the forward strand.
ACAGTAGAACTACAATAATTGTAAACGCTTTCACTAGAAGTGTGGGATCCTGGTTGATTGATTGATTGATTAGTGATTCTTCTGGATGAAGTAAGCAGTGGACTGGAGTCTCTGTAAGAAGTTAGCCAAGCGGGTACGAGACTGCAAGTAATGAAGGGGCGTAACTGTCAGAATCTTGTACAAGGTGAATTGGGTGGGGTATGGTGGTAGGACAACAACATGTTTGATGGAGTGAGCTCTTGGGAGTACAGTAGAGCAGGTTAGACGACTAGTGGTACTGGTTTTCCGTTCAACGTCGGGTTAGAAACTCGACAACGAGAGCAAAAATTTTACCTAGAAGCTTCACAGCACAAGAATCACCCATTCCCGGTTTGTTCTGATTTTTTAGACTACAATGTGCACCCTTCCAAAGACCCGTCACACCACAACATCAATTCCGTCTCTCAAGGAATATTTAGACCATTTCCCTCTTCACACTCTCCAACACTCTCCACACACAAAACCTTGTCGAAAATGCAAGAAAAGGGGACCACATTGCATCCTCCCTCAATTTCACCCACCACAGGGCGCTGAGAACGCTTCTACTTGATGGCAGATTCCAATGCAAAAGCCTCAAAGCTTCACTCCCCACTTTCAACACCTCAATCTCTCCCAACACCTCAATCTCTCAACACTCAATCTGAGCCCCAGCAATCATATCTCCAGCACAGGAAATCCAAGCAAGCACAAGCCCCCTAACCGCGATCGCCCACTCCTGCAAACACTAGACTAATCTAAACTAACAAAAACCTCTTCCTCCTCACACACTCTCAAACCGAAAAAGAAAAAAAACACAATTCCTGACGAAATGACGCCCCACCTCGTGTCGTCCGCCAGCTGATAATGCTTCCAGTTGGCCAGTTGGGATTCGCCTTCGATCTCACTACAGCTACCCCCCCAACAGCGATGGCGAGCTTGGAAACAATAACAGCAACAACGACGAGAGCAAACCATCCCCTCTGCAACAAACGATCTCCAAGCTCCGGTCCAAACGGAAACAGAAACAGGAACAAACAAACAAACTGAAGCTTGCTGGCTATGGCGCTGGGGATGCGGATTTGGCTCCAGCAGCACCACATTGGCAATGCAAGAGGCCCAGCTAGCTAGAGCTGCTCTTGTTCCTCAAACTTATCAAAGGATACAGTCATCGCATCGCACCACTAACTTAGGGACTGACCAAAAGCACGATCTCTGGGTTGCAATGCAGTGCAACAGAATGCAATGCAGTGGAATGCAATGCTATGGAATCGGCTTGTGGAATCGGCTTGTGGAATCGGCTTACGGAATGCTGTGGAATGCAAATGAAACGCGAGAGTGATGATGAGTGAGAGTTTAGTGGGTGGGTGACGAAGAGATTGGTCATTGGTGGGTGCGCTTGCTGGAATAGTGGAAACTGGGAAATGGCGTCGAGTTCTGGCGTACATTGGACGGGAGCCCAGCCCGGGACTTTCTCTTTCAAATTTGGTTTGTGATTGGAACCACCCGGGTTCTCGCTTTTTGCTGATTTTCGTCTCGGGGGTCAAGGTGCGGCACTGAACTTACTGCTGGTTTACCGGTATCTTCGTCCCTTCAGTTCCCTCTCAATAGAAGAGAACTTGACCAGGGAAGGATGGACAATCCCATGAACCGGGAATAATTTCAGCCTATAGGTCAAGCAGAATTTGTTGAGAAATTGAGCTCAATTGAGGTACTGCAGGCACTCCCAACTTCGCCCCTGATTTAAAACCATCATATTCAGACTTTGTACATCTCCAAAATCAAATGATGTACCTATGTGGAAGAATCAAACTTTGACCCTTCATAACTTGTGCATATTGTATTTGAATGTGGCATTTTTTGGTGCATTGGAACTTCGTTTGACTTGCCAACAAAACAATATGAAATCTGACCAATTTAATAACAGTAGTTAGGCACAATATCAATTTGTGGCGGTTTTGGGTGTACCCACCTTAATTGTAAAGTGTGTACACTGTAAGATCAAGAGCCGGAGTTTGTAAAAAAGACAAGAGAAACCTCTTGGAGCACCCAAATTGGAGGTGTAATGGAGTTTGGTGTTGTGTTCCTTTTCTACTATTCTTAGCTAAACCACTTTGACATCCCTTCCCAAACACTGGACAAACTTCATGATTAACTCTAATGTGAGAATTAGAAGACATTTGGGGCTAGTAGAGGGCTGCGAGTTCCATGGCTGCGGGAATGCAATTCTTGTGTAGGATTTTTGCCAGATTAGTGTTGTGACGTGGACAAACTTCGGCCATGTCATTTTGAATTTTTGAATTTTTAGTTTTTTTTTCAACTTTTATTTTATAGTAATTATAGACATGACAGCAACCAGCCGCTCCCTCGCTACATCCGGAACAACAAGGGGAACATGCATGAAACGGCCCTTTACTACCCCACATCTCTTTTAATAGAATTTTTCTTCGAGATTGAATATTTTATTTAATATAAGTGTGGATTTTTTTTCTGGACCCATTCTTGACTCATAGCTTCAAACACCTAAAATGGCTACCTTTGGAACTCATTCTGAATAAGTGTGAGCCAATCAAGTGTGAGCCAATCATTTGTGAGTAAATTGAATCTTTTTCAATCAACAATAGAAACAATTGTTGTTTGTTTTAGGACCCCCTAGTGTGCCTTTAGAGGGGAAGCACTGTTTATGGTATTCCTACTTCATATTGGAGGTCTCCAAAAACACTTAAAGCATGGTTGTTATTATTACATTATGAGGAGTTACAATTGAATTTCTCAGTCTCCAAACCTCCTCTCTCTGCACTCATTGAAAAATGCAACATTTCAATCTAGCTAAAAAATCTTCAGCATACTGTCACTCCCTCTAGTGTCTTAATTTGGAGGGGATTGAAAGATGATTTTGTATTCTTTTAGAATAGATTATTAGAGTGAATGTTCATAGTTAAGTGGCTTTGGATCGAAAAAAATATGATATTAATAATCAATGTTGAGGTTTCCCATATTGAATCCCTTGAATGAAGGATGCCCCAAGTATTATTGCCCAACAATCTAACAATTGAACAATTGAACAAAAAACTCCTCTATTGTATACTAGTATTGAAAAGAGTTATACCTTCCTTTGTGGGATCTAGAGGAGAAAATGGAGGTTCAATGTGCAATGTTATGAATGAGGCTTTGCATGAATAGAAGTTATCTTGAAGAAGTTTGAGCAATTCTTTTACTCAGAAAAGGAGCCAAGGATAGAGTCACTTGTAATGGAATTGTTTATTCACAGAGCATCACAAAAATAGATATTAATGTAAACCTTTGAACTAGATATTCTAGGATTGAATTTGTAAGTGTATCCAAATGCAAACTTAGACTTTTGAATAAAGAAGGTGCACATTTTAGGTAAAGATTAGTGGGAGGTGGTTTGGCAAGAAGGTTGATTTTGGAAAAGATTGATTTACAACTGAAATCAATCCTATATATTTTGTTTTAAAGATATTGGTTTTAGAGTTATAAAAGTGAAGTCTAAACTTTATGACTCCTCTTCTCTTCTATAACTACTAAACAATTTTATACCCATCCTTGGGTTTGAGAAGCATTTTTGTAATCATAAAATTTTGATAAGATATTTTATTACACCAAAAAGAATGCAATTATTGTGGAGTACTAAAGTTCATTTTTATATTGGGTTGTGATCTTTGCATTTTATTTTTTTCATTATTTTTCAAACTATCAAGGATTGAATCATACGTGATTTCAATCTAATTCATTTTGTTTGTTGAGATAGAAATGACACTTCTACTTCAAATTTACGATTAAATTTCTTTTTTTTCTTACTCACTATGATTATACTATTTAATGTAGAAAAAAACATATTCCACTTTTGAAGTATGATGAGGATCATTTTGGAGACTATTAGTGAACATTTTAGAACCGTAAACAAAACAAATTCGGACCAAACAATTAAAGGGACTGAATCAAGAAAACTGTAGGTGTTCGAAACATGATGTACAACCCCCGTACACTTCAATCATTGTTGATGTACAACAAAAGTAGATATTTATATAGTGTGAAATGTCAATTATTATGGATCCCCTTAATACCCCTATTCAATGTACAATACTTTGACTTCCATTATTTACTTTTGAAATTTTTTAAACCAATGATTTCCACAGTGACCCACCCGACGTTTAAAGGTTAACACATACGGTCATGTAGTTATATTCCGAAACGAGCACATTTACATTGAATAGGGGTATTAAGGGGACCAATCAATTAAGAGGATTGAATGAGAGAAAGTGTAGATGTTTGAAACATGATGTCCACCACCCGGACACTTCAGTCACTGTTGATGTACAACAAAGATATATATTTAGTAGTGTGAAATGTCAATTAATTAGTATGGGTCCCCTTAATACCCCTATTTAGTGCAGCTAGAGCCAAAGGAACGAACGGACCAACGAACGGACCAACCTACCGTAAGACCAATATGGCGGGTAGTCGAGTCCCTGACTCCTGTGGAATCTTTCTGTACGCTCCCTGTATGCATCATCTGAGGTGCAGTAATAAGTACCTCACCTCAGTGACCTCACCTTACCCCTCGCAAATTGAACGGCCAATGACAGACAGAACTTCAGTCCCTGAGACATGATAAGTCCGTCAATGGATGGACGGACGGGCGGAAGGCCGGACATATTCACTCAGTTCTGCCTGCGGGGCTGCCCGGCGCCATCAGTTTGTGCCGCCTGCCTGTGCCTGTGGCCCGCTTCTCATCAGTTTGTGTAAGTTACCAGCGCATGCCATGCCAGCTGGTTCCAGGATTTTAAATTCTTTTAATATTTTAAAATAACAAAAAATACAAAAGGAGATTTCATTGTACTGTATGAGGGTTTCAAAACTGAGTGGTTCCAATTTATTTTTTTTATTTTTTTGAAACCCTGTGTGGTTCCAGATTTTCATGCACAGCAAGAAAACGGTCAAAGTGAAAAATCCCACGCATATCCAAAAGTTGATTGATGGGAGGGAGGGAGGAAGGGGGGGTGGGGGGTGAAGTTAAGATTGGACCATAGCCAGCAATTGGGAGTCAGGGACGGGTTTGACCAGATGGACTGGAGAAACTGACTTTGCCCTGGCTTGTATGTTAGCAAAGGATTCCGTCCCCTGGATAAACTGGTGGATGTGTTGACTTGGGTGGATCCTGAGATTTCCTGATCTAATTTGGTGGCCCAGGTTAAGGTGGGTACACCCAAAACCGCCACAAATTGGTACCATGCCTAGTTACTATTATTAGGCTGGTCAGATTTTCACATTGTCTTGTTGGCAAGGGAAAGGAGATTCCAATGCACCAAAGAATGCAACATTTGGATACAATATGCAAAAGTTATGGAGGGTCAAAGTTTGGTTTTAACCCCTAAATGGTTTTGACTATGTTTTTACTAAATACACTCCAAAACTGCCATTTCTAATAGAAGCACCAAATTTTAGAAAAAAAAAAAACATTTTTGGATACATGTAACAATAGGATCTTGTAGTAGGCTGGTTTAAAAAGATGTGGAATTTTTTTTAGAATTTTCCACCAAGCAGATTGCAAGATATTAGCGTTTGAATTGACAAAAATAATTTTTCAAGCCCTGCCAAAAAACGGGCAACTACACTTCACAAAGTCAAATTTGTATGAAAAAATGTCCAAAATGGTGGTTACTCTTTGGATTCATTCTTCAAGGCAAGTTAGTTACATGCTTGAAAAATTTCAAATCATTTGGAATTGTACAACATATAGGAACACAAAAGTAAGTAGAATGAAGTAGAAAATGACTCAAAATACTAAATTGTAAACAATTTATTTATGGAATTGAAAAATGCCAATCCCAATGGTTAAAATGTTGTAATAAACAATTTTCACCTATTTTTTTAATTTTTTCCAAAAACATTGAAAACTAAATGAAATAATGGATTTCAAACTTTTTCTAGAGTGAAGATTCTATAACCAACCACAAGCTACTCCAATTAAACTAGAAATCCTCATAACTTTTGACTCAATGATCAAAATAGAATGATTCAAAGCTTTCCACTTAGATAAAAATCTTATGAACCAATTTCAAATTTTTATTTTAAAAAATAGTGATTTTTAAAGAAGTTTTTTTTTCTGCCCGGGCTGCCCGCCGAGCAATGAAAACTACATATCATACAATAACTTTCTAACTATGTAGTCAAAAGTTGTGAGAATTTTTGGGCCTTAAAGCTTCTCCTCGGGGACATATTGTGTGAAAATTTCAAAGAAAAATGATAAAAACTCCATTTGTAGTGAGCTGCCCCAAATTGCTATGTTGCCAAAAAACGCAATTTGGGCATTTAGGGGTTGAAAGCGTTTCTTCCACATAGGTACATAATTGGTTTTGAAGATGTACAACATTTGAATATGGCGGTTTTTGACTACCATATAATGTTTGAAAATAACCAGCGGCTAGTTTAGAGTGGCATTGGGGATCATCGGCAAAAAATCGGTGAAGAAAATAGATTTTTTTAATTTTGAGTAAAAAAATAGAGGAAAGAACAAGATTTTGTACTTGAAAAAACAATTTAATTTTAGGAATTGAAGGAAAATAGCTGGTAAAACTAAAAAAAAATCTCAAACATTGATTTACTACATTACAAATGAAATTTAGTGTTAACCACATCAAGTGATGTATTTTTTGAGACAAATGAAACAAAATTCCATTTCTCACATTCCTCACATTTGTTTGAATATGGAAAAAAAATTCAAAATTTCAACAACGCCAAGAGGGCAAACCAATTAATTGTGCATGTCATAGGTTGATTTACCTTATGCTTATAAAGATCTTCTTCTTTGAAAAGTGATAATATCTTTGCACATGATAAAATTTAGTTTGGTCCAAAGTAAAAACTTATAGCATTTTCAAACCAATTATTGTGGTATTCTACAGAGAGGAAGAGTCTTGTCGCACTTGTGCATGAAGATGCGAAAGCAAGGGTAATGTTATAACAGTTTAAAAGGTCAATTCTAGACATATTCAAGGTTAAGCAAGTCTTTTTTCTAAAAATTCATTCACATTAATATATGAAATAAATAAGTAAATAAATATTTTAGAATCTCAGTTTTGAGTATTTTTGAATTTCTATAAATATATTCTAAATTTTTACCATTTACCTATATGTTAGATTGGGCAACCCAATTATAAAGGCAACCTAATGAGAGGATTCAATCTAGTGTCCTTTAAATAAATGGGTGTCCTAAGTTGATAGCAAGGTTGGTGGAAAAAAATCATGAAAACTAAGATTTTGAAGGTCCAAAATTGTCACTTTTGTATTAAAAAATAATTTCAAACTATTTTGATTAGTAGTATTTTTCAAACCTATATCTTATAAATTAATTAACTTTTAGCAAATATGTGTCAACTCTACCATCTACATATGAGAGGTATGTACTAAAAATTAATTGTATCAATCTTAGAATAACATTGAATTAGCTTTGCAAATTATATCATTTTTGCGTAAATTAATATTTGAATAATTTCTGCATTGTTTCAAATATCAGCGGTGCTATTCTGTAAGCCTGTGAGCGTAGAGCAAGGATTTTGTGAGCGTAGAGCCCAGAAATTTGAAGTGGCATTAAAAAACTTAAAAATATTTCTAAAAATAGATTTTGTCTATAAATTTTGAA
>VACF01001699.1:0-193436 GCA_006891605.1 Pleurozium schreberi
AGGTCTTCCAAAATATAAGTAAGAATAATAAAATTTTGTTAAAAGAAAAAAAAAGTTTTTGGGCAAAAGGCGTCTAATTCCCCATTTCTTTCTCTCCTCCCTATTTTTGGTTCACACTTCCCATTTTTTTTTACCCTAAACCTTTTTTCTTCCCCACTGCCCAGCTTTAGGTCACACTTCCCATTTCCTTTTCGCATTCTCCATTTTGTTCCACACTCCCCAATTATTTTCCCACTCCCCATTTTTGTTTTGCATTCCCCACCCCCCATTTCCTTTTTGCACTCCTCATTTTTTTCCCCACTCCCCATTTATGTTTTGCATTCCCCATTTTTAATCCTCACTCCCCGTTTTTTGGTTAACACTTCCTACTTGGTTTTTGCATTCCCCATTTTTTTCCCTATGAGCAATTTTTTCCACCAAATTTCTATTTTTTACCCACTCCCCAATTTTTTTTCACCATTCACCATTTTTTTCCCCAGTCCCCATTTTCTTTTGCATCCCCCATTTTGTTCTCACTCCCCATTTTGTTCTCCACTCTCCATTTTATTCTCCATTCCCCATTATTTTTTCCAATCCACCCATTTTTCTTCCTCAATCCCCATTTTTTTCCCAACACTTCGGCATTTTTTCCACCACCCCCCACTTTTTTTCCCCCTAGAACCTGACGGTATTCTTGGTGAAAAATTGTTTTCTCCCTTGTCTTCTCCATTTTTATGGTTTTGAGAATGCTTGAATTCTTTCAATGTTCCAATAATGTCCATTATAAGGGCCATCTTTCCTTGGAAGTCATTGTGTCATTCTTCAGAGCTCCTGCGGGTGGCCACTATGCATTCAAGGAGGACACTGCCCATAAAGAAAAAAGTGCAAAAAAATGTAGTTGCTTACATAGAGCTCTTAATACATAATAACTTCCAAGGAAAGATGGCGAAAGTGAGTTTCTTTGGACGTCATCAAACAGCACGTCTAATGTTGTTTTTGACATCACCAAAAACATGTGACATTGCCAATGTTGTTGTTTCCCCGGTTTTCTTGACTCGGTTTTGTCGACATCATCCGAGAAATCACAATCATGCACGCATTTTTTGAAAAACGAATGATGTTTTTGAAAAATGTCTCACATTTTTTTCAATGTCACGTGTTTTTGTGAGAACACGACCAAAAATGAAGTTTTCTTATAGTGTTAGTTGGTTGAAGGAAATTGTAAGCTTTTTTATTTGATGAACATTTTATCAAGAGCATAGATATCAATATTATTCAAAGAGAAGGTTCTCTATAATTACAGTTGATAAATATATTTTTCAATAGTAATTTTTAAATGAATTAGTGTACGTAACACTCAATAACATTAATAATGTAGAATTACTAAATATCATTTACAATGCAGTAACGRTTGTAATAGATTTTATTTGAATATTTCAATAATACTATGAAATCTAGTGAATAGGATATAATACTAAGATTGTAATCAAGAATCATAGTGGGTTTTTAATTTAACGCTCTTTGATAGTCGATAGTACTTTGCAATAATGTAAAAAATCAGTTGCACTATTGCTAACTGTTTGTTTCTTGGATATGATGCTGCATTATATCCTTCCCAAGGCTCAGCTATTGAATTTCTGTCCAATTTCTACTACTCCGTATAATACAGGCTGAATTTGTCTGTTTGCAATGTCAAGAATACAATGTCTAGGTCATACTATTTACCAAGATGSTGGATTCTGCAGGCTGGTAGACGCAAATGATTCTTGCATGTATGCAGAAATTCGTACACGTATCCCAGACGTCATCCCTCTTGACTACGTCATTGAAGACGACGCAGGCATTCCAATCTCTTTTGCAGTGAAGGTATCTTTTCACATGGCCATGTGGTGTCAAAGGTCTTTGCAACTGAACAATTTGATGGTTAGTATACATCACATGTGAGGAGCTCTTGTTAAATGGAGGAGACGTTGATCTGGCCAGTTGTTCATACTCTCTGAGTGCGATTTATTATCTTATGCTTTGCGGGTCATAATGATTGATTATGGCCAGTGTGTAGCCACATAAAGCTGCTTCATATTCACCTCTAATTCTCGCTTCAGGCATTGCACATTATTGCTTGCAGTCCGCAGCATTAAAGGAGGCACTAGATGATCTGGAGTGGCCGGGTTCTAGTATTGAAATTGCAGTCTCTCCAGTACCTCCTATGGTCACCTTCAGGGGTGAGGGTCATGGAGATTTACAGGTATGTGGTGGGGATACTCTGTCAATTAACAACATTAAACTTAGCTGTGCTTCCTATTTGAAAAAACGAGTATAGAGCATCGAATTTGATATGCCTCTTCCGGTGATGTTGTTTAAGCTCTAATTTTGGTTTAAGCGGTAGGAGAATCTTACGGAATTTGAAAACTGTTAAGGTGCTTATTTGCTTCGAAGGGTAGTCTTTTTTCTTTGGGAAGTTGCAGGAATTCTCATGATGCTAGGTTGGTTGGTTCTGCTGAACACACGGCTCSATGAATAATTCCTACTCTTAAATTTGGATGGTAACTTGCAGATTGAGTTCCCTTATGACAGGCAACGAGATCTTTTCATAGCTTTCAATTGTAATCGTGAAATATCGCACAGGTCTTTCTAATACCCAACCCTTGTTTCGAACAGTCCCCGCTTTTGACTAATTGCTTTACACACTTAAATTTTGCACACCAGTGTAATAATATGAGGTGCCTATTTGTATTCTGCTTTGAAATGGTTCTGGCTTGTGCAGGTACAAGTACAAGTTCCTGAAAGCGACAACCTCTCAAATTCCAGGCAGCATATTGAGAGATAATCGTGGCAGCAAGTTGACTTTCGGTTCCAATGGCCTTCTCAAAGTGCAACATCTCATCTCTGTGAAACCTACATTAGCTCCCCACCAACACTATTATGACCCTTCACAAGCCCAGGCCCGAGTTTCTTACATCGAATTCTATGTCCTTCCTGAGGCAGAAGCTGACGACCCATGACGTTATGCAGAAGCTAGCAGAGTTTGGTATTCTTGTACATGTGATTTCTCTTGAATCGAGTAGTTCCTCCCTCGGTKACAAGAAAGAGTCATAATTATTGGGATCATCTCAATGCAGATATTGGGGTTATGAGTTTTAATATACAGTTGTTACATCTTTGTGGTTTCATTCCACTTCTGTGAGGTTTTCTTGCGATGATACATCCTCACCAGGTATTTTTTGTGTTTACCCTGCCATGTCACATCGTTCCGTGTTCGATCTTTGCAGCTCACTACCGCAGTGCATATTATTGTGACGAAGATGAATCTACTCCGTAAATTGCAGCGGTAAGCTTCACGCACCGTTATCAGGGGAGAACAACGCCTATTGTCTGGTCTCGTTGAAGCTACCTTTCTTGCTAATGAGTGAGAATTCATGTGAAATGGAGGAAAGTCTGCTGAAGAGCTAACGAAAGTGGCTTTATTCATGATTAGCCGTGTGCGACTATTGAATCATGAAGCCCACCTTGCCAACCAAGGATTCTTACGGAAAAGAACATTTTTGTGGCAAGATGGGGAGGTAACGTCAACAATATCTCAGCCTTCTAAAGGTAACTTGATAAGTAGCGTATGAGACTGAWTGATGTTCTTCGAAGGTACAGCCTCTGAGATGCAGCTGGGATGCGCCCAGATCGGAACTTGCAGTGTCGCAACATTTCATGTCCAATCAACCTGCGTGCACAAGTGCATGCTCTATAAATTAGTACATGCAGAAGAATGCTTCACTTTCAATTTGCAAGTCTCTCGACTGCTTCGGAATTGTCCACCCCGAACGAGAGACGATTCGCCACGGAGAGGAATTCCGCAGCGCTCAGTCAACTTTCTGCCGTTGCCATTCATGCGCTCATTTCGTGTATGAACGCTGGAGGGACCGCTCACTCCTGGCTCGTGGATTTTGCAGTGAGTCTGCAACTGCCAGCCTAACGGAACAGTTCGAATAGACCTACCGTCCTCGAGCATCGACTGACAGAGGATGAATAGTTGCACTTATGTCCTACATAAAACAATTCCCTATCATCCATCGGACACAAAACGTCCGCCTCAACATTTATAGGTTAAAGTAATGCTAAGAGTTTTAAGAGAAGGGTGCAAATTCTTTTTTCCATGTTTGCAATGTCTTGAATGTTGAAATTTGGTCCTTATTTTCAAATCAAGGTGAATTGACCCCCTTGCTCATCCCTGAGTGAAATTTTTTATTTTCCAAGCATGATAAAATTTTCAGATTTTGAATTCATATTTGCATCTAGAGGGCCCAGGTTACCCAGGGGTGGTATAAGAGATAAATTTTTCAAGCAGACAATAGGGGGTCTTTTTTTTACCGGCTCTCATGTAATGACTTGGGGGGACAATTGAGGGTCAGTCCACCCCAATCCTATTTTCGATTGTCAATTTTGTATTTTGTGCCTCTCTTCAGAATTCTAAATATGATTTCATTCTTTTAAATTTTGTTAATCTGCAATAAATAATATGTTATTGCATTTTCTCCAAGGTAAAATATTTGGAGCAAGGCTTGAAAAGTTTACCCTTCCTAAGAAGGCTTGTAGCATTAGTATAGTGGAGTCTTCTTATAACTTGTAGAGAATGATCACTGTGACTATTTGATGAATCTCCTAGGAATTATTGGGACAATTTATGTTACAATGTTGTCTAAAATTTTTGCAAATATCTAAGTAAAATTTCTTGAAGATTCTCCTTCAATTTGCATTTGACATTCATTTCAATGAACACATCAATAGTAGGATCAACTAAAATTGAGTGGATTGGATGGCAACCTTTCTATCACTAGATTATATGGTATCTTTCCTATGAACTATTGGAAAAATTCTCTTCATGATGTTTTCTAATAGTATAGGATAAAGTGTGTGCTTGAGGGCTGGCCGTTAAATCTTTGATCTGACACAACTTTTGCATATAATATTTAAATGTCATTCTTGAACTTCACCTATAGTTGAATGCAAGTTTTCTATCTTTTGGTGACTATTTTTTTATAGCAGCAAACACAATTCATAAATTGTGAATTTTGTTAAATTGATTTAATTCTTTGTGCCCAAAATTTTGATATTAATTTGAAAAAACTCTAAAACCTTTGACCAATATAGATGTATGTGTCTAGTCGTGCACTCTAATCCATGCCAAAGTTATGGAATTTTCCGATTTAATTGAAATTGACATTGTCCTTCATTATTGTTTCTACCATCTAATTGTGATGTGGGAGTACTTTTCATTTCTTGTTATAGGTGGACGTGCCATCCAGTGCTGGAGTATTAATGATCTACAATGTCACATATCGACCTGTATCCTTCCACTTCCACAGGCCAAGTGAACACCGCATTTTGAATTATAGGTATACTACTTTCATGTTTGCCTATAGTAGGTATCTACAAGGGTAATCACCGCACAAGAAAATTAATTCTTTGGTGTAAGCATCCACCAAGGCATTTATTGAAATTACTCTAATGTTGTTTGGAATTTGTATAAATAAATAGTGTGTCTCTCTTTCAAGTTTCAAATAGGGAGAAAGAGGCTTATTGAAATAGAAGTAGAAAACTTGTGCTTAAAATAAAAAAATATTCACTTCTAAATTTTATTTGAATAGAGCAYCAATTAGTGATTACATATTATAGCATAAACATCCATAAATCAAGCATGACATGTCAGAAAGAATGCAAAGGATTCACATAATGACACTTTTTCAATGGTTTCTCTCAATGGTCTCTTCTTTTTAGTGTTTCATTGTACCTTCCTATAACATTCAAATCCTTGTTTTTAGGTGTCAATAGTTAGATAATGTTGTTAATAGATGCTCATATCTTAATGCAAGCATTGCCGGTGATGCTCTACGGTTCTAAATGAATGGAATGGATTGCCAGTTTTCCTTTGGAGCTTCATTTGGTGCACAAGTCAGAAGATGGCAAGATTGCAGTTGTCGCTTGGCTCTTTGTCCCTGGCTCTAAAAATAATACTTTTCTAGCGCAGGTTTTTCCTCCCCACCTCAAAATAAGTATTTCCTATATCTCAAAAGAAATCCATGGTACGCCCATAGTTTTTCACTACACACCACAAATCTATTTTGAAGCAAAGGCAATACTTAGGAAGTATTAAGATGAACTAGTGAACGACATATGATGAACATGTGGTAAAGTTTTAGGACCCCGAGTGGTGATTATATCATATTTTCAGTGGATGCCTAATAAGCATGGTGGACTTATTATTACTTCAATGTGGACTTTTATTGAAATGGGGGAGTTAAAAAATGGGCCTTAAATTTGAATACTTGGATATCTGCACCCAATCTGCTTAATTTGTGAAAATTCCTTTGGAATTGGAAGCCTTCAATTGTGGAAAGCATCTTATTCCACAAATTTTGAAACGTGCTAATAACTAATCTGTACTGTTCAAGATTTAGTTACATCTAGCTATTGAGTAATTCGAAATGGTTAGTCATGCTAGTGAAATTGGAGAATGATTATCTAGAGCACCCTAATTGTGACTTTCAAGTGTGAAGAGCTCTAAAAACTAGTATAGATGACCTCTCAAAAGTAATAGGGCAAGGACTAGGCTAATGTTCACTATACTGCATTAGAGAGGTCATTACATTCATGACATTTGTATGCAATCCACGCCGGACCGGACAATCTATGTTACTTTAGACAAGACATTACTATAGAGAAGTTCTATTGTGTTGATGTCTACCTAAGGTGTACGGTAGGAGCATTCAATGGCATCAGTTTCTATGGAAGGCATTGACTCTAAAGCATAAATGCACGTAGACCCTAGATAGCTTATCATTTAGGTTAAAATAAAAAGCTATTTATAGTTCACCTACATTTATCATTTGAAATGACTATCATGTGTAGGAACTGACACCATTAGGCGCTTTGACCTTATTCCCTAGTGATGGGTGCTTGGAGAAAGTGCCAATCTCTTTGAAAAAGAATTCTTACCATTTCTCTAAGTTACTACTCTAATGTAAAGTTCTAACCCTAACTTCTATCATGTTGTACTCAATTGGGGTTGATGTGCAGTTCCTTGATGAGCTGCCGATTCACAAGATTCCCAGCTACCAAAGCTTGAAAATCCCTTCCATCAAGATGCCCAAGTTGGAGCCCAATTACGGGCGGTACCGAGGCTCGCTCACCACCCCACCATGCTCGGAAACAGTCATTTGGACCCTCATGTTGTGGAATGTAAGTGTTCAACACTAATTTTTCCTTCCTCTGCTATTATGTTTCAATGGAATAAAAATTAGATTGGTAATATGGATTGAAGCACACCCTTGGTATGAGAAATAAGCATGGATTGAAGTTGTTAGGGATGTACATTTTGAATGTTGTTGGAAATAACGACATTGGGTGGACATACCTTCAATTAGTTGTTCAATAATGCTTCATAGTTGGAAGATTATTGATCATAGCCTCTCACCTACAAGCCACACCAAGCGTTTGATACAGAAGAGGGATTACATTGGCAACCATAAGCACTTCGGATACTGCTTTCTTGTTTCTAATGAACTTAGTTGGCTAGACTGTAGCAACAACGACCTTGGTGATGGGTATTGGAAAATCACCAAGTGACCCTGTGAAGCACCTAAACTCTTTCGTAGTGAAACGTGTAGGGTTTAGACTTGTAGCGGCGGGTAGCTATAGTAATTAGGTGCAAAGTGCCATGTAGGGTGTTCATCAAGGAATTGTCCTATTTTTAGTTTGGACCTTTGGATTTTATTTCAAAAATATATATGAAAGGTCACCCAGCCATTCTCCCGGTGATGGCGGAAGAGGTCGCCGTTGCTTCAAGTGTCCCAACTCAATCTTTGTCTTGGAGCTAGTTTTTTGAAGAGATTTTTGTACGGAATTCCAAGAATCCGGCCTACTTAGATAAACAACACCATGAAAGATTTTATACTCCATCTTCTAATTGAGAATTTATGGTGGGGTTTGGGGTTTGGGATGCCAGTTTCCTTTGGTTTCAAACTACCAACTCCAACAACTTAAAGCTGCAGTACCGGTGTGTTCGCAACTTCACGTACCCACTTATTTTTTATAGATTACCTTAAATTAGTCTGTTGATTAATTTATCTCTTGTCTTTGATAAAGTCAATTACCTTGAATTCTCTCCAATTGAAGCTTTTTTTTCATTTTTTTTTCTTTGTGGTACAGAGAAAGAATGCTCGACCTTCATTTCCAAGCAACGGAAGGAAGTTCCGCATCAACCATACACCCAATTGGACAATGATGGAAAAGGCTTTCAAGGACATATTAACAAGTCATTGATCAATCAAAGTCGATCGATTGAGATTCATGTTTGAATCTCTCTACATTTGAAACAAGAATGGTGTAATGATGAGGCTCTATCCTAGGTAAACCACAATAATAATTAATTCATCGGATCTCACATTCCTACTCCTGAAACCAAACCTTAACCACACTGATTATGCACTGTGAATGTGGTTGTAGATAGGATTTTAGGAAACTAGGATTCAGAAACCAGAGTCGATGCTGTAGTTTACGTCCAAAGGACAAAGCCAACAAACAACTAGTACATGATGGATGGCTCTGTCACTAATATCTTCATCAAAATGCAAAGCTATTTTGGAGATGATAAGCATTACATTTAATTATTCATTTTGTTTCCAAAAAAATATGTAGGCTATATAAAGTTGCAATACATGTCACAAGCCATTGTAAAAAAGGTAATACCCTTGAGACCACAATGTACTTTCTCTGTCTCAAAATAAATCCTTGATTTCTTGTGGGGAACTGTGAGAGTACCATGGATTTATTTTGAAACAAAGGAAGTACATTCATTGGTGACCTGATAAAAAAATTTGTTAAATGAAACTTTTTCTAGGAATCGTTTACTCTATAGTATTGTTCACCTACTAGTCTACTATAGCAATTTCCCCCAAATGCCTCTATCGAAGTGTATCAAGGCTCAATAAATCAAGAGAATTTTTGAACAACATTTTAGGTCCTTGTATGATAGCGCACTCTCCTTTCACTTCAAATATTCATAGAAACTAAAGAAAAACTTGATTTTAAAATAATTATTTTTTCATTGAATTTCTCTCAAAAAGGCTAATGAATACAAATTAATCAATTTTGAATCTTGATAGCAAAAGAGAGGCAATTTTTTAAGGGTTAAAAATAATTTTTTGTTATCTTACTTAATTTGTTTTAGGGGGGAGCAATAGCAAGAAAGAAAATACACAACCAAGACCATCTATGGCAAATTTTGATGATTTTTGGAAAACAAAATTGAAATGTATTGGAGAACATTCTTTAATTTTGAATGATTGAAATTTTCATGATGCAACAAGATTTTTTAATCCTTGAAGTCATTTTGTGCTCTAACATCCGCAATTTTGAACAATGAACAAAGAGGTTTGAAGGGATTTATTAAGTAGAAAAACTAATGCTTCACTTTTGAATCCATGATTGGGTATACGTGGTCCTACCGGCCTTATTTTCGGACGGAAATAGCGTTGTCACGACTTACTCCAATCAAGATCAAAGTACACTATTTTGAAAAATTGAAAATGAAACTCCTAGTTGCATGCATAAGTGCAGATCTAACGTTCCATAACATTATTCATCAATGCTAGTTGCTACCCTTTCGCTTCTTCCAAATGGGGAGCCCTTCTTTTAATGAAACTGTGTCACTCTGACAAAATAGTGTAGAGAACCAATGCTGAATCAGAAATTTAAACTAAATATGTCCTCCAGGATCTAAAAGGGTATTATATCTCTACTTGGGAGGGTGGACTTTGTTGGTTTAGCAATGTTATGTCACACGGTCACACGTGAATCATGTTTTTTTACCACGTTTTAGAAATGTGAGCAAGAAATAATAATTCTTTAGTACCGTAGTACAACAACAAATGTCAAAAAGATAAGAATGCGCCGACATTTAGAGTGCCTGATCATGAAAAGGTGCCTAGAAAGTATGCTTAACCCTTAACCTTTTAGGGTGGAGCGTGCCCATTTTGGTTGTTTTAATTTGAATTTTTGAAATAATTCAAAGCCAATAGTCCACCTCAAAGCAAGGTGTGAACAAAAAAGTAGGGTATGGAAATTGTGCATCTAACGAGCCTATATTCAATGATTTTGAATGAATATTGAACCCACAAGGAGGGAATCTAAGTGAGCTAGGAGGAAATTTGATTCTCACAAAAAGTCCCATTTGTGGCCTTAGATTCAAGTGAAACCAAAACAAATGATTAACAAAATAAGCTTACATTCCTTCCATGGTCCCACATCACAACAAACTCCAATTTATTTGGTTTTGTGCACTATAGACTAGCTTCGACTTGAGTGCAAATGAATCCAAAAAAGAGTATATTGGACCCTAAAGGGTGAAACGAGCTAGTGATTGTGGAAATAATCAATTTTGACTAGTATGCCTTCTACAATTGCCATAGTCACAATGAAAGCAAAAGTATTAAAAAAAAAATTAAAACCAAAACCAACTCAAAAACCTATAACTTTTACACCGTATGTCATAACGCAAACAAACAAAATCCGTGCACCTTTCCTCGCTAAGGGTTTTATGAAGGTACAAAGAACGCCATCATGTGATGCATAGTCCAGAAGATCTCAACGTAACAAACAAGCAAATAAGCAACCTATCTTGAAGGATGGACTAGTGTGCCCTTTGCAAATACCACAGTCAAAATATAGAAGTAAAAATAATTTTCAAATTATAATTATTTGATTCATAACAACTTTGAAATTCAATAACTCTCACACCATAGGTTCAAATGCCACAAAACAAAGCGCATGCACCCCTCCTTGCCGAGGGCTTTTCAATGGTACCAAGCATGCGATTGGGGGATGCACGATCTAGGAGATCTCAATGCAACAAACAAACAAAGCAAAACAAAACAAACAAAACAAACAAAGAGCATATCTTAAAGGTATGGATGGATGGATATCATAGAAATCATTGGTTTAAAAAAAATCCAAAAGCACGCATTAAAAGTCAAACTATTGCAAAAGATCTTCCTTTTCCATCCCTAATTCCAAGGATGAATAATTTCACTTTTGTCCTATATAGAAAGATGCTCTCTCATTCATTGATAAAAAAATGGCCTCAACGTCATTGATGGGTATACCCTTAAAGGACAAACTAGTAACCGTTGAAATCATTCATTTTGAAACCATGGAAGTCATTGGTTTACAAAAATCCAAAAGCACTCATTGAAAGTCAAACTATTGTGGAAGATCTCCCCTTTCCTCACAAAATTCTGTGGATGAATAGTTGCACTTCTATCCCACGTAGACCCAACCAAGAAGACATACAGTAAAAGCAAAGACCAACAAGGGGCTTGAGAAAAGAATCGGTCACACAAAACGAGGAACAAACAGAGGAASAATGATAGTCTAATTATTGTAGGCCCACATCAGATWACATTATTTGTTCAGATTAAACGATTGATTGGACTCAAAAAGACTCCCGAGCTTCATTGTTAAATAATGTACAATAGTGTTGATGTTGAATTCCTACACAAAAACTTCGAAGTAAAAGGATATGCAGTCAACTTCCTTTCATTATACCTCATGAGTTTAAGCTCTGAGCAATTTGAAGCATACTCATTCTAAATTTCAGCACATCCAGTGCAAAATTTTGAGCAAAACTTTTGAGCAATATTTCAACATCAACAATCGTTTACGACGTGATCACACTACAACAACATCAGGTAACACCACGTCTACCAAGCGTAGTCCCCAATGGCAAGTGGAATAATTAAAAAGTTCTTCCTTTCCAATCACCATTTCATGGACTATCAAGTAATGGTGCCAGAGAGAAGGAACACTTGCTTCAATCTCCACTACCATGACATCTTTCATATACCAGATAGGAAGAATGGATGATCCCTAATTTCTTTGTCTCCTTGGTGTCTTCCACCAATCTGTCAGTTGACAACAGAAACCTTCGTCAGAAGAGATAGAGCTTTAGAATCTCCTTGCAGCTCGTGCAACAACTCTAGAGTGATTGGATCCTGGACTTCTCTACTCAGCTTCACCTKAACTAACWAATTTCAAACAATACAATGCTTTRGATTGATGTTAGCTTCATGCTGATGTAATGATAGTGGGTTATTGAGATGAAGCTCAATCGATACAAACAGAAATAAATCACGTACCTGCACCAGTGGATAGGCAGACTATTGCTGTTCTTGCAGCACGCACGTCGCGATAACCTCCAGAGATGGCGATGGAGGTGGAGATGGATTTTCATTTCTGAAGCATTTCATGCATCAAGCGCGAGCTGACGCATTCAGAAGAGAGAGTGCACAACATGYTGGTGTGTCACGACTCCCAAGGCTCCCCGACGATGTTTCCCGTGGCCGTAAGCGAAGGCGGGACACTCGCAATGGACCTCCGCAGCAGCAACATACACTTCCAGTGCCTCAGCCTTTCACAAATCTCGGAAAATTCTGGYCGTTCATTRGGGTTGCTTGCCCAGCACTTGGTGATAAACTTGGCGATGTAGGCAGGGCAGTGCAAGGGCATCTCCGGYCGCTCTCCCGCACACACTTTCTGGTAAACTATCGCCAGCGGCCATCCTTGGAACGGGACCTCCCCCGTGAGAATCTCRAAACACGTCATGGCGAAGCTGTAAACATCCGCCGGCCACGAGTATTTGCTGATCATCTCCTCGTCTCGGAAAACTTCTGGAGCTCGCCACCGACAAGCGTCTGTTTGGAATGAGCTCGCCTGCAGCAATTCCAGTTTGAACTTGGACAGACCCACATCCGCAAGCTTGACGTGGAAATACTCCCAACACGGTGCCGTCGCGTCCCCGGCTTCACAAAGCGTGATGAGCACCTTGCGCGCGCGCAAGTCACGRTGCATCAGCTTGCAATCCTTCAAGTACTGAAGYGCCTCYGCGATTTGGAGCATGATGTCAACRGATTGCAAAAGRGAGAACGGCGGGGATGATTCTTGAAAATTTAGGGTTCGAAGCTCAATGAGAGTGCGTAAGTCGCGTCCCACGACTTCCATGACGAACATCGCCGCTTGCCGCTTCTGGTTGTACGCACATCCGATAAGTTTCACGATGTTGGGGTGTTGCACGCCGGCCACTTTCGCGGCCTCYTTTTCCAAATCYTCGGGATCAATTCCGCCTGTTAAAACCTTCACCGCGACAGGCTCCCCGAACCACTTGCACCTCAACACCACTCCGAAGCTTCCCTGGCCGATGGTGTCGTGAAGCTCCAGCTGATACTGGTCGATCCARAAGGAATCGGGCGCGAGGTTGGGTGACGGCTCCGGACCTTCGAGCTTCAAGATCAGAACCTCGAAAACGTACCGRTCGGGTTCTTCTTCAATGGGATTGTACCAAGTCGCGTTCACGATGTAACGAAGGGTTAAGCACATGATCTTCTTGTCACTGACTTCCCGCTCTTCGTCGGCTTTCAAGGAATACAGATGCGTGTAGCGGATGTGTCGCTCTTCAGTCGCCCAGTGACTAAAAGCCAGGCTCAGGAGTGATGTGGTGTGCATGGTGACGCCGTTGCGCCAGATGTGAAACGCGAACTCCACCACGTTGAGGCTCCACACGAACTCACGGATGTTGAATGCGAAAGGGGACATGGAACGGAGGCGAGGGAAGTCGGGGCCGATGCAAGGGAGTGTGAGAGCCATGCGCCACCAGTCGGGACGACAGCAATGGGTGACAAGCATCTCTCCGTCGTGCATCACGTGACGGAGTTGCACCAGAGAGTCGATGCAGAATGACATAGCTGCCGAACCAATTCCGAAACTCGACTCACAAGCCCAAGTGACGGACTCCACTGCGCGCGTGATCTTGGTTTGGTAACGCTGGAAATTCTCCTCCGCCATAAAGTAGCACTTGGTGAGATGCGAGACTTGTGCGTGGTAGATMGTCACCTGCAAACACCTCGAAGACACATAGGTTTAGCCCGCCGCAACAAAAAAAAATCTCGAATGCAACGGGAAACGCAAACATCGAAACAAGCCAAAGAAAAAGCAATTTGAAAACAGGTCATGTCATAGAAACACCGGTAAGATTCTGGAGAGCAGTTCACTCAGAATTCTGGAGAGCAGACCTCCATAATGGTCAACGGAGCATCTGATGTACTGTMTGGTTGCTGGAGCCTCAACTTTGCAAACAATTATTTTGTGGGGTGTTCTAAAATGACATTCTAGAGGAGGTCAGAATGAAGAGGTTTAAGGGCATCCTCAATGTACCCTCTGCAGTTGGCCTCTAAAGCAAAACAATGGTGGACATTCTCTGTTAGTTTCGTAGTAGAGAATCTTCACCATTGATTTCCTGTAGAGGTCAATTATACAAGGTCGCATTGACGACGATGCAAGTGTTGTAAATCTTTGCAGGAAATGGGACAATAAGAAGGAAGGGTGGTTTATCAAAATTCACCACTAGTCACCTGGTTCTGCGCATTTTTCAACCGACTGCACAAGAGCAGGCAATCGTTCATGGCGGCGTACAGCTTGTGCACCCACTCGCGCTCCTTGTTTTCCAGGTTTTCCAATCGCGCCGGGGGTCGCAGCAGCTGCAAGTCCCGCTCGGAATTCTTCGGCGGCRGCGGCGACCACGTCTCCGACTGATTGTCCTGAAAAACCTCAAGGTCATCTTCCATGGGCTCCTCCGTGCACGCATCATAGTCTTCTCCTTCAAATGCGAACGGGTCTTCGGCTTCGTTGCTGGCCAAGACGTTCTCCAACCTGGATCCCGAGTTGTGCACATCCGCTCCATTCGCTCTGTTTTCAACAATTTTGCTGAAGGAGTATTGCCGGCTGTAGATCTCGCTTTTCAAGATCCCGCGCAATGTCTTGGAGTCGTCTAACAGTTGTAGCCCGTAATCCAGAATCCCATTCGATGTCGTCATGGTCTGGCGGAGCCTTTGGGACAGAGGTTTGCTACTTCGGCATTCTCCGTCACGACTCATTCTCTCTCCAGTCTCACCATCCTACCTTGAGATTCAACAATGCTTACAAAACTATCTTTCAGGTATCGGTCGTTGAAATCAATGCAGGTCACACTGATCACTGCAGACCAACTGTACATGCTGCTTCCGTCTCTTTCCGTAACCTAATTTATCATCATTTCCATTGATCACTTTGCTAATTTCAGAGGAGAAGGAAACCCTAATCAGTTTTTGCTTGGTGATGACAATAGCATCACTCTAATAGTAACTTTGTGTTGCACTAAACTGTGGATTGATCTCAGGCTACGCAAACCGGACGGATTCGATTGATCTGTCATGCTTGGGGTAAGCAGTTGCTCACCCCGTTAACGACGACGGCATGGACAGAATTTGAAGGTGACGCGCTACTACTACGACTTGGGATCACAAAGCTTGAAAAGGCACGACATCGTGATGACAGAACAGCAGATCCAGTTTGGGCGTAACAGGGGCGATCACAACAGGTGCCGGTTTCTTGGTGAGTCATACTSCCCAAAGTTGAAAGTGATCAGTATATATCATAAGAAACATTGTTGAGTCATCCACAAAGGAGATAGCACCATAAAGGTGAAAGCGCCAGAAAAGGGTCCCTCGTCAGTGAGAGGGTTACGGAAATGGATATACTCCTAATTCAAGCAGAAACGCATTCAAGATTCAATGACTAACTTATAGCATCGCCACTGTTTCACTGTAAGAAGACCCAGCACGGCGTAGGGCGTGCCCGCTCAGTTTGACATAAACTTTTACTCCTTGAATTCTGGGGAGCATTCTCTTGTCAGAACTCTGTTTCTTGTAAACCCTGCCACATCAGACTATCTAGATTCGCTCTTATCTGGGGATTGTAGGTCTTATCCGAAACCGAGATGCCCTAGAGGGGTAATCTTGGGATTTTGAAATCTAAATTCGTACCAAGCCAGAATAGGATCGCATGGCCACTTCGAAGAAACATTCCAATGCCCATTCAAGCTCGTCTCTCAAAGTTCGACCAYTCCAACCAACAACGTCAAGCTGTAGCGGTTGTAGCGATCCCACACACACAACACCTCGAGATTCGCACTCACCATCCAAGACAATCAATCGCAAGTCGCGATTTCGCAACAATGACACAAGGCAAGCAAGCAAGCGCGATCAACCAATCACTGAGTCCAAGCAACAATCCAAGCAGCCCATCCAAGTCACTTACGTTCTGGATTGCTTCCTCATGAGCACGAACCGTGATTCATACACTCCCATTCATAGCCATACCCGAATCACCAAAATCCCTCACCGAATACAACACCAATCCTCCACCCGCACCACTRTATTAGTATTCTTCCGCAAGATTCCGGCGCTGCCTGGCCAGGCTTTGTCTCGATCACTAAGATCGTTCGAACCAAAGCGCCATTGTCGCAGTGAAGCTCGCTATCGCAACGCAAAGAAAGCCCTCTACGGCATATGCCAACAACCGTGACAAGTCCCGCAGACACAAGAATCTCCCTCAGGACTTATTAGCCGCGATCGAACACCACCCAATTCTCGCGTCCCGCAAGCCTGCTCTTAACCATACTGCAGCCCCCCCCTACTGTAGCTTGCTCCCAATGCGTGGGGCCGGGCGAAGACTAAGTATGGCAGCAAAGGTGGCCGGGGTGAACCACGCTGCTGAGTCGTCAGCTATGGCGGAAGGGAAGACGACCGTGTCAGGCTGATGGATCCTTCAAACCACCCGCCCTGCTCCCCAGACAAGCAACCAAGCAACCAACCAACCAGGCAGGCAAGCTATCACTTTGACGATAAAAAGAAGAAGCAAAAACCACCACCCTGCACTCACTCAGTCGGGCGATGGCGACGAGGGATCGGAGCTTGAGACGTGGAATTGGTCAAAGGGGCAGATGCAGGGGCGGCTCCAATCAATTGACAAGTCGCCGTTTGTTGTTGTTGTCATCGTCTTCGTCTCTCTCGTTGCGGGAGCGACCTGGACTTAGCTTCGCTTTTGTTTGGGGCTCCATTGATTTTCACAGCTGATCAAGGTAGTGATCGGTCGCCATCTCTTTCCAGKAACAGCAGCAATCCACCGGACATTTACTCAAGTCTCATCCGCTGTTGCGGGGCGGGGCGTGACGGAGTTCGGTTCAACCTCCGTCCTCTTGTCCTTTCCATGTCGCTCGTCTTTTCTTCTCTTCTTTTTCCTTGGTCCTTTTTCGGAAGGGACGGCAGAACTTGGCCCTTTCGGGGTCAAGACTATAGAGTAACCTTGCCAATCACCGCAGAGAGAGAATTCAAATCCTTCTCCACAAGACAATAGAAACTTGCAAGCTCTCAAATTTAGCAGGATTATTCTGTGCCATATTAAAATTTACTTTGAAAAAATTACGCAAAAAGGTTTCTTCTTGCAAATTTTGTTGCAACTTGAAAGTAACAGCGTTGAAATTTTGTGAAAAAAAACACTGCAGCCATTCACCACACTATGTGCTGTGATTGTGCAGTGGTAAGAATTTGCGTACCGCTATTGCATTTGTAAAGTTCCTATATAGTGCGGTGCTTGTCTGGTCGTCAGCAATTCTACTGTCTGGTGATTGGAACCGTCTAGTCAATGGCAGGTTTACTCTAGTACCCTAATGAGCTAAATGCGGAGGTGGTTTTGCCCCTGTGTTTAAACCATGGGGAAAACATGGGGACTTTTTATTTCTCATGCATAAATTTTTTTGCAATTTTTGACTTCATATTTGCAATCAGAGGTCCCAAATGAGCTAAGAGAGGTGTGAATCATAAAATTATTACGGGTCCAAATAGGACGGCTTTTTTTTATTACATTCACCCATTATTACACCTCCGCATTTAGCTCGTTGGGGTACTATAGACTCGACCCTTTTTCGGTGAAGCATATTGATGGTGTGTACGAATGGATACGGTACTGCCATCCAATTCCAATAAGCTTAACTTAGTAAAGATAAAGACCATAAGTTTACCATCACTAGAAGAAAACAATGTTTTTATTGATTTTCGGCTCTTGACGTCCCGTGTCTCAAGAGACATCACCTGTCCGATGCAGACATCCAAATGCTGAGGGGTCAGACACAACAAAAATGTGGATTTTCGCAGGATGTCAGCGACAGCATAGCTGAAATTTTGATCAGATGTATGAATGCTATTGAAAACAGGGATGTCTGCAGAGACATCACTTTTAACAAGTAGATGTTCGAAAAAATGTCTTGAACGGACGTCTTCGCCACGTCATCATCTGCGGTCAATTTCATCTGAAGGTAACTAACAGAGATTTTCAACGGGCAGGGGTTAAAGGACTACCCGGCTTGGAAAAAAGGGAACGGGCAGGGTTTGGCCCTGAAATTGCTGATGTGGCATCTGACGTAGTAAGATGACGTGGAAACTATCTGAGATAGACATCGGGAGCTGACGTGGCATGCCACATCAGCATTTTGGGTCCTCTGAAGTCAGATTTTCTGATGTCCTCCGGGACATCACCCTGGACGTCCAAACGTTCTACGGGACATTATTTTCCAGCACACCAATGTCTGCATTCACGCGGCAACGATTTCATAGTACATGCTGTCCATGACGTTCTCTCCAACATCAAAGTGAACAACCTAACGTCTGAAAAAGGAGAGGAGCATGTCTGCAGCGATGTCCATTTGGATGGGACATGACCTCTGTTTTGTGGAATGGACTGTGCTACAACAAGAGCGAAGGCTTCCATGTATGCACTACATGTACTGACGAGGATCAAAGGGTACTGTATTTGCGCGTCTACAGCTAGGGGTTCATGGGCCCTAATCCCGATTACATATAACATAGTGCATGCAAATGTTCAACGAAACATGAAACATAGTTGTGTATTGCATGTACGTAGTGAATTCCCATGACGTTCATATTCTCTGGATAGAGGGTGATGCAATGAACTGCACGTTTCTATAAAGTAGGTGTTCATTTCTTGAGCACATCTGAAGCATTCTATAGAAACATGCCAAAAGATCCTTGGCCGTGCACAACAATGTCCATACACATGACGTCAACGACTCCCGATTAGTGTCCACAATCACTATTTCTGTCACCAAATGGACATCAAGAAATTACAGATGCCTTGTAGTTGACATTGACGTGGACATCGTAGTGCATGCATTAAACGTCTCCAGTGACATCTACAGATATGTCAATTGTCCTCTACTTCATTTTGAGAATTTTTTGGACGTCAAGTTGGACATTAAACTCAGCATCCTGATGCTGAAACCCGGCATCCAGAAATTACGGGTTTCTTCTAGGATCTACATGTAGATGATGAAAAAATATCCAATATTGTGAATATTTGGTAAATTGAGACTTTAATGTATGAATACATTTGAAAAATATTTGATTATTCAAAGGTTGATTTCTTCATAAACCTTGTATTCATTAAAATGAAGGTCTCTAATAGCTAGGCTCAATTATCAAAATATGCATTTTGTCTCAATTCAACAAATATGGCCATGTAATTGCATGAAGATGCCACGTCAGCCAATTTTTGAGTTGCCACATGGCATGACACGTCGGATGACACGTCATAGACGGGCAATGGATGAAAAAAGTACCACTAGAAGAAAACAGTGTTTTTCTGGATCCTGCGTTGAGGTGGACGCCAGATGTCGAACTCCTGGATCCCTGTTGACCAATGTTTTTTCTGATGTCCGGTCGGATTTCGTGAAAATCTGCCTGGACATGGCGTGTAAATCGCACGTCCAAGCTAACGCGATTTTTCAGACGCTAAGATGAACGTCAAACCCTGCATCCGGATGTCAAAACACAGGATCTAGAAAAACACTCTTTTCTTCTAGTGCGTCTCATCAGTCATTTGCTTTCCTGCACAAGAATTGCACTTCCAAAACAATCACAAATTGGTAATGTGCCTAGTTACTATTATTAGGTTGGTCATATTTTCATATTGTCTTGTTGGCAAGTGAAAGGAGGTTCCAATGCACCAAAGAGTGCAACATTTGGATACAATTTGTAAAAGTTATGAAGGGTCGAAGTTTGGTACTAAAAGTATTTCTTCCACATAGGTACATAAATTGATTTTGGAGATGTACATAGTATGAAGATGGCGGTTATAGATAAGGGGCAATTTTGGGTGAGCCTACCTTAGTTCTATTTGAATTCATAAAACTCAAGCATGAAAATCCATTGAAATCGAGTCGTTCGGCCTCCCATTGACAACAGAATCTGAGTCTAAGGTAACTACATACATCCAAAACCAATCAAATAAGCAATTCAACATGGTTTCCATTAGTATATTGAAATTTTTTTAGCAGGGGCTTGTTAGTAGTCAAAAGTGCATTTTTGGACAACGTGTGAATAAACTATGAATTTCCAAAGCGTTGAAAATTGATGTTTCTAAAACCGACCCGACGCTCTTATGAAGAGTGGAAGTACATTTTAGATAAGAATCTACAAGAAGCATCTTCTTAAAGACGTTGCAATTAGATGTTGTTACCTTATCTTCTGAAAGAGGCATGTAAGGTGGATTACTATAAAAGTAATTGTGGACCAAATTTGGCAAAAATGTACAAACTGCTTGCATTATAGAATGCAAATGGAAGGTGGTCCAAGAAATTTGATTGTTAAAGTGCTCTAAGATAAGAATTTTTTAGTAGTCTCAAATTGGCAATTTACAATGATATGCATTCATAGACTTTGATGGAACTGGGTCACGGTTGATTTTTCATCAACCTACCTTAGTTATTGTATCACATATATTACATTAGAAGAAAATTGTGTTGAACTTGTCAAAAACTACATTTTATTAACTTAAAAGTGTGGGCTAGATTTTTTTGAGAACTCCCTTTGTAATCCAAAATTTTGCATTCTAACACAAAATTTTGCGTTTCATTTGTCAAAATTATGTGTTGAAATGCTAAAACGCAGAATTTTGCGTTATGCAAGGAGAGCTCAACAAAATCTAGCCCCCACTTTCATGTTGAGTAAATCACAGTTTCTATCAAATACAATGCAATTTTGACAAGTTCAATGCAATTTTTGACAAGTTAATCATAGTTTTCTTCTAGTGTTATGTGGTAGACTTTGTTGTGGGATCAGCTTTGAACAAATAGATTCTTGAAGTATGATCATTAATTCTCTCTTTAGATGTATGGTAGGAGCCCCTAATTGTGCACCAATTCGTACACCATCCTATTTGAGCATACATCACAACCTCTCAAATGTTTACTACTAGTACACAATAGCCAAATAGTGATATACATAGTCTCATGATACATATAGAGCTTTTTTACCTTATATTGTGACATGTCTTCATCCATATGTGTTCTCAAGTTCATATCACATGGACCTTTCATCCAATATATCAAAATTCCTTACAAGCAATTTATTAAAATTGAATTGAGTAACATACATATACAGATATATAAGTTGATATATGTTTTAAGTTCAAAAAATAAATTGGGCTTGTAAGGGTTGAGTAATGCTCTCATTTGGTGTTTATGGTGGTTAAGAGCTAGTTATTGCCTTAAATCCTTTATTATTTTTTGAAAATCGCAGTTTTCAACACATGTTTACAGTTTAACCAATGTTGTTTATGAAAATATGAAAGTTTATTTACAGATTTCAACCCTAGAAAGTGGAAGTTTTGAGTTGGTAGTATTATGATTTGTTGAATTCTATGTACATTCAACAATGGACTTTCGAAATGAATATATTTTTTGTATTGTAAAGTGTACGGTTGGAACATTTGTATTCTACCCAGTGACTTGTACATCCCGGAGATCTCAAACTTTTGATCTAAGAAGAGCCTAAAATAAAATTATCCAGTCTAATTTCAACTCAAAATTGAAAATTTTCAGAAATCCTAAATCATGGTGTTTTTGTTTTTTGAAACGTAGACCTATAATCATGGTGTTAGTATTGATTTTCTAATTATAAAATTTCATTAAAAAAATTAGATTTCACATAATATGCCCTAATGGTGAAAATTGAATCTTTTTATTAGCATATTTTGTATTCGATAAAAAGAATCTTCACTTTTTCTTCAAAAAAATCCCACTAAAATGAAAATAGGTGTAGTTAATACTATTGCCAGAGGTCAAGAGGCCATCAATTTCCACCAATTGAATCTGTTGAATTCTTGATTTCTTGCAATCTAGTTAGTCAAAATTGACAACCTTTCAACCTTTGACCACAATGTGGAGTGCCCTAAAAACAACCCTTTAGAAACATGCTCAAGAAAACCAATGGAGAACATTCCTCTATCATAGAAGATCAATTATGGTGCAAAACATTTAGAGGTCAATTGTGGCATGCTGTTGTGGGATTGTTCTACTAACTTACTAAGTACTAAGGTAGGAGGCTTGAAATCCACTCAAGCTCTCAAATTGCCCACCTCCTCAAATATACATTGCTTGTACATGCTACTTTTTCATCTTCACAAAACTGTACAAACAGATTACATTTGGCAGTTTTAGTCAAGCATGAGTGGATTCGATTTCAAAAATTCTCAAGTAATTCCACAAAACTCCAAAAAATATGAAACGACTTGCGTTAGATGCCAATTCCACTTGTCTTTCAAAGAAAACATACTAAAAAAATATTTCAGGAAGTTTCACCCCCAAAAAATTCTGACTAAGCTCTTAGAAGAGCAGTTTTTGCCCCTCCGACCTTAGAATGAATGAGTTTTTGGTTTCAATTATTTCAGGGTTGAGATAGACTCACACCAAAATTTCCCTTTGCAAATAGTCAACCGGATTCTCCAGGGAGCAAAATTGGGAAAAAAAATCACTGCTTCTGATTATGGCCGGGGTGCATCGACCCGACCAGGGTGAATTGACCCCTCATTGTCCCTGTCACAAGGTAAATGTAAAAAGTTGCCCCCTATTTTGTGCCGCGTTTATTTTGTATTTCTTCACATTCCCCAACTAATTTGGGGCCTCTGATTGCAAATATGAATTCAGAATTTGCAAATTTGTTCATACTAGGCAGGTAAAAGAATTTCAGTGTTTTTCCCAGGGGTAAGAAAAGGGGCAATGAGGGGGTCAGTTCACCCCGGCCGGACTGGCCCCCTCACTCAGACACTCCAAGTAATTAGAGGGGTGCAAGTAAAATAAAAGCCCCCTAGTTGGGGCCTAATCAATTTACCTTGTACATCTCTCTTAACCAATTTGGGGCCTCTGATTTCAAATATGAATTCAGAACTTGAAAATTCTATCATCCGTGGAAAATAAGAAAATGGCCGTTTTTACCGAGTGGCCGGGCGAGGGAGTCAGTTCACCCCGGTCCTAATTATTCTGCTGTGGGGACCTCGCTACGCTTAGACCTCAGTAATAAGTCTTCGGCAACTCTTTTGTCTCCTTTCTGCCACTCATTGAAGGGACCTCCGCTTTCGGCACTGTGCTTTGGAGTAGCAAAGCTGACTTGTCAACTGCAACAAATGCAACATCAGAAAAGGTCCATCAATGGAGAAGCTAC
Source organism: Pleurozium schreberi (assembly GCA_006891605.1). Classification (NCBI taxonomy): domain Eukaryota; kingdom Viridiplantae; phylum Streptophyta; class Bryopsida; order Hypnales; family Hylocomiaceae; genus Pleurozium; species Pleurozium schreberi. The sequence continues at coordinate 23,409 of VACF01001699.1, forward strand.
ACTAAATAGTGAAATTAGGTCGCCCCTCACTAATTTCTCGATCGACATTCCACACTATATAAATAGTTTAGTTATTATACAAGAATGCACTACTTTTGGTTTACTTATCGGTGTACACTGAATAGTGAAATTAGGTTGTCCCTCACTAATTTCTCTACATGCCACACTATATAAATATTTATTGCTAATGTACAAAAATATCGTACTTTTAAATTAGTAATTGGTGTATTTGGAACTCATGAATTTTCATGTGCACAAATAGAAGTATTTGTAGAGATATTTTTTGACTTTGATGGCTTTTACAGTCACTTTCTTGGAAGAAGGCAACCTAATTGCAAAGGCAACCTAATTTCACTATTAAGTGTAGATGGAACTCATGAACTTGCATGTCTACAAATGGAAGTATTTGCAGAAATGTTTGTTGACTTTGATGACTTGTAGAGTAACTATCTTGTGGTGAGTCAACCTAATTGTAAAGGCAAACCTAATTTCACTATTTAGTGTAACTAAGTTAACTCTTGAATGTCAAGGCAGACGTTTTGTGTCCGATGGATGTCAAGAGAATTGATCTATGTAGCATAGAAGTGCAACTATTCATCCTCGGAATTTTTTGTGGGAAGGGGAGATCTTCTATATAGTACTTTGATTTCCAATGAGTATTTTTCGATTATTTTAAATTAGTGATTCCCACGTAATCAAAATGTATGATTTTCACGGTCACCAATCCATCGTATAAAGGTTAAAGTTGCACAAATTGCACCAACAATTAACACCATTTACAATGCCCTTTACTATGTCAAAGACTGAAACAAATCTTCAAGGTTTCAAGAGACAAATTATTTTTCCTTTGTTGAGTTTTATGATGTATTTTCACTTCTACTAAGATAGTGTGTCTTGTGCCCTAACTTGCTACAACCAAAGCAAAAGTAAAAGTAATTTTCTCAATTTTTTAAATTCATACAAGCTTTGAAACTCAATGACTTTCACACCACAAATCCAAATGCAACAAAAAAAAGCTTGGGCACCCCTCCTTGTTAAGGGTTTTCTGACGGTACCAAGAATATGATTGGAAAATGCATGGATTCGAAGATCTCACCATGTCAAACAAACAATCAAAACACAATAAAACAAATAAATTTGTTTAAGATATGGATGTGAATAGTGAAAAACTACAATTGTACAAGCTTGTGTGTACCCTCTCTTTTGAGGAGATAGAAACACCAATGTACCCAAAAGTTTCAGATTGGATTATTTTTCATAACCCCTTCAATTTTATTGGGGGGTATGAAAAATAACCCAATCTGAAAATAACCTAAAAATCCCAATACCCCCTTCAGTCTTATATTTTTCAAAACGAACTTGTTTGACAATCGATATGGATTAATTGGTTTTCGTATTCATTTATGTATCTGTATTCATTTATATATAAAATATACATATCGTATCCCAGTATTTGTATCCCAATATTTGTATTCCATTATTCCATATCCTAGTATTCGTATCAAGATCAACGGCAGGGAAGGGGGGGTTTAATTTTTAAGAAAAACATCAATGGCTTGTGATTTTTTCAAGAGAGGGGGGGGGACTACTGCAAACTAGGAGGTGTACCCTCTCTTTTGAGGAGATAGTGAATAGTGAGAAACTACAATTTACAGATAGTTTTGAGTTATTGTCGGTGAATTAAAATTAGCCAAAAAGTTCATGTCCACTATTAAAAATAGTTTTTTTTATATCATAAACTTGCCTTTCCCACTATCCAAGTGTACCATGAAAACTTTGCAACTCACCGTTGCAATTGCACACTTCCATGTAGACTTTCAGWTGTTTTTTTGGATATTTTACACAAGCTTTGGTCTATTTAAGGTGCATAGAAATCAACCCTGAGAGACTCAAACTCTCTTCCTTCAAATCCAAGCAATAGAAAAACAAGAACCATAAAACATTGAAAAACATGTAGTGATTCTAGCCCCTTCAATCCTTCCCAAATGGGGGTGAGGCCTTCAGTTTAAACGGGAGATGCCCATTGATCTATAAAATGTGTTGCTACTAGCTTTGGCCACTACTGGAAGAGGCCAACATGAAAAAGCTTCACACACATGCACTAGTTAACAATGTCAAATACTTTCCCCTTTTGAAGCTCTATGTGAATGGAGAGTTCATTTGTTCAAGATCCTACTCCAAAGTCTATAGAAAAATAGAAGATAGTTAACAATGACATTGCATTCACAATGACAGTGTGTGGTCTTTGTATCTTCTTTGTGTTTTTTGACAATTGTTTTATCAAGAACTTTGTAGTTAGATTTTTTTAGAAAATCTCTACTTTAGCTTTTTATGAAACTTTTAAAATTTATTATTATTAAAAATTAGAAATAAATAGATTAATAAGTTAAAATTACAAATTAAAGGATAAGGGGGACCTTACCTTAGGGTAGAAGATTATAGTAAAAAGTAAATAAAATAAAATAAAATAATAGTCAAAATAAATTACAAAAAGACACACTTTTTTGTGAACGGGTGTCACAAACACTTTAAAAAGGCAGAAAAAAATTGTAAAATAAGGTTGGCATTGTATTCGCCTTCCCTTGCAAGTAAGTGTAAGTTATATTTTAAGTTTGTGTTTGTATACTTGTTTGTCTGTAAGTTTGTTTGTGCTGTGGATTAGGGTTCTATCTCCTCTCACTCTATGTGTATGAGATTTATTGTGAAGTTGTGGGTGATTTGTGGCGTGAAGTCGAAATATCAATGCACATTAAGCATTGTAATAATTGAGATTAAAATCGAGAAATTCTGAGGAAGATTAGGAGCCTGCTTGAGGGTTTGTGAGGAATTTTGTACCTGCAGAATGCTATGGATCCGAGTAGATAGTGGCATAAACTTGAAATTTAAGAGGAGAAACGTGATTTTGAATCCTAATCTGGCAACGTGAGTGACGAGAAGTGTGAAGATTTGGCATTTTATGTATTATAGGACAATTTGTGAGTGAATGAAGTGGAAAATCAGTGACTGAAATTTGACAAAAGGACGGTGATGTAGCAAAATTTTCTTGAGAAAGATTGATCCTGAAAACACATTGCAATTGTGAGAATCAACGAGATGAAGTAAGGTCGGAGAATTGCTCCAGGAAAGCTCCTATTAGTACAGTAACTGATTAGATAGATTCAATCGTTACACCGTTCTGTTTATCCAAACTTTGTCTTCTCCTTCTTATAAGAAAATTGTACTTGTTACTTATATTATTATTATTATCATTCTACTTGATATTTATCAGTACTTCTTAGCACTGTTACTTCACATGGTATCAGAGCATCATGTGCCTCCTCCTGATGCTGAAAATTCAAGCCATGATGTATGTGAATTTTTATTTTTTGAACTTGAAAGAGAAATAGTGGTAGAAGCACCTCRAATTGAAAATAGAWWCTTGGCAGAAGCCTTCTTCCAGATTCCTTTAGATCCTATTCTAGTACAAGAGCTAGCGCAACTGACTCCAGGATTTGCTCCAGAAGTTGAACACATTGAATATGGCATTTCTAACGCTCCTTCCAGTTATCTTACTATTTTAGCAACCTACGAAAGTGTCTATGATGAAGTTAATTCTTAGTTMTTTTCTGAAGAAGATTCCTATGCACTTCTTTCATCTTTAAATCAAGAACTTTAAAGAATCTTCAATGGATACTCAAAATGGCTTCATCCTCAAATATAGCCTCTCGAGCATGCATACAATATTCCATCACTCACTGCTGCTAATTATTCAACCTGGAGCATAAAAATCGAAATGCTTTTGATAAGGTCGGAGCTTTGGACTGTTGTAGATGGCTCGGAAGSTACTCCTGATTCCTCTAATGTTGCGGGCCTCACAACTTGGCGACTAAAAGATTCAAAAGCACGCTTTGACATACTCCTTCATCGCGGAGAAAAACAATTGATTTCTTTACGACCACTTAAAACTTCCAAAGAAGTCTGGGAACGTATTAAACAAATGTAAAAAAAATCAAACAATGCTAGTCAATTCAACCTGCATAAGCAGTTGTGTCGCTTGACAATGTCTGACTCCGTTTATTATAACTCAAGGCGGAATCTCAAATTTATCTTTTACGGATTTATTATCTAATATTCTTCAACAAAATGAGATTAATAATTCCAGCACCACTAAAGCTGATAAACCTAGTACTCACGCTTTCTATGTGAAAAGAAAATTCATAAAACAGTCTGGAGGCAAACCACCTTTCCGAGGTCACAAACCATCTTTTTTAAAAACTACTCCTGCTTCTCACAGTAATTCAAATAATTCATCATCCCGAAATTCAACTTGCACAATTATATGCTACTATTGTGGAATACCTGGTCACAAATCTCCAAACTATAGGAAGAAAAAACGTAATCAAGCAACTAGTTCCTCTATCCAACCCCACAGCAATCACTTTAGTCATGATGTCCCTGGTTATTTATTTAGTACAATGGACTCTATTAATGCTCATTCATCCTTTTGGTTCCTAGATTCTGGTGCGAGTTAGCATATGACTTCCTATCTATCACTATTGCAGGATTACCAAGTTCTTATTACTCCTTGAATAATTATCCTTGGAGATAATCGCTCATATAACGCCAYYGGATGTRGTTAAGTTCTTTTGAAACTTCCAACTAGACAAACTTTGTTTATTCCAGACATTTTATTTGTCTCTGGTTCAACCAAGAATCTTCTTTCGGTCGCACAGATCACCAAAACCAGTCAGACTATTATTACTTTTCAACATGATACAAGTATTCTCAAAACCCAATTCCCGAGTTCATCACTCCTTGTGAGTCTGTGACCTATTCTATTAAGAAACAAGATAATTTATAYCCTTTGGGCATTGGTATTGCCATTATTGATTCTRATAATCTGGCARTGCTTTCTTCCAAGCCCAATAATRAAATTTTAATGTGGCMTWATCGATTAGGCCATATTAATTATCGTTACTTAAATATTATGTAGAYTCAATGTCTTGTTGATGGCCTACTATACCTCCTCTCAAAAATCACATGTCTACTTGTRAAGGCTGTATTCTTGGGAAACAATCCCGATTAGCTTATCCTAYTGATCCCRTCACGYGGGCAACTGAAGTTCTTGCTTTGGTTCACACTGATCTCTGTGGACCAATGCATACTTCTTCATTGGGAGGAGCACTCTATTTTCTTTTATTTATTGATGATTTTTCACGTTATACTCATGTATACTTTCTCTCTAAAAAATCTGCCGTTCTATCAATTTTTACTCAATACAAAACTCTAGTTGAGAATCAAACAAGTCATAAGATCTTGATCCTTCGATCTGATAATGGTGGTGAATTTACCTCCAATCTTTTCAACAAGTTCTGTCAAGATTCTAGTATTCAACAACATTTTACGAGTCCATACTCTCCAGCTCAAAATGGAGTTTCTGAACGTAAGAACMAAACACTTGTTGAATCTGCACGTAGCATGCTTAAAATTGCAAATCTTCCCAACTCATTTTGGGCTGAAGCCATCGCAACARCGTGCTATTTACATAATTTGTCATTTACCAAAGCCTTGAATAATACAACGCCTCATTATTTATGGACTGGTTCCCGACCAGATTTGACCCATTTACGCATCTTTGGTTGTTTGGCATATGCCCATATACCTCCTCACTAGCGCACTAAACTTGMCCTTAAAAGTCTCAAATGTATATTTATAGGCTATGGGGCCCCTATTGGTGTTAAAGGGTATCGCCTTTATGATCCAGAATCTCGTAAAATTATTATAAGCCGGGATGTTATTTTCTCCAAAGACTCTTTATTTCAGCCCAACTCTTTAGCTTCAGCCTCCAGTTCATTACTAGACCCGGGGGACTTTTATATTGTTCCAAATCCACCTACTAGTTTGATTCCCCAGTCTCTGACAGATCGGCCTRCGCTTTCTCCGCCAACAACTCCAAAAGTTGCTCCCAGCTTTCCTCACATCCATGCCTCGACTTCACCTGACCAGTCATCTCCACCCTTTAATGATTATTTTTCAGATTTATGTCCTCATCAACGCAGTCATTTTCGACTCAACCATCCATCTGAGACACTACCCCCCTTACACACATCCAATCGACAAACAAAGGGCGCTTGGCAATCAACTAAGTTCCATGATGCCAATTTATTCACTTACGCGTTTCTCACCCATGACGGTGATTCTARTTMTGTTGCYRAAGTCAGCCAAAGTCYCRATGCTGTCCACWAGCAACAAGCAATGGATATTGAGTATGAATCCTTGATTAAAAACCAGACTTGGATCCTAGTTGATCTTCCTTCCGACAAATCTTTGATCASTACCAAGTGGATTTTTYGTYGTAAATTCAACTCTGATGGTTCATTATCGCGTTATAAGGCCTATTTTGTGGCCTGAGGTTTTTCACAGGCAGAAGGTGTCRATTATTTTGACCYTTTCTCACCTGTCATCAAGATGACCTGATTACGTCTACTTTTTACATTTGCAACACTTTATGATTACCACATCCATCAAATGGATGTGGTCACAGCATTCTTAAATGGAATACTTAAGGAGGAAATTTATAYTCAACAACCTGAGGGTTATATCCAACGTGGCCAAGAACACAAAGTGTRTCGCTTGCTCAAATCAATTTATGGCCTTAAACAGGCTCCTCGTGTATAGTACAAACTTTTTGATGGTTTCTTATTAAGCCTCAGTTTTTCTAAATGTGTCTCTGACACAAATGTTTATATTAAACRAGATCACACCTCTCTCYTAATTTTGGGTCTCTACATCRATGATCTCATATTAATCTCCRACAMCTTGGATTCCTTGTGTGCTGTGAAAGCTTTGTTCACGCAGCGTTTCTCCATGACCAACAATCAAGAGTGAGTATATTCTTGATATTCAAGTTAAGCATGATWGAGCCAATAAGACATTAAGCTTAACACAAGATAAATACATTAAAGACTTACTCATTTGATTTCAAATGACTACTGCTAATGCTGTTTCTACTTCTTTAGCCGCTGGTGTGCGTTATTCAAAGAACCAACATGATGATCTTTCTGATCCAACCAATCTTCAATCTCCCCTGCCTTATCGCCAAGCCCTTGGAGTCTCCAGTATTTGGTTACCTGTACTTGTTGGGATTTGGCCTTTTCTGTCAACCATTTATCACAGTTCATGCACAACCCAACTTCAGATCATTGGCTTGGTGTTAAGAGGACTTTCTGTTACCTTCGTGGCACTTCACAACAAGGTCTCATATATTCTCCTGTTCATTCACTTACCCCACCTCATCATTTATGTGGCTAGAGCGACGCGGACTAGGCCGGCAATCTTGGCACATACCACTCCACTTCTAGATACATCTTTCAACTTGATTCGTCGTGTTTATTATTGTGGCAAAGCCACAAGCAACCAATTGTAGCTCTCTCCTCCACTGAAGCAGAATATATAGATGCTACTACTGCCTCTAAGGAGCTACTCTGGCTGCAATCTTTAATACAGGAACTTGGTTATCCTCTTCACCTTCCAAGCACTATCTATTGTGATAACCAGTCCTCTATTGCCTTAATTGACAACCCAAAGTTTCATGATCGGTCTAAGCACATTGATCTCGCATTTCATTTTCTACGTGAAAAAGTACAAGCCAAGGTTCTCAAATTCACTTACACTTCTCCTTCCACCATGTGGGCTGACATTTTAACGAAATCCCTTCCCGCAGTCAAGCATCACGCCTGCATACAAGGACTTGTTGATGTCGCTTCTTCTGCACCGAAGCAAGGGGGCGACTCATAGTATATTACTTCTTTTTCAGAAGCTTCAAATCAGCTCATATTAATAAACTAGTTTCAGCTCTGTAGCTGAAGAGGGCTTGTTAGTACAGATTAGATAGATTCAATCGTTACACTGTTTTGTTTATCCAAACGTTGTCTTCTCCATCTTATAAGAAAGTTGTACTTGTTACTTATATTATTATTATTTAATGTATCATTTTACTTGATATCTACCAGTACTTCTTAGCACTATTACTTCACAGCTCCAACGTGCACAGTGAAGAAATTAGGGATTTTAATCTCCCAAATTTGAAAGTCTGATCTGTCTGTATTGAGAGTCCGTGTGTCTGGAGCTTTGGAGGAATTGGGCTATTAGGTGAAGGGATACAAGATGAAATTGTGAGAATTGAATTATAGGCTAGTCCGTGTGGAATTTGGAAGCAGCTACAACCACAGAGGCTAAAATTGCGAACAAATTGCAAGTGCCAAAAAGGCGGAGTGGAAGCGGCAAGCCTGCGATTGAGGAAACACAAGATTAGATACAGGAAATTCAAAACAAATCGGATGTGCAGTGGTCGAATTCGACTTTGAAGCTGGAAATCGGCAGAGGTGGTGATCAAGCCTTCCCTTCTGAAGATCCAACAAATTTTGGAACTGTGCGTCGAATTTGATCGTCAGGGATTGAGAGTTGTGAAATTTCATTGCGCGAAAGAGATTTTTGACCAAATTTTAGTAAAGATTGAGAGAATCATTTGAATCTACAGATCGAGATCAAGAATTCAGAGGAGCTGTGGTGCTTGAACCAGCTTCATCGCCAATTTTTGAAATCTTAACKAGGTTTGATTGCTGTTGGGCTTGAGTAGAGCAAATCGATTGATCAAGATTGAATCTGAACTAAATTCCAAAAGCTAAAAAAAAAATGATCAAATGGTTTGCATTTGGAAGGACTCGGCAATCACAGCGCAGTCTGCTGCAACGACAAGCTGATTAGGGATTTGATATCCACGGTATTGGGTACCATCACACGGTCATAAGGCCCTGAACTTCACGGCCATAGGACTGCAGTCCTCGGTCATAGGGTCCGACGCGTGGTTTTAAGATCTGAATGCAATTTTGGGCCCTAAAAACGCCTGTAGGGCTGATTTGTTATTTTTGGGGGGCTTTTGACTGTAATTCTGAATAGTCTTAGGGCCTGTACACCACGGCCTTAGGGTCCAGACCATGGTGTTAGGTCCAAATTGTACCTTAATAAACCCACAAATCATGTTTTAAATTTTTATGGGCCCCGTCAGGGGACGCTTACGCTCCCAACAAAAGGAACGTCGGGAGAACTTCGTTCTCTAGGGCCCACACGTCTTGTTATTTACTTACAAACGTCAAAGTGTATGGTTTTAGGTTTATCTTTTGGGCAAACATAAGAATTGAATTCATGTTTTTGTTGCATGTAGGTACTAACTTGTGGTCATTTGAATCATTTGACCATGGAATGATGTGACCAAAATAAGAAAGGAAAAAGAGAAAATTTGACCAAAAAGCTATGAAACTTTACTTGCATACTTTGCATAACTGAGAACAATTTGACGAAGTGGACGGAATCACTAGATATTCTTGTATATACGTGATAGCTATAGATTGACTGGACAATTTGACCTAAACATAAAAAGGTTTAATTAATGAAATATGTGTACTACTTTTAAATACTATCTTGGAATGATTAGGTCTAAATTASGCATTGCATCAGATGATTTGACCAAAACTGAATTATTTGACCAGATTATTTGACCTCCCTTAAAACACTATATTGGACAGGGACTACATTCATTGGGTCTGCATCCATTTGGTAAAGGATTGTTCACCAAATTCAATTTCCGGTAATAAGAGTGAAAACATGCGTAGTAGTTACTAAAAGTAAAAATTTATATACATATATATTCTTATATACATATTTCCCAATATTTTCAAATACATGTGACCTTAGTCACGAAATCGTTACTTATTGACCTTTCCTCAGGATTGACCCCTTATACTAGTATTCCCTGAATTTTGTTGGGAAAGGCAAAATTCACATTACAAACTTACATTAAATTTTAATGATGGAGCTTTAAAGATGTTTTAGATGTTGTAATTAAGATAATCTTATTTTCTAGATAAATTTTGTTTTTTTGAGTGTGAAATGGATTAGATGTTTAAAGTTTTGAGTGTGAAATGGATTAGATGTTTAAATGTTTTTTTAAGTGTGAATGTGGTGATATTTGAAGTTAAAGTGTGAAAAGACTTTTTGGCTTGAGCGGTTAATGGACTTTGATGGGTTTTTATCGAGAGATTAGAAGGGGTATTTGAGGAAGGATTGTGATATATAGTCTTCTCTTCTCTCATTATTTTCTCTCCTTAATTTTATATTGCATTTGGGACATGAGGTTGTGTTTTTATGCTTTTCATTGTTGTATTATTTTATAAATTCATAAGTGTCATTCTTAGTTATTTTATTCACGTAAGTGGTAGTGATTATTGTTTAAGCATGAAGTTGAATTTTGATGATATTTTACTTTGAGTATTTTATGAATGTCAAATCAATTAAATTGAATAATTTAATAATCACTTAATTGATGAATAAGTATTCTTTGCCTTGAGCATTTAAAAAGAAGAATCTCTTTAAGAGCATTTGATAATATTCTGAAATAGATTTGTCTATTGGTTATATTTTATCTCTTAAGAGAATTTTTTGTGTCAATGCCTAAGAGCATTCCCACCCGTCCTACAAAACGGATGACCTCTTAAGAGGCCTTGCTTGTAGGCCATGGGCGGCCTCCAAAACAAGGAGCTTTTGGAGGCCGCATCGTGGCCTCTTCACCGGCCTCTAAAACATAGTGAGACAAAATGCTATAAATCCTCCCACTAAAGCGCCCAATCAAATGCACTACTTGAAGCCCTACCTTGAAATCCTCCATGAAATTCGGAGGGAGGCCGGCCTTTAGGCCTTGGTCATGGGCGAGGCGCTCCGGCCTTGAAGGCAACCGGCTTGCACAGAGATCCTCCTGAACTGCCTGCAAAAGGCCAGGACGGGTGGGAATGCTCTAAAGCGAGATTTGAAGTAAAGAGGAGCAAAATATTAAGTTATTGATTGACTTAATAATTCTAGTGATTGGAAATTATTTGTAATCCAGGGTTCAGTTTAGAATTGAGTGATCCACAGATTGGCTTTTATTTTGAAATTTAATAATGAACCAGTGATTGGGAATTATTTTCATTTAAAGGATTGGAATATCTTTGTATCACAAATGGACATGTATGTTTGAAATAAATTAGGGATTGAGATTTTATTTTGAGTTGGAACATGAGTTTACATTTCTAGCAAATAGAAATCATTGAACAATCACAAACAATTGATGTACATTCTAAATATTGAATAATTATTCATATGTTAAATAAATTATATTCCAATCGAAGACATGAGGACATGATTGAATGTTTAAATGTGTATTTAAATTCTCTTATTAGAAATTATATGTGGCATTGGAGTGTAGAATTGTTATATCTATAGTGCAAGTTGAGAGAATTTCTATTGTTGTAGCAATGTCATATTGAGAGAAATCAATTGCTTTGACTATAGAGTTAGTATAACTGGAATACAAATGATGTAAAATGGATAGAAAATTTGCTAAAGTGGAAACGAAGCATTGTAAATTTTGTAATTATCTGAATTACCTGAAATTAGAATGTGAGACTAAAAAGAACATTAAGATAGAGCATAAAAGCAAAGACTCAATTGAAGACAATCCGACATTAAAGAAAGATCAATTGGGGATGCTGAATGATGGAAGGATCCATAATCAAATAAAGACAAGAGCTTTGAAAAGGGAAGGATTTGAAAGTCTTTAAATAATTTAGCAAAGCATATTATACATCCCTTAAGGGAAATTTTAGAATTGCTTAAAGCATATGTGTGTTGATGTGTTTGCTTAAAGCAATATCCTTGGTTGTTTCAATCCCTAGAAAGGTTATGTGTTACATTTACTTTAAATGATTGAGACATTAGCACTTAAAGCAATTTAGATGTTGAGATGATATTTGTGCAAAGCAATTAATGAGTTCTCGGTTAAACCAAATTTTCAAAGTTCAAATATATATTTTGGGAGATGCAGATTGCAAATAAATATATTTGTAATATACTTCAGTGAATTCCAAGTATGAAATTTGTGGATGCAGGTTCCCTTAGTTTACACCTTTAGTTCCACATTTTATTTTAAGATAAGATCGGTACGGACTTCGTGGATAGAAATTTATATTTATAATTGGACGAAAATTAGAAAGAAAATTCCTTCTCCATTTCTAAGTAGAGTATGAAATATACCAAATAACCTAATACATTAAGATTAACAACATAATTTACCTACAAAGTGACATTAGCTAATTAAAACACTAAGCTAATTTGAGTTTTTTTCCGAACAAACCTAATTGGAATTGCCTTGGGTTGTCATAGAAAATTGAACTACAAACGTCAACAATAAAAACAATAGATTATTATTTCAATTTATTGTTACTAACGATTGTAAATTTATTTTCATTATTTTCTATTCAATTTTCTTGTTTTGTTAATATATTTTATGTAAAATTGTGATTTGTTTCACAAAAATGTTCAAATTTGAATTCATTGTCCAATCCCTCATATGTGGGGCTTAGTTATAGTGTAATCATTTGCTTTGCAATCAAATTTCATTTGTTATCAATGTAWTGGTGATAGAAAAATTCCATTTTCTAAACACCACATTGATTGTTTTTGTTCATTTTTTAGTATTCATTTGGTAATAATAGAATTTTCTTATCAATCATTATTCAAAATCCTTTCTATACATAACACTTTGATCAATATACTTGTATTGTGAAGATCTGTAGACAGCCTAATTGGTTGTAAATTTTTGTTTTTTTTGTGCTAATTGGATTACATTTTGTAGTTGGTTGAGAGTAGTTAGTCAATTTTGGAGCCAATTTGGGTGATTTTGGTAGGCCGAATTGGGATGTTTGTGCTCTTATGGTAAATCAATTTGGCTTGCACTACAAGAAAATGGGGGTATAAATGACTTGTCCACAATGACTACACCCACAACAATGATTGCAAAATAGTCATTTTGCAGTCATTTTGAAGTCATTGTTGTCGGTGCAGTCATTGTGGACAAGTCATTCATACCCCCATTTTCTTCTAGTGTTGGTCATTGAGTTAGTCCTAGATTGGATTTAAAGGCTGATTAGTAATTCTCAATTGATGTGATTGGTGGGTGTTCCTAGTTGGTTGATCATTGTTGTTGTCTGATTAGGATTTTCGGGTTGTTTTAGTCCAAGTAGGTGGGTCGGGCAGGAAGCTGAGTTGAAATTCTAAGTGGATGTGAAGTTTCCGCTTTATCTCTTCACTAGTATTTTTTTATAAATAGGTAACAACACCAACTTTTAAAATTTCATTATAGGATCATTATTTGAGAATTATTTATTTTTGGTTTCAATTACTATTTTTTTAAATGAATTCCCAATAATTAGCATTTTGTCTCAAAATCTGCTAAAAGTCTCAATATAACGAATATGACCTTTTATGTCTATGTCCTAATCGGAGGATTGTGTGTTTAAGTTCATATCCTAGTTGGAGTTGTGGTTGTGCCAGTGTATGGCAGTGTGTGTGTGTGCAGAAATGTAGAGATTACGATGGAGTAATTCCAAGTTGGTGTTTGTTTCACAAGGGTGAAAATCAGTGATAGAAATTTATGGAAATCAGTGCTTAAAGGAGAATTGGTGTAGATGATGACTAGRCAATTTAATGTGAAATTTTATGTAGCCGGAGTGTGAGGAAGGGAATGAAATAGTGATCAATTTTGACCAGATAGAAACATTAAGTGTTGGTGAAGCAATCATGTAGAAATTCTTGCAATATGTTAATGTGCTATGAACAACTTATAACGGTGATTTGATCACCAGTTCGGCAGTAAATATATTCGGAAGCTTTTAACCGAGTTGGTGTATGTTGTATGAATTTTGAGTTTGTAGGAAATAAGTATATACTTGTGCCAAATTGGAGAATTATCAGTACRTGGTTGCGTATTTAATTGGTGCAAGATAATTCCAAGTTGTGAATGTGTCATTTCAATTAAAYTCTTGTTGTAATTCCAAGTTGGAGTATTAGTGTCGTTGTAGTGTCCTTACAAAAATATCCAAATCAGAAGGCAGCGACATGAGGAAAGAGTTGAGGCTGGTTTGTTTATTGCCTAGATTCCTATTTGGTTATGTTGAATGGCATGGAATTTGTTAAATCAATCCCAAGTTGGAGACAAAAGCAAATTTGCAAGAATCCAGTCTGAGTTGGAAGTGGAAGAGCTAATTAGGTTGTACCTGATTAAAAAGTCAAATAGTCAATTTGGTATTATTGTACCTTACCAGGCCAGGCTGAATTGTAAGATCCGATTTGGAAGTAGTGGTATCAAGTTTACTGTGCTGATTTGGAAGAAAGGAATTAAATAAATTAAGGAATAAAGGAGCCCATTTGGAGATAAAAGAAATCAAGAAAATCAAGAGAAAGATCAAATATAAAAAGAATAATGAATAATTTGGGAGATATTCTTTACCCTTGTGGCCTTTAAGAGTGGAGTGGATGAATTTAGTAATTAGATTTTTCGTGTGAGAAACATCATTTATGCATGTGGTTAAGGAACAATATTTTCTATCTTTCTATAATTGCAATGACCAAGTAGGAATTCTATTGGAAGTAATCCTATTCAACAAGCCTCCCTAGGAACRAATCATACTATTAGCCTTGGGTTTTGTTTAATTTAAAATTAGCACCAAAGCTTATTTACAAGATCGCATATATACAATTCATTTAATATTGAATTGATAGACCTATTAGAGTGATCATCAGCCCTTTTAATTCTGGCGAAATGGAGCCAGAAAGCACCATTGATAAATGTTTGGTGAAAAAGCCCTTAATAAATATTTAAAATTTTAAAAAAGAGGAGCCACATTGTAGCCTAGGATTTTGGTTCAGCAGCCAGGGAGCGCTAACCCTAGCCACCCCAGTCGCCTTCTGTGTAGGCCATGTTTTGCTGGTCATTTGAAATCGTGCGCCAATTAGCTGCCTAAATGCCACCTTCGTTGCCGGCCACGCTCTACATGCGCATGCATCCATTGCCAGGGAAGCTACATGGATGGCTCTATCCATCGCCATTCGCTAGTGCTTGTTTAGGGTATTCAAATCCGACGTCGTCAGATTGTTTGCCGTCATTTCCAGTGGGCCGCCTAAATGATCACCACTCTTTTGTGGTTCTCTGTCTTGTACTCTCTGTGACAACTCCGTCTGGGTGTGATTGTAGTGCTCCGTTTTGGCGGTGGTTCAATTCAAAGACAGAGGCCGCATTTCTTCCCACTCTGGCACGACGTTACTGCAATGGACTCTACGTTTTTTTTCTCCAAGCTTTTGTGGATTGGAGGCCGTAAGCAATGTTGGAGTATATCAATGTATAGTCTACCTCTTTGATTCCTTGCAGAGCTTGTCGTTTGGTAGTTGTTGTGAATTGTGATGAGCTCTAGATTGCATTACCTGTGCATTGCTTTGTGTTTAGTGTGTGAGTTGTGCTTTTGGTTGTGGATTTTGGCGATTACACCATGGTTTGACACCCAGTCGCCAAAGGTTGTTGTGAATGTGGCAATATTCATGTTTTAGGCAGAGCCATGGCTTGACATCCAAGGTCGCCAAAGATTGCTAAATTTTCGTAGTGATTCAGCTTTAATCTTAATCACATTTCYTTTGTCTCATTGCTGGTTGGCAAACTTTTGGAAGCTCCTTTCCAATGGCTGAAGACATTGTTTGTCTGGAGATGGAGGATCACTACACCGACGGATCTTTGTCTCTACAGGCTGAGGAGATTGGCATGCCTAACGGGGAAGATATCATGATGGTCGAAGCTCATCAGATTGGCGAGAGTGCTTGCACAAACAAGAACGCTACAATCCTTGTTTCTGACAGGGTAACGCGTGCAGCGACACGCAAGGCCGAGAAAGAGGCCGCTCAACGTCGCCGAGAATCGAAGGAGAAGGCTGTTTGGGTCGAAGACAGTAGAGCACGTCGACTTGCGCGGGAGGCGACTTCCATCACAAAAAAATTCCAGAGCTCAAGGAATCCGAGTAATCCCAAGTCCTTGCAACTCGGCACTGACTGCGCACACTCCAATCCTAAATCCACTAGTTCAGTATGTACTTCAAAGAATTTGAGCAAAAACTTCGTATTTGTAGACACGATCTTGCAGGAGAGCAAGCCTGAGAACTTGTCGCAGAGCCAACCGGCGAGCTTGTTGCAGAAGGGGAGTAGCCAAAGCTGCCAGGGAGAGTCAGCAGCGAGCAAGGTGGTCTACGAAATCCACCGGCAACTAAGGGACGACCTCATTCAAATCTCCAATGGGGAACAGGAGGTCTCATTTGACGATGATTTAAAGGAAATCCCCCCCCCAAAGAAAGCAAAGACAAATTATGACCGCACTAGGAGATTCCAAAACGAGTGGACCGCAAAACTAATTTGGGCCGAGCCGATAGAGGGAACGACGGGCAAGTGCACCTTGTAAAGTGCACCATCCGCTCAACTTTCGAAAAGAACCCCAAAATATTGGGATCCAAGTGGTACACACTTCAGAAACACGAGGGGAGGAGGAAAGCCCCATTCGACATGCCCAAATTGAAGGTGATGGCTGGGGAATGGTATGTATTGAAGACCAGCCGCCACCAGATCAATCTCAGGTTCCTTGCAACTCGCCAGCCGTCTTCAATACTGCAACAACCAGCTCATTGGTGCAGTCCAAGAAAATTATGCAACTTAGTACAATTTTTCAAATTTTAGCAGCTGGGCTCCCTACGGTCGAGTATGAGGAATGCCAGGCCCTCTATGGGTTTTTCAACATCCCAAATCTACCACGCATGCATTGGACGGACAACTCTGGTTGAAGCATGGCCGATTATATGTACTGCCAAGTGAAAGCAACAATTAAAAAAAAGATCAGCGCAGCCCATTTTGTTGTTGTAACATGTGATGAGGTTACTACGGTAGACAATCGAAATTGGATATGCATCCACGCATATGTGGTGGATAATTATGTTCGAATTTCCCATCTAATTTCTCTACAGCGGTTGGTAGAAGGAGGGGGCGCTAACAGACTCATACTTGTCATTTTGAAAGCCTTGGAGAGTGGACAAGATCTGTCATTTGAACAAATATCAAGGAGGTTGACATGCTTTGGAGCTGACGGTATCAGCACCTCCCAGGGTATGTGAAATGGAGTGACAACCCAAATCCAAACCAAATTCGCACTTATTTGTTTAGGAGTTCATTGCATGGCCCATCGCTGTAACTTGGCAGCAAAGTCGCTATCTGCTTTACCAATTTTTGGAGTAGTGGAACAAGTTATCCAGAAGGTCCACTCCTACTTCAGCAAGAGCCCGAAGAGACTCTCTAAGTACCAAAAACTAGCAGAAGTGATGGAGACTAAAGGCTTAAAGCCATTGCTGCAAGTTTCCACAAGATGGGTTTCCTTGCTGGAGCCTTTGAGGAGATTGCTAGCGGATTACCGCACCCTATTGGCCAAAATGAAAGCCAACGTCGGGAAAAATGAAGCTGCTGAGGTAAACTCCTTCTCTTCTACTTTTTTGTCATCGTTTTTTGCTTTTTGCTTGAAAAAACCCAATATAGTGTTTTCCTTTTTTAATCATTTCTGCTTTTCGATTTCAAATCCTCCTTGATTTTGGGTTATAGAACGTTGTTGGTTTTCTGCACAGTAGTTCATTGTCGCTATAGGAAGGTTTCTAAACTTGGTTGATTTTGTCCCAGATCCTCAGGCATGTTTTCGGGTCCACAACCTTGTTGCTTTTTCTTTTCAGAATGTTCTTGCATATGTTTTTTAAGACCTTGCTGCAATTTTAAAATCTTTGAAACTTGTTGTTGTGTTATTTGACTTCCTCCGTAGTCGTGAGCTCTTTTGCCGTATTGATTGGGTAAACCCGAACATGATTGAGGATCCACTGGCTGATTGCATGCGCATCCCAGATTTTCATCGCATCATTTCAATCAGTATGTTGATCTTAGTGTAAAAGTATTTGTCAATCTTTTTTAAATAGAATTGCACAGTTTTTGGTCATTGGACAAAAAGAAAGAGGAATTTGTTTGCAAGGAGGATTGTGTTTGCAAGAAGGACTAGAAAAACTAAAGAATAGTATATAAGACATTTAACTATTGAGCCTAAGTTCACAAAATTTAGGCAATTATCTTGCAATAGTGTTAATGAATTCTGTTGCAATTCTCTTTTGTTATGTTTTACGTAAGCAATATGCTATTGATTGACGATTTTTTTCTTTTTCTTTGCTAGAAATGTCTGAGCCTTCTACTGGATCCCTATTTTCTCCTCGGAATGATGGCTTTGATGCCTCTTCTTGAGACATTGGATATTTTGGTAACCTTTGCTCAAAAAAGAGATGTCTGTATTTGTGATTTTGTGGTTGTATTGAAAGTTGCTAAGGGCCAACTTTATACTCTCTACGTTGACAAGGCGACCTCTTTTGCGACTGACAAATTTTGGGCTTTTAAAAACATTTTGGATTGTTCCCACAGCCAAATCCACCTCAAGTGGTTGTCAGACTTGAATGACGAGTCAGCCCAAGTGCCCAACTAGTATTTTTGGCTAATGGCGAGAAGGTGTGGGCGGTTCACAATGAAGCCCCAGTAGATAGGGAGGTCTTTGCATCTCTAGTGGTGACTATCAAGAGAGAGTGTGCAGGTTAGTGAGTTTTTTTTATCTGTTTGCAAGAATGTTTTCAATTATTGCTTTCACGTTTTTCTTTCAATGTGGGCATGTGCTTCAAAAGACTATTCATTTCTTGTGTCATTTAAATGAAGTGTTTCATTTTTGTTGGTCTCTGCAGGAGTAGCTCACCAGTTGCTAAGAGAACTTGACAATTGCTTTCCTTCTCATGCTATTACGGACGCTTTGGGAGTGGCGTATCCCCAATATTGGCTTCAAATAGAAGCAGAGGATTTTTTCCCAAAGCATTTAGCATCTCTCGCGAACTTTTACTGTGAGCCCAAGTTAACTGAGGTGGACAAGGTAAAGCAGATCATTCCTCCCATCCTCGATCGTTACAAACTCGAAACGCAACAAGGATTATTTAAACTGGCAATACTCAATAACTCCAAAAAATTCATGGATGCGTTTTTTGATTTCAACCCGCTCACTCGCCTATGGCGTTACTTAGACTCTTGCACCGTTCTGAAGGTCAAAGCTTTTCCAGAATACTACAAATTGGCGGAGCTTGCAATTACCCTAGTCTTGGGATCTGTTGAGGATGAGCGTTGTTTTAGCTCGCTGTCATTTCTGAAGAATAAGTTGTGCAATTTTTTGGATTCCTACCTGGAGTGCGTGGTTGGCATGTATTCTCAGAAAATTTTCAGCTTGGAGAYCTYTCYTTACTCCRATGCTTATCACTAGTGGATAGAAGGTGCAGATCGGAGATATGGCCTCTGAGATCAATTTCAGGTAGCAAGTGATTTCAGGATTCAAACTTTCAAAGACTTTTTCTTGAATGGATAGGCCCTAGCATGGCCCGCTGTGTCCATCCTGAATTTTATTCACTGAGTTTTCTTGCATGATTTATTACTTTGCATGTTCTATTAAATTATAGTTGCCATGGTTTCGGCGATGGTGCCAGAAACTAACTATGGAGTCCAACTAGCCGCCAATTTTTTGTTGCACTCAATCTTCTAGATGCTAGATTGACAAGCCATGGGAAAACTATTTTGCCTTTTTTAAGTCAATTTTTTTTTGTAGCCAAAATGTGTCACTAGTTCCTAAAAATATGTGCCAGAAGAGCATGGGAAAAAGCAGATAGTCGCCAGCACGATTCATGGATGAAATTTTGGTTGTCACCATGTAGGCCCCGCATGCAAGTAGCTTTATAGCCAATCTGGCTTCTGGCTAAAAAGCAAAATAAAAGGGCTGATCATCATCATCCATGCAATTATCCATAGATTGAATAGATTCTATATAATTATTGTTTTTTAATTAAATTTTGAAAGTTTCTCATTAGACACTTTTTAATYGGGAAGGGCATCATGCAAATGTCTTAAAAATCATGTAATTGGGTGTAAAAAAAAGATTTAGAATTATAAAAACCACTAGCCTTCAAAAAAGTATACCACTTATAAAAACTAGTAGTTCCAATCAGTGTTTTTTTTTCTGGCAATTATTCGAGAACCTATCAGATGTTTCGCTCACTGCGAGCAACTCCCTCCAAATATAGTCCACTATTAGGAGGGCACACAGGGAGTTTCCTGTTCATTTGTCGCCAGGAAAAAAAAAAACTGGTGCCAATATAGCCACTTCAAAAAAATATTTACATCAATTTAGAATCTTCATGATATTTTCTATATGATATATTTATATAAACCATTTGATTACAAAATTGATGTAAAATTACAAATGTTCAAAAAGATATTCAAAAAGGAATTTGATATGTAACTAGAGAAATTTGCAACATTTTAAAGTTAATAGAAGGATTAAATGATGGAGAAATAAATTTTTATATACTTGAGGCCATTCAACAAATTCAACTACTAAACTATCAAATAAATACTAAATATTAAGTTTTAATTGTTTAAACATTTTCATTTCACATTGTGAAAGTAAAATGCATGCTGATTTATTTTATTTTCTTATTTTGAATTATTTAAATTTTATGTCAATTTTACAATCTCTTGTTCATATATATCATGGTCATATGACATTCCATATCAACATGCAATGGTAGGAGGATCAAAATCAATAAGATTACTTCAAYCCATTTGGCCCCAATAACCAAGGTAGTTAACAAAATAAGCTTGATCTGATTATTAAACCAATAGGTTCATTTTTTGTTTGTACTATTAATAGTAAAATCATCTATTAGATCTTTTTTAAGTTAGCAACATCCTTATAGGGTTAAGGCATTTAAGCAATCAATTAAGAAGATCTTTTGATGTCATTTTATAATACACCACCTAAAA
This sequence comes from Pleurozium schreberi, assembly GCA_006891605.1. Taxonomy (NCBI): domain Eukaryota; kingdom Viridiplantae; phylum Streptophyta; class Bryopsida; order Hypnales; family Hylocomiaceae; genus Pleurozium; species Pleurozium schreberi. Next base: position 44,217 of record VACF01001699.1, read on the forward strand.
TTATAACACAAGGTATTGAATAAATTCAAAGATATAATCTAAGCATCTTAGTGAGCTAGCCACTAATATTGGTTGAGAGATCTTTAAGAAATATAATAAAAATTCCAAGTTTGACCCTTAAAATCCGTCTAGTGAATGTGAAAATCATCAATTTGATATCATGGGGATCATTTGTTTATGAAAATCAAAAAGCACGCATTGGAGGTCAAACTAGTGTACAAGATCTTCTCTTTCCAACCCTAATTTGGGAGATAAATAGTTGCACTTCTATCCTACAGACAAAGATATTCTTTCATTCATCCATCAAAAAATAGCCTTGGTGTTGTTTATGGGTAAACATCTAAAATTTAAAATTGATAACAATGCTCACTAAGGACACTAACCAAAATTTCATATTTCAATCTTGGTAAACCCCATTTGATATATGTCACCCCATGAATGTCCATCTCCAAAATTGACGATTTGAAAAAAATCATTATAAAGTGTTATTCGAAAGCATAATTTGTAATGGATATAGGAATGAAAATTGTAGAGTAAGAGTTGTAGATTCCATCCATATGGTTAGATTCACCAATACTATCACCAATATTTTCTTGTAAAGAAATTTCAAAATTCCTTTAAAATTCAATAACAAGCAAAATATGTACATTTTTGGAGTAGAATTTGTTGGAATGGATTTGAAATGAGGTTTTCTTGACATGGTGATTTTTTGGATTTTTTATGTTCTTAAAATCTATGATCTCATTTCAGTTTTGAACTAAAGTCCATGCACATTTGGTAATTTTGTCTTGGTCAACCACTTCACATACTTGCACATTGGTAAATTTAAGAAAAATATGTACTCTAGTAATATCAAATCCAACCCTTAGATAGAACATCAACTTGATGTAGTATCTCCACAAATTTGAAGAACTTTCATCCAAGCGTTAGGAGGATGAAACTTCAATTTCAATTTGTTCGTCATCCAGAGAATGAAAGTTGGAGCGCTCCATGGTTAACCCAAAAATGACCCTGGGATTTCCCGAGTTAAAGCCTTGTGTCCAAAGGGACAAACAATTTTTTTTCTTCAATAATTAATTAAACACTATATGCGAAGATGCAACCGTACCGATTGAAGGTATGCTCTGAGAGGGTCATGTTGTAATTTTTGAGGGCCCTAAGTTATTTGTGGTTGTGTATCAAATTGACCTAGTTTTCAAGGTACATAGYTGTTGAATTGTGCCTTTTTCAAAACATCGGGAATCTTCAGCGGGTGTTGCAAGATGGATAGGTATTGGATCAAGATTTCTTTTATTGAGAAGAGGATGAGATAAAGAGCGGTTTGCCCCCCCAAAATATGTAGTAGGAATAATACATGTTTGDAAAGTTATGCCAAAGTTGAGGGTGTCTAGCAGGCCCATTGCGGAGGTTCAAGGATCATTTATTCCTTGAAAATTTTATTTGTTGATGGAGATTGATCCAAACGGTCGAAGAGATCAGTCCTAACTTACAAGATGCCAAATTTTTTTGGCCAAATCGGACGCAGAAYAATAAATCGTGACAACGAATTGGGCTCCACAGGGTAATGTTTGAGTGTAAAAGTAAATGAAAGCCCCCTATGTTGAGCCGTCACTAGGGTACGTTCTCTAGCCCCGGCTAATTTGGGGTCTGTGATTGCAAATCTGAGTTCAGAAATTGCAAAAAAAAAATTGTGCAAATAATAAAACATTCCTGCGTTTTCCCCAGCGGTAAATCTAGCCTCCGGGGCCCAGTTCGTCGGCAATATATTGCTCTGCAAATCGGACTAAGACTTACGCATTTGGCAATATTTGAATTCCTCCCGGCGAACCGAAGACGACCCGGTGAAGGGAAGGGTGGTGAGAGCGCGAAGCATGCGCGAAGCATCCGGAATTAGGGTTTGTTTTTTGGGCGACCTTTCATTGTAGTACTTCTTATCTAGCAGCAGCATTGCATGGAGTTTGTATTGAATGGAGGGATAGTGTAAGATTCTTTTGCAACGAGGCAATTGGGCATTGGAATTGGCAGCTGTGGCGTATGCTATGCGGTCGCCGCAGGCGGGGCTGATAGGGGATCACATGACGATTATGACGAGCATGCCGAGCTTGTCGCCCATGCAAGACTCCTCAGACATGGGCTTTGAGATGGCGGTGACGCCGCCGGATGGACGAGGCAGGGTCGCGGGGAATAACAAGAAGGAGGACCGGATTCCGCAGTGGGGGTCCAATGAGACGAAGGAATTTATTGCCATCCATGCGGAGCTGGAGAAAGATTTCACGCAAACGAAGCGGAACAAGACGTTGTGGGAGCTCATTTCGGGGAAGATGAAGGASCGCTCGTACCGGCGCAGTGCCGACCAGTGCAAGTGTAAATGGAAGAACCTCGTCAATCGAAACAAGGTTTGTGCATCCTCTTTTTTCTCCCATGAAGTTTTCTATTTAAAACGATTCTCAACAGTGTAGCGCTGATAAAACTTTTCATTTGAAATTTGCTGAACCGTGGGGCTTACAACTTTTCAGTCGCTGTCGGACGAAGGGGAAAGCGATGTTGATGAGGAAGGTGGCCGAGAGGAAGACGATGCTGATGAGGAAAGTGACGAAGAGGGAAGCGATGTCGAGGAGGAGGAGGAAGACGATGTTGATGACGACATGGAAGAAGAGRTAAGCGACGACGACGGGGAAAGCGACGAAGAAGAAGATGGTGACGACGACGAAGACGATGTCGAGGAGGAAATGSAAGAACAGTCCAAGGAAAGAAAAAAAATTCGCAGCAAACCTGTGAAAGTTCATGTCGAAAATGTACATGGCACAGAGGAGGACAAGCGARCCAGTAGTTTTTTCTCTTCATCGGCAGGGGCGTCGTTTAGTGCACAATCTTTTGGAGAGCTTAATCTGTCGAGACCTCTGATTCGTGCTTGCGAGGCTCTTGGCTACAAGCAGCCCACGCCTATTCAGGTGATTTTGATGTCATGTTGTATATATCGGGTTAGCGCTAAAACCTGTTGGCGAAGAGAAGATCCGTGTGCTTGTTTAGTGTCATTACGGTTTCAATGTCTCTGATTACGGTTTCTGTTGATGCAGGCTGCTTGCGTACCGCTAGCATTGACGGGGCGGGATATATGTGGAAGTGCAGTTACAGGATCCGGCAAAGTGAGTTATTATCCTTAGATTTCTATCGTTAGTTCAAATTCCAACTCTATTAATGCAATTGAATATTGAGACTGATTGAATGAAACACRAATGATTTCGTTACAGACCGGAGCCTTTGCTTTACCCATGTTGGAGCGACTGCTGTATCGTCCACGTCGTATTCCTGCTATTCGATGTTTGATTTTGACACCTACCAGAGAGCTCGCAGTCCAGTAAGTGCTTGAGTTTCTTGATTTCAGGCATTGTRCAATTCCCTTAGTACGCAACCTGCACTGTACCTGTGGTGCTGTTTTCTTTGAAGCATGCTTGTGACCTTCACATAATTCCACTCTTTGTTTGGGTTGTTTGTGATGACATTGATATCAGCTGATTACATGCTATTGTGTCSATAGGGTACATGAAATGGTGCAAAAGCTGGCTCAGTTCACTGATATTATTTCCGCCCTCGTCGTCGGTGGTCTTTCTAGTAAGGTACGTACACTATTATCGACTTTCAYAGCTTGACAGCTTGAATTATAAAATTTTATCAGCAGCTGGAATCTTGTAGCTTAGTGTTTCTGCTTTGGTTTTTTGTTATTGAGTTGTACAAYGGTAGTGTTAAATTCCGTTTTTAATTTAAATTTATGGAGTTTYAATCACCCTCACGTATCCAGTATTCCTATTKCTTTTTAGTAGCGTTAGATGTTATGCTGTTCATCTATTAGATTCAATTTTGGAAGGGTAATATCAGAGAGAATCACGTTTGAATACCCTAGATATCGTTTGTTTCTTACTGATACTGTGTTCAATAAATAAGGGTCATTGTAATCAGTAYTGTAGACCTAGTTATGATTCAYGTTTATCGCGATTCWCTCTGCAGGTGCAAGAAGTTGCTCTGAGAGCACGACCAGATATTGTGGTGGCCACTCCTGGACGCATTTTAGATCACTTACAAAATTCACTTTCAGTAGGGTTAGAGGATCTGTCCATCCTTGTGCTAGATGAGGCTGATCGTCTTCTTGAGCTCGGATTCACTCAAGAAGTTCACGAACTGGTGGGTAACGATCACTTCAACAGTTTCATGTTTTCTTTCTGATCCTGTTGGTACTGTCTTYGTGAAAGGTTCATATTGCGTTATTAGGTACTCGGTTGTGCTTTTRGTTTCTCCCTAGTCGTCTCCATCTGATGCTATCCTATCTTACGCACTTCAGGTTCGCCAGTGTCCAAAGAGGAGGCAGACTATGCTCTTTTCTGCAACAATGACAGAACAGGTGTCTAACCTTATCAATCTGTCACTGAATAGCCCTGTGCGCCTTTCAGCAGATCCATCCACGAAAAGACCTATTTCTTTGTCTGAAGAGTACGCTTAAGAACTCATTCTATCTTTTTGAACTAYTGCCATTCGCATATCATTCCATGTGTAGTTCCCTTTTCRAGCAGTAATGACTGGTGTTACTAAYAWTATCTTCAATTTGTACAAGCATTRAACTGKTAKKAATGGCATGCTCTCTGGGTTCACAATCTTGTTCATTGTACTTATGAGTTTTCTGTTTATAGTTTATCCTGATGCACGATTATCTGGGTTTGATATCTCAGGGTGGTTAAGATCAGGCCAGCTTTTGAGGAGGATAAAGAGGCCGTTTTGCTAGCTCTGTGTACACGAACTTTCAAAGAGAAAGTCATTATATTCAGGTTTGAGCACCCGTTTACTGCCTTGAGTACGTACTTTATTCGAAGACGTATGCTATAGTACAGCACGTATGTCTCCTTGATGTCTCTTTGGTTGTTCTCAAAACCCCTAAATTTGTTTTTCTGTATTGAGTTGACACAAATTCTGTTACAATTGCTATTAGAGTCTGAAAATGGCTCCTATTTTTTATGTGCTGGTTTAGATAGCTCAATAAGGATGTGGGTTCTGAACATGTTTACTGTTGTGGATTATCTATGGCCAGTGGAATGAAAGTGGAAGCGCATCGGCTGAAGATTTTATTTACCCTTGCGGGCTTGAAAGCAGCTGAACTGCATGGAAACCTTACACAAAATATGCGACTTGAGGTATGATATTGATGGTGTGATGGTCGTGGTTGTGTTTTGTGATCAGTGGTCTTTCTGCAGTTGAATTTGGTGTGCATTTCCCCCATTTCTTCTTTGTCTTTGGTTATTTTGTGATTATTCAAGTAGGAAATCACTACCGTGTCCACGGACGTAAGGAGTTTGGTTCTAAACTTATCTTCTTAGAGGAGAACATCTGGTACCAAATGTTTCTTTCTATGTATTTCAGTTGCTGGTTCCTGCTTTCAGACCTCTGACATGGATCCGTCCTCTAACAACCATGTCGCTGGCGTGGCAGTCTTTGGAGAGCTTCAAAAAACAAGAAGTGGATTTTCTGATTGCAACAGATGTTGCTGCTCGTGTAAGTGGCTGGAATTTGTTGTCTGAGAATTGATTTCTGTCAGAACAGGACTCGGTTATCAATTTCGTACTCTGCATTGTCTCGTACTGTCAGGGCCTTTACAGCATAAGCCTTGTTTTTTACGTGTAGCAGACAACTACAGATTGCTTAGGACATTTTCATGCAGACCCCTTTGCAATGAATCTATTTTCATTTGTTCCCAGATTGATAAATAGATGAACTTGTCGACAGATACGCTTTACGTAAAAAGGTTGCCATAATGGAGCAACCATAGGTTACTGCAGGCGACTAATAACTATTGCTGGATTTGTCCTAAGTGAAAGAAATGAAAGTGCCACTCTTCATTGAGTAGAATGTGTTCTTAATAGAAATTTAATCTTAGATATTTCGAGAATACATTCCAGATTAACCTTGGAAGGGCCTTTTGTGGACTTCGTTACAACTTTACAAAAAAGACATGGGTCCAATAGTCTCTTTTTAAGCCAAACCTTTACATGATAGTGATAAAGTGATAATGGTGGCATATGACACATTACAAACTTGTATTTGATGGAGATTCCACTTGGAGGTCACACACTTACAGACTAGAGACTTGTGACCGGTGGAAAGTTACTTCAGATTTTTGTCGCATAGTTGTAAGTTTCATAAAGATTTTGATACTCTATTTATTGGTTAAGAGCAAAGAATAAATTCCAACCATTAGATTGTTGAAAATGAAGGAAAGTGTCCACAAAGAACAATGAGAGTCTACCAAGCAAGGAAATTGACCCAAACTTTAAATAAACAAGAATTTGACTTTAGTGTTGATTGCGTGTGTCCACCTTTTCAATTTTTTATGAAACTCTTAGATCTTTTTTCCTCATTTCTCTAAGGTAGATTCCTAATAGTGACACTTATTGTAGATTTGTGATTTGAGGGGGGTAAAAAAACAAATAATGTGTGCTTTATAGGAATCGTATTAAGAATTCAACAAAATTGGTTTTGTATTTTTTGGACCCTTTGCATGAATATACAAATTTTTTGAATGAACTGTATAGATGCGCCTACATATTGTGGACCATAGACTAATACATAAGTGGTCACCAAAACATCCAAAACCAATAGACCATAAGCTTATATCACACATGGGTGATTGGCAAATACAAAATCTACCTCCATGACCATGACTATTTTATGGAACATTAGTTGTTCCCTTTGACCACAACCTTGCCTTGTTTTAGGGCATTTTTTAGGGGTAGAAGACAATTTGTGTTACCATAAGGTATCTCTACCTTAGTTCATAGCTTCTTCATGTATCTTTTTTTGACTTACTTATCGAATATCTCTAATATAGTGAATTTCACTTCATCCACGTTTTAAACATGACTAGGGTGAGTTGACTCCATGCTCAGCCCCTTGGAAAAAATTTCCATGCATGATAAAATTTGCAAATTTTGAATTCATATTTGCAATCAGAGGCCTTAAATTCGCTAGGAGGGGGTGTAGAAGGTAAATTAATCAAGCACAAAATACGGGGCTTTTTGACCTGACGAAGTTTTGCCGCAACCGGTGGAGATGCTCAAGTAACGGCGAGCCTTTATACACTCCTCCCTCGGAGGTTGTCCAAGTGAGAGAAGCGCTTTTTACTTGTTGAATATTTTTGTTTTTCAGAGTTTGGAGGCGCCATATCCGTTGCGTCCTCGTTTCCGTCGCTCCTTCTCCGTCGTGCCGCCGCTGCTGTCTTGCGCTTCTTCTTCACGCGAGTCTTGGGCGAGCGGGGCGTCGGCCTGCTGCGAGCGAGCGAGCGAGCGATTCGGACAAGCAGGCAGGCGGAGCGTTTCAGTTTCGTGGATTTCCAGGACGTGCAGTTTTTCTGTTTGGACAGAGGCTAGGGTTTGGAGCACCTCTCCGGTTAAGGAGGTTAGGGTTTGGACCTGCGTGGGAGTCGCGAGATTATAACGAAGGGGTCGATTCATCGTAAGGAAATAGTATTCTGTCATGCAAGGTTTGGTGAAACGAGAACAGAAATCGTGCCTGTGAGCCCGTGTTTTTGTCGGGAAGGTTTTGAGTGAGATTGGTGAAAATCCTCCTACAGGGGAGGGTTTGGCTGTGGACGAAGATTTTTTGTTTGTCTAGCCAGTCGAGCTGGAGGTGGCACAGGMTGTGAAGGTGCCTCTGAAAAAGATAGCGTCTGATAATGTGCCCCAAGGCCTGGGCCGGGACAGCATGGGAAGTACAGAGGAACCCGAGCGCAAGCGGCGCCACCTCAATCACCATCACCCGGCCTCGCCCCCGCTCAAAAAGCCGGCTATTACATCCGCCTCGGACGAAAAGAAGGTATCCTGATTCGTTGGTTTCGTTGACTTGATTTTTGATTTCTTTGAAAATCCTGGGAGCATTCATTGTTTAACGTTGGCGGATTCTGCAYGAGTTAGACTCCCTATGGCAAACTTGAGGCACTTTTAGTTCGCAAGYAGTCGGGCATGAGGATAAGGCTTGGCAAATTTACGCAGTAGGGATTGTAATAAGGATTTCTCGTCGTGTCGGTACCGTCGTGATGGACGATTTCTCTTTATTACGATGTTCTAGAAGCAAGTTTGAATCTATAGGTTAGACTCGAGTCTCGGAACTGGGAACGTGTACTTTGACCGACTTTGACAGTAACCTCGTCCTGTCGGTGGGCAAGTGTGAATTTTTAGATTTTGTTGTGGTTTCCGTGCAATACGATTATTATGCAGAAGAAGTTCAGATATTTTTGCAATTATGGTTATTCTTCTTATGATCATCGTCTTGCAACACACTTTCAATATTTTATCAGACAATTAGTTACGTCCGAGGTGGATTAATATGGTTCATTGAGTTCAAGAATCATCAGTGTGTATCTAAAGTTCTCACCGAGTTCAGGTGGAGAGGTGATCGTAGATAATTGCTTATACTCAGAGCACTGGTTCGTGTACACTCACGTGATACTTTACCATATTACTCCACCTTCCCCTGTTATATTTTCTTGGTTCAGTGAATCTACGCCTAATTCATTTTTCCCACATTTCTTTTAAAGACTGCTGAAGTTCGATCCCTGGGTGAWTTACATGAGTGATGATGACTTAGTTGTTTACTTATTTTTTTCTATTAGGGTTAGCTCACTGAGTCTTGAAAAARGTCACTTATAAGGAGAGGACTCTTGCAGGTGGATCCGGCGATGCTGCAGTACCAAAACCAGCAGTTAGTCCAGCAGCTGGATCAGCAGCGTTCAGAGATCAGCGCTTTTAAGAGTAGGTGCAGTCAATTCAAAATCAAACAGGCCTCCTATGATGAGACTCTCATCACAGTCAATCGTGCATGGACTGCGGTTAGTGCTTCGCCTTTTTTCCTCTACCGTCAGTGCTCGGATGTCCTTTTTTTCAGAGTATCTATATGGGTCATATTGTATTTAGGATTTCAAATAAGATCATAGTGATGAAATTGTGATAGTGCGTTTCGTTGTATTCAACGTGCATGGAGCTTTCAGTAATTACCAGTATTCACCGTCAAATAGAGGTTGTTTTGTAGTTCTGAATTTTTTATATCGAATCTTAGAATTGTACTCGGAGATTCTGTTGTATTGAGTTTCTGMCGGTGGTGTACAGCTTGAGGACGACTTAGAGTTGCTTGCGGTGCGCGCAAATGCCCCCATAAATGGTCTACGAGTGCTGGAGCCCTTGACTCCTATTAAGGGTAATACCCATTTCTCCAACTCATTTGAGAATTATTACTGAGGAGATGCATGGAGTATTTTGCCCCTAATGACAGTTCTGCTCAGAAATTCCGTTAATTGTGATGCTCCTCTCAAACTGTTGGCTAGGTTTAAGCTTGGCATCCAGAAGATTTATCAGTTTGAGTCAATCTTGAATGCTCTGTCCTTGCTACTATTTGTTCTTTATTATATCACTTCGTCTGCCTTTTCCTGGCTGCAGATTAATATCATTGGTTTAACAATGTGTATTTAATGATATCCAAATCAAGCCGTCCTAAAGCGTAGGATTTCTTCTTTCTCGTGTCCATTTTGCCTACAGAGAGGACTGGTGCTGCTGTTCCGCCCGAAGAGACATTTCTGCAGAGGCTCTTAGAGAGGGGGGCTACTGAGAGTAGCAACAGTGAAGAAATTAGTAATGGGTCAGCAGAGGAGGCTCGTCTAGCTTCTAGAAAGGCTTCGACCATGAAATCTATTGAATCTGGTTTGCCTACTATCACATGGAAGTAAGAAGATTTGTGTAGGCTGTATTTTCTATGAGAATATTTCCATCTTGGGGATCTTCACAATTTCGAAACTGCTTTTCTTCATTTAAGATTTATTATGCTCAGTTCATTATGATGTATATTGCATAGTATTTCCTATTAGGGAGGAGAACTTTAAGTGGTTGGTGTCTCATGTATTATACCTCACTGTCATAATTCTAGGAAACTTGTCTTCGATTTCTTAGTTTAAATTTTATCTTACATGAATATCTTTCCAGGTGAGCTAGAGGAGACAGCAAGTGAGCTGGAAATGTGTAGACGGAAGCTAGCAACACTGCGCAGTCAAAAGGAAGCTGGAGCTATTGCACCGCCTGGAGGAGGTGCGGCTCAGCTTGGTATTAAGATTGAAGGTGGAGATCGAATCTCGGGCACCGACACTGTTTCAAGAGAAACTCGTGAATTGGCAGCTGCATTAGAAGAAACAAAGGTGCATATTATGCTTGTACCTGCTGGACTTCTTTCTATTTGCATTTCATTTTCTGTAAAATCAGATGTCACAGAAGTTTTTATGAAGTAATATATTTTATTTTGGCAGCCTCTCATGGTTGTGTGACAGGTTTCGAGAGTACTTTATTATAGTTAGTTCTATGTTTAGCATGTACCTTCACTTGTCTTTACGGTTTTTGCGAGTTACCTGTTGAAATCCAGCTCAAGTCATGTAAAAAATTGCTATTTGTTCACCTCCTGTGAGGCGTAGACTATGAAGTTCAGGTTTTAAATTAAGTGTTTTGCGGAATGTACCTTTTTTTTCTTCAGACTTTGGCGTCGAGAAGGCTGRATGAGCTGCAAGAAGCACTTCAGACGCAGTTGAATCTCTCCCAACGACTGCAGCAGATGCAGGTTAGATACGATTTCTTTGTACACTTCCATCTGTTATTCACATATTWCACATAGGCATGGTGTCCAACACCAGGTTTAAGTAGAGTTCACATAGTTAGCACATATGTACTTTGCCGCTGGGACTTGATAATGTAATACCYTTCACTTTTCCTATTCAATCATTTGAGGCGATTAATCCCTTCTGCATGCTTGGACGTGGTCACGACAGGATGCCCTACTCGATGAACACAGGATCTTGTCATCTCGTCCTTATGTAGTACTCAACGACCAAGCTCAGTTCTTAAAGAGCGAGGTTGAAGGATATCGAGGTCTAGTGGACAAGCTTCAGGTATGTTCTTGACGTGAGTCGTCGAGATGCGACCTATTATGACGTCGCCATTAGCTTCAACATTTTCAAAGTATTTTCAATGATCAGGGTAGCTCTTTCATATAATTAGGAGCCCTAATTTTTTATGGAATTATTGCAGAGTGAACGTGATGCAATGTCTCGGCGAGAGAAAGAGGTTCTATTGAAGGCAGAGGCTGGTGAGGCAGCCCGCAGGGCTAGTGCTATCGCAGATGCGAGAGCTGCAGAACTAGAAAGCAAACTGCAAGAGTGCATGACTGATCGGGATGCGTTGCAACTCAGGCTAGAGGATGCCACTCAATCTTCAGGTAGAACATTGGAATTTATATTCCTTGGATATAAGCAGYATAGTGCTCTACATCTCAGGCATCCAATATGACCACCGGTGTTGATAGGTGAGCTTAGATTTGCTGAAGTTTTGAATCCTGTACAGTTTACCGTGTTTAAACCTGTGTTTTAAACCATTTTCAGGAAGGAGGGATTCAGTACCTGAGTTRCAAGTGATGATCTCTACACTTCACAAGGAGATGGGCATGATGCAAGCACAGTTGAACAAGTTTAAGGAAGCAGCTCTTGAAGTGCAGTCACTTAGCGCAGAGATCCACACTCTGTCTGGAATCCTTGAAAGAAAGGTATATGGTTGCATGTTACAAGGATTATACATTTAGACTTGACATTATGCATTGTTCAGAGAAAAGAAGAATACTAGACTGTTTGCTCCCTCTGACCAGTGCACAACTTTTCAGGAGACTTCGTTTTTGTATGGTAAGTCGCCTAACCTCTGCTCACGATCTYCTCTTTGTGGTTGATCCTAATCTTTTTTCTTTTGTTTTACAGACATTGGAATGCAAACATCTTTCAGATCAATATGTTGCCCAAGTTGCTGAGCTCACATCCTTGAAATCCGAGGTACAGGGTTGGGTATTTGACATTGTATTACGTGTGTGTTACTTACATTTAGTTTATATCCCCGATTACTAATCTTTAATTCCTGTGTTTCTTATGCATTGGCCTTCCTTAATTTTGCTTAGTTCGTCTCTGCAACTACATGGACACTTTATCTGATTTGGAACTCCGAAAGCAATGCCACTCTCCTTTGTTTCGCATATATGTCACTGATTTTTTCATGTTTGTGCAGTTGGAAAACTTGCGACAAAGTGATCAAGAATTGCAGCTTATTTTGGAAATGTACGAGAGGGAATCAGTTGATCCAAGGTTTGTYAAATGACTTTCTTGATGAAGCCGCAGCGACTTTAATATCTCACGATAGTATCATTGACTTCATCCTTCTTGTGAATGCCTCCTTTCGTGATGCAATTTGCTTTTCACATAGCTGCTGTAAGAGTGCAGCAACTTTGTTACATGAGATTAATTCTGGGAAATGGGAATGCAGGAGTATGCTGGAGTTGGAGCAAGACCATTGTAGAACATTGGTGCAAGTTGAGCTCTTGAAGAGAGAACTTGATGAGCATGGCTTAGAGCTTCGGGTGAAAGCTGCGAATGAAGCTGAGGCTGCATGTCAGCAGAGACTTGCAGCTGCTGAAGCTGAAATTGCTGAACATCGTCAAAGGCTAGATGAATCAGAAAGGTCTTATCCCATCTCTGATTTTCTGTTCCTCCCTCACACATTTTTTTACTCACGATATATCTGCATTCATCGAGGTTTAATCGTATTTACTGCTGAACTAGCTATGGGTTATTGTCTTATTTTGATTAGAGGAATTGCTATCCAAATTTGAACAGAGAAACACATACTCTCAGGGCAGTGGATGTGAGTTCAAGATAATCTAAATATTCTAACTTCTCTCAATTGTGAATCTGTTGGAAAGTCTTAGTACTCTTAAATCGTCTTTTTTRTTTTTATGCTATCCATTGCTGTATTCTGGTGTTTGAAGCCTGTCTTCAGTCAAGGAACTACTRTATCATCTTTACACGAGATTCCATGTTGAGTCGTAGCAGTCAYTGCCGCATATGTGCATATATCTATATACTCCGTTACATTGATGTGCTAACTCACTTAAGTGCTCTTCCTGCAGGATGGCCATGGAACTTAGAGAGACTTTGAAGTCGAAGAGTGAAGAAGGGGACGCATACATCACTGAAATTGAGGTTTATTTGCTCACCTTCGTCGGTTTCTTGTTGCCTTTTACGCGTGTCGTTAGGATGTTGACAAAGGATATGGAAGCTGATCTGGAGTAAGTTCAAATGGTATGGTGGCTTATTTCCGTGGAATGTTCGATGAACAGACTATTGGGCAAGCGTATGAGGAGATGCAAACTCAGAATTCAAGGTTAATTCAACAAATTACTGAACGTGATGATTACAATACTCAGGTAACTTGCCAGTCATTGTGCTTTCTGTTTTTTGAAGTTTATCAAATTATTTGGGTATGTTASTCTATTCTGAAATGTTTGATGTATGATCAGGAATAGATGGTTTATGTCTGCTGAAGGGTCCTGATGTCAAAGAGACCTTAGAGAACGGAATGAGTTTGGGGCATAAAAAGTTCACCCACGTGAAGATTGAATATAGTGAGGGAGTTGAAAGAATTGAGGAYTTGAATGGCGGGAACGCATGAAAGTATAGGGGAGCATTATAATGTTGATAAATGAGCTGTCTTCTCGTGTGAAGRAGGTTTWACTGATATTTTTTTTCTTTATTAATTTCAGCTGGTTGCAGAGAGCCTGAAGGCTAAGCAACTGCAAACCTCCCTTCTGGCTGAGAAACAAGTCCTGGCTAGCCGCGTGCAACATGCTAATGCTACTGCTGACCATCATAAGCAGCGTGTTAGCCGTCTAGAAGATCAGGTATGATGTCTCATGGTGAATGGTCTGGTCTTGTTTTAGAGCTCGCTTCCACGAGGGGCTGACCTGAMTCCACSTCGTCGGGCTTGCAGGCCWGATTCGTCAGCTTTCCAGTCAGAYCCGCCCCTCATGGAATCCGACCCTTCTGCGGAGGTCCTTTGTGGACGAGTAGGATTTATGAGTTTCWAAAGATGTGTGGTATGACTAGAAGTTATGAATTAGATGTGTCTAGATGTTTGTGGATTGGTCTGCTATTCATCACCAGTTATTATGTCTCCAAGTTTCAAAGAACTAGAAATCCTCTACATTTTCAGTCTTAATATACACATCAGTCAATTATTGTTTCCAGTTCATTTTTGAAGATCAGTATTTTGTTGCTAGATGTCAATACGAATTTTGTGGATATCTTTGTTCAGGCTAGATCATACATAGAGCAAACTGGCAAGGTCATGGACGATGCTAGACAACACACATTGTCCTTGGAGACTTTGAAACGGAAGACGGTTGAAACTGAGAAGGAGCTCCTCTCTACAAAGACTGCACTGGAAGCTGCAAATAAAAGGATTGAAGATCGTGGGCTTAAACTTGCTGAGGCTCAACAGCAGCTTGACAAAGAAAGGTGAGGCTAACTGTGATATCAATAATGTTCCACTTCTACCAGTGTTTTATCTGTCTTACGTGGTTAGTGGGTGACGTGGTGTACTCGAACTCATCTTCGCTAAATTTCTTAAACCCCAAGGATGCAGCCACAGCAACATCATGTCCTCTTTGTCTAAAAAGAAGAGGAGAGAAAAGAAGAGAAAGAGCTTGATGCACGTATCGATTCTCCCACCTTATTTACATAACACTGTTAAGTGTTTTAAGGCAACATTATTTTTCCGCCCACATTAACAGGCATGTGTTATATAATTCATCAAGATTTTGCTCGTTTGTGGGTTTATGATTTGGACCCTTAGCCATGGAAGTTCTTGTCGAAGTACACTTTCCCTATTATCCGCTGAGCAACTTGTTTGGTGGCTTAGATTTGAGAAACGAAGGGTTCAAGACGAGCTGGAGGCACTTAACAGTAAGTTGGCACGGCTGCGATCGCATCATGAGAGGGGTTCCGGAATAGAACGGTTACAGGAGGAGATAAAAGAATACAAGGCCATCCTGAAGTGCAGCGTCTGTCATGATCGTCCGAAAGAAGTAAGAATGCCCTCCTCTTTAAAAGATAGGGTTATTCCCTGATTATTTTCTAAGTTTTTTAGGTGCAAGTTACAATTTACTGTGTCAGCTTGTACTGATATTTTTTATTATAATGGTTGACAGGTCGTCATCACGAAGTGCTTTCATTTGTTTTGCGGCCCCTGCATCCAGAGGAACTTGGAGATCAGACATCGAAAATGTCCCGGTTGTGGGATTCCATTTGGCCAGAGCGATGTCCGAAATGTCTACATTTAGCAAGATGCCGAGGCCATCACTTGRATGGCTTTGGTCAATCACATTTTTTCTTCCTGCTTTGAAGGTGGAATATTAATGGTCGTCACCTTTTAGTGCAGATTTGTACACGCTCTCAGATTAGATTGAATTTGGAAGAACACATGAATTTGATTCCCAGCCTGTTTTGAGGGCAAGGTTTCACTTGCTTTCAGGAGGCATGTAAAGTGGTAGTAACAGAGATGACTCGTATTTCTCAGGTGACCTGGTCTTTTTTGTTATTTCTTCCTTGCATCAGAAGAACGGTTCATTTCATAATCTTCACTGGCCACTTCTCTCCTGCTTTACCGAACTTTGGGTTCCTTGTTTCGTTGTCAAAATCTGATGTATGTGTAAGAGAGAAATACCCATTCCCGTTCATTGCTTCAGAATCACAATTAGATGTCATTTTTTACCCTGTCGCCAAATGGGAATCATTACTATTAAAAAAAAGAAAAATTGGAGGCATTTTGTATTTTCTATGGATTTAAAAATGTAAAGACTTCAAAATGTTTAACCCTTAAAGGACTGACCTATCACCGCGGGCGAAGGCGGGGTGCAATATGTAGTGCTTGACCGAGGGGAAAAACACTTCTCACGCACATGTTTAGCTTTGGATAAATTGTAAAAACCAATACCTCATGCTACCCATTCAAAAAATGCGAGAAGGACAGCGTGGCACAAAACACTTTCATGTGAAAATCTTTGCTATGTTCGTAGAATTAGGGCTACCTAAAAATATGGAAGCATTTAAAAACACTAAATTTGACTTCCCATGATGATTGACACATGTGTGGTCAAAATATGGAAGCAATTAAAAACACTAAATTTGACTTCCCATGATGTTGAATTCATCCAAAATGGAAAAAAATCAAGGTGAATTTCAATTAAAAGAAATTGTGAATTTTTATATGATGCTAGGTTTGGAGATTGGGGGGTCTTAAAAGGCATTTTTTGTTTGAGTTTTCTTGGTCACTTGAAAAAAAAACTCCATCTTGTTGAGGTTAAAAATTGGGTCAATAGATTTGTCAACAATCGTCTATAAAAAAAGCTTAGGATGTTTCAAAGTAGATATATTTGAATATTTCCAACCTTGGGATCTGATGAGGACTTTCCTCCTTTGGAACCTATGGATTGACAGATGCACGCTAGATATGGAGATCAACCAGTGAGCATTCAGAGGGTTTTAGCTAGGAGTTGGTTAGCTACTATTCATGCTGGCATGTCTTTGTTTAGACACATTCGTAACTCAGTCAAGAACGAAGAGATTCGTGCTAGACTTGAGGATCTCTTCACCGCGGAATGGACACCGCAGTTCTGTACTTCAGGGGATGGTTCCTAGCACTTCACAGTGCCGGACCTTCTTCGGTGATTTCCCTTCAGGGTTTTTAATGTGAAGAGGAGCTCCGCTCCTTTTCCCAACCTCTCATGGCTTTCACAAATATATTTGAATATTTCATCCATCACCCTTAATCCTAAATAGATGTATCTGTGATCATTTTTTCAAACCTTAAAGTTTTGTTTTCTATGGTCCCATTTCAAACTATATATGATTAATTTTTTTGTACTTAATTTTCAAAGATGTAATTATATATCTCCAATAAGTTGAAATAAAAATTCAATTCTTTGTAAAAATTTGAAATTTCTATGAATTTTTCAGTAATAAGTAAAAAAGAGTCATATCAATGTAAAATATCCTTAAAAATCTCAAAATTACTCTCCATATTTGTATATTACAAAGTAAAATACCATAGTGCAAATTTTATTACCATGTCATTCTAAAATTTTTAAAAATCATCACTCCATGGCAATAGGTTCAAATTTTAATTTGCAATCAAATTTTCAAATTTTCAAAATCTTATTTTTCATAGAAAATATTATTTTCTACTTATAAAGATTTTTTTTCATTTTATTTCAACTTGTGATGAGGAAGTTATAGACAATCTTGTTCCTCTCGCAATCTAAGCATCTTCTTGAAATAATAATCTATAGGATTCACTTTTTAACTCAATTTCTACATTTAAAAAAAGAACTGGTTGCCATGGTTTAGTTTGCTTGCTAGAGCAACTCACTAGTGGAATTATGGTGTTTCAATTCCATCTTAGATTTATTAACTATTTAGATTTTCCTTCAATCTTATTTGCTTCCTCAATAATTTTTTAAGAAATGAAAATCAAGTGTGTTATTTGAATTTGCTTTCTTAGATTTTCAATTCAATTCTTCAATATAAATGTTTCTAATTCATTATTGGTAGTGCAAAATTTTTATGCAACAACCCATTTTCTTCCACTTCAAATGTAAATGTATATCTTGCAATCTACATAATCAAAGCTTTTGAAATCTCTTCTACACATTTTTAAAGTAGTTAGTGCAAGATTCTACAATTAGATATGCAAAAAAAAACAATTTTTAGCTTTTTTGCACTTTGCTACAAAAATGGCACTTTTGAATGGAATTTGATTAAAAAAAGACCTTGGGATTTGAGAGGTTAAATTCATACTCACATCAAGGAGCAAAATTTGTCAAAATACACTACATAATGGTCTATGGATTTGTCATTTTTTATGTAGGAAAGTCAACATATATTGCAAAGACAAAATATATAGCATCTTTCATTGAGATTGGTTCAATTCAAGCAACCTTCAAAAAAAACTCTAATGAAAAAAAAATAGTTTATTTGGTGCATCCCAAGTGATTAATAAGCACATATCCAATCCTTTAGAGGCAATATAGTACTTGACAAGAACTAAATTAGTATCCTATATCTTTTTAAGTAAAAATAGTGCAAAGTTGTATTTATCCCCATTGGCACAAGTTGGTTTAACTTATATGGATTTTATTAGTAGATGTCCATTTTGTCAAGATAGCTATAGACAACATTCACCCAAATTGTCTCCAAATCTCCAATCATAAGAATATGCCATTCTAAGTCTCTCATTTGCCCATGTAAACTCCTATCAAGATTTTAAGATCATATAGACTTTAATCAACAATGTCAAATAGCAATATGTATTAGAATTTTTACAAGCATGGTACATAGTAAAAGTTCTAAAACACATAGATCAATAATGACATATTTGAGGATGATAATAAATAAACATCCTATAATCATGGAAGGTGCTTATAATATAAGTACCTACAACATAGACACCTATAATATAAGTATTTTATAACTATGGAAGGTCCCTATAATATATGTACCAATAACATAGGAGTGTAGTCTCCTAAGGTCATGAGCTCTCTATCTTAGGCTCACATGCTAGCAACTGTGTGTCTGAAGCATTACACTCATCATTCAAAATTTGGACTTTGGAGCAATTGGATTTGGAGTTTGAAGAGCATTGAGGGGTTTAACCATTAAACAACATTTCATTTCTAAGCTTGGTCAAACTTCATTAGATTTCTACATTGAACATACATTTTATATGTTTGTTTTTTCCACATGTATTAATATATGTTTATATTTTTTTTCATTTATTTATAATTAAAAACATCAAATTCAATTTAAAATGTACTTAAACCATAAAGGACGAAGGCCATTTTTCTGGAAAAAAAAACTTTTTAAAGATTCTGAAAATAAAATCTTGTACTTTGTCAGTCTAAAATCATGTGGTAAAAAGTTTATGAAGTCTGACCATACGGATTGAAACATATTAGCATTCCAAGTTCAAAAAATATTGTTTGAAAAGGTGAGATTGTTCTAGCAAGAAAATTTAACCTTTTCAAACAATATTTTTTGAAAAATTTTGAAAATTACATTTAGAAACGAATCCTATAAGTTATTTTTTCATAAAGATGCTCAAATTGCCCGAAAAGCAAGATTGCTCATAACTTTCACATTACTAATCCAAATAGAAAGAATCAAAGGTTCACATGTAGACCAAAATAAGATTTATAAGGAAAAATAATTTTAAAATTTAATTTGAAGTTTTTGTGGATTATTTTTTTTGCCCGGCGACATGAAAATTATGCTCAAGATGGCATAACTTTTGCTCCCGAGCACCGATTGAATCAAAAAATTATATTCCCATGAAGATAATAAGTTTTCCTATGTAATGAGAAAGTTACAAAAAAAATTCATCAAAAATTGAGATCGTAGGTACTTGCCCAAACTCCTCAAAGTAACCCAAGGGGACTTTTAGTCCTTTAGGGGTTAAAGTGAAATTTTAGTATAAAAATCATAGTATTTATAAGAAGACCTAAATAGTCCAAATTTATCAAGAAAAATGGAAAGAATAGTGACAAACATCATGGTGTAATTGGTATATTCATTGAGCTCACACCAGAAGAAATTCGATAGAAAAAGTTCAAAAGCAGTGTATTTTGAGCTTTCAAGATACTATCTTCAAAGTGTCACCAAATTTACAACTTTAACAATTTTTTAAGAAAATCATGGACTAAAAAGTAGATTATTAGAGCTAAATTTCCTTAGTTAAGCTTAAAAGCATTTAAAATCAAGAACTATGTGAAAAAAGTCAAGTTTAACGATCAAAATCCCCGTTAGGCTTGCAATGTCGTTTAACTCATAAACATCAAGGCGGGTGTTTGCCGTCCGATGAATGGCAAGGAATTCTCATGTGTAGGACATAAGTACAACTATTCATCCTCGGGATTAGAGGCGGGAAGTAAAGATCTTCTATAGTAGTTTGACTTTAATTGCATGCTTTTAGATTTTTTTTAAACCCTTAAAGGACACACTCGTGACCGTGGAAGTCATCATTATTGATACCGTGGGAATCACTAGTTTAAGAAAATCCAAAAGTACTCATTGGAAGTCAAAGTACTATAGAAGATCTTTCCTTTTCACCCCTAATTCCGTCAATGAATAGTTGCACTTCTGTGTTGTAGAGTTTTATTTCTTTGGCATTCATCGGATGCAAAACGTCCACAGCGTTGTTCTAGGGTTAAACCAAGGATTCCCACGGTATCAAAATTGATGATTTCTGCGGTCACGATCTCGTCGTGCTTAAGGGTTAACCCTTGAACGCCGCAGCAGACGTTTTGTGTCCTTTGGATGACAGAGAATCAAATTGTGTAGGACAGAATTACAACTTTTCATCCTCGATATTAAGAGTGGAAAGGGAAGATCTTCTATAGTGCTTTGACTTCCAATGAGTGTATTTGGCTTTTCAAAGTACATAATGTCACACGGTATCAAAAATGCATGATTTCCACGCCCACCGCTCCATCCTTCAAGGGTTAAGGGTTAAGGAAATTGGCTTTTCAGAGAGGGTTTGGGCCACCATTCTGTAGGGCGCCTTTGATGCCTGGAACCTCAACTTGTGCATGATGCAGAGTACTGTACTCTGTACAGCCTCTCAAATAAAGGGATAACAGATATCCAGTTCCAGTGTCATTTTTGGAGGACGTTAAATCCTCCATTCAAAGTGGGCCCAGAAGAATTCACTTCAGATAAAAGTAAAAAAAAAAACTATTTTGAGCCGTGCCTAGGGTATTGTTTAGACCTTCCTTAGCTAATTTGGGGTCTCTGATTGCAAATATGAATTCAGAATTTGTAAAATAAAGAATTATGTGAAAAATAAAAAATTCCAGCGTTTTTACCCAGGGTAATTCCAGCCAGCTGGAGGATTTAACGTCCTTTGTCGTTTTCACTGTCCTCTGCACAGTTGATGTGGACGCAAATTTCATCCAAGAATTGGAGTAAGTTACTTGTTTCCTGTAAGTAATTCTTACTCTCTGCATGATCCTCCCGTTCCTACAGATCGGCAAAGTTGCAGGTAATCATCCGGGAATTTCGATACTCACAGCTCCGATCATTAAATTTTCTACTGGATCCAATCAGTCAAACCCAAGTGGCTGGGTAATTGAATCGGACGACTATTTCAGGCCACTCCAGCCAGGGCTGTCTCCTGATCAAGAGCTCATCAAGATTCAAGAGCTCAATGCCGCCGTGACGCCGGCAAACAAAACCCCGGCAACAACTGAACGGCTGACCATCCAACAACAAGACCTCGTAATGTGGCAAGATTGTTCATTGGAGAAGGAGCCGACGGAGTCATGATCCGACCCAGGCACTCGGTCACGGCAGGCTTGATATTTGTTGATGTTTGGACTTTGGAGAATTGCAAATACCATGAGTGGCCCATCGCCAATGAATTCCAAAATGACTTGATGCAGAGAGAGAACGCCAATCACTTTTTTGAGATTGCGTGAATCAAGGAGCTGTTATTCTCGGGACCCACACCGTGATCTTAATCAGAGCAAGGTGAGAGAGAGACCAAGACTACATACCTCTATTTTAGGGCAGACTTTCCTGCACCTGCACTAAATAAGGTAGGAGGTCCATATAAGGGATGATCTAAGCATTGAAACTGAATTTTGGGGAGGTAAAACATCTTGGAATATTTTTTTAGTATATTTTTGTTGAAAGACAAGAGGAAATGACATTTGGCCCAAGTTGTTTCATATTTTTTGGAGCTTCGTGGAATTAGTTATGAAATTTTGAAGTTGAAATGCCATGGGGCTCTAAAAGCAACCACCTCCTACAATGTACACGGTCTGTACATTTTTGTACATTGAAGAAAGCAAAATGTACCTCTGTCTCATGTTCAGTTCAAAATGCATAGTCGGAGTTCGAGCCGCCTACCTTAGTGAAATTTGGTTGCCTTTACTATTAGGTTGCCTTATCCTCGAGAAGTTAGAGCATTCCCACCTGTCCTGGCCTTTTGCAGGCCCCCTTGGGATGATCGTTATGTAGGCCACGAGCCCTGAGGGCCAAGCGCCTCGCTCATGGCTTGGCCTGGCCTAGCCTATTGCACCCGGAGCAGCAACTTCGGAGCAGAGCAATTTCGGAGCAGCAACTTCGGAGGTGAACGTAGTGAAAAAGCAACTTTGCAAGTGAAACCGATTGCTCCAAAAAAGTAGGAAAATTTGTCTCATTATGTTTTAGAGGCCCGTGAAGAGGCCACGATGCGGCCTCCGAAAGCTCCTTGTTTTGGAGGCCGCCCACCACCTACAAGCAAGGCCTCTTAAGAGGTCATCTGTTTTGTAGGACGGGTGGAGCAATTTTGGAGGCCACAAGAGAAAGGCCATCCATTTTGTAGGACGGGTGGAAATGCTCTTACTCTACAAGTCATCAAAGTCAACAAATATCTCTACAAATACTTCCATTGGTGCACAAGGAGGTTTGCGAGTTCTAACTACACCAATAACAAATTCAAAAGTAGCGCATTCTTATACAATAACAAGAAATATTTATATGTTGTGGAATGTCAATAAATTAGTGAGGGGCAATCTAATTTCACGGCTATTTAGTGTAGAGTCAGTCTAACCTTGCACCAAAGAATTAAAGAATGCAAACTTTACATGCCATAGTTGCAAATGGAGAAATTTGGAATTGTTGGCTAGAAATTTTTGGGGGGAGAATCATTCACAAAGAGTAGGAGAGACAAGTACTTGACTTCCAAAAAACTATATTTGACAATGAACTTCAACTTCTTGTTTGCTATTAGTTTGAGAACAAGACCAAACTTCCTCCTAAAAACTAATTTCTCCCTACTCACACCCACACCAAAGTGAAAAACACCATGAAACTTGACAAAAGCAATTCTGACTCCAAATGAAAGGTCTCCCATCCACACCAAAGTGAAAAAGACCATGAAACTTGACAAAGACAATTCCGCCACCAAATGGAAGGTCACACTCTTAGAAGATTTTGTAGACTCTACACTTTTGTAGACTTTCTAGACTAAGGGAGAGGCACTCAATGGCGTCCATGTCCCCAATGTCGTCCCTTTCTAGGTCCTCCATTCATTCTAGAAGGTAAATGTAGCGGGACTGTAGATTGCTTATTATGCTAGGTCAAAGAAATAAGCCATGTACTACCTACCTACATTTATAGTATGAAATGATTGTGCTCTGTAGAATCAGACGGCATTGGGTACAGGGTCGCCATTGGATGCCTCTCCCTTACACTAAACTTGATCTTTGAGGAGTCTTTAATGCCTTGACATTCACTCGTCAAGTGTGCAATCAGCCATAATCAATGCAAAACGGGTCCAAACATCGAGTGAAAAAAAAAGTTGATTTCTAAGAGAGAATTGCAATGCCTGATTACCTGATTGTCCCATTAGATCTGCTAAATTGGGAGATTTGGGGAGATTTTGTTTTTTTGTGGGTGGGTGGGGGGTAGGTTACCCAAGACCTAAAAGATTCCCGAGGAACCAACCCCCAGGTCCTAATGATGTTTCATGACCGGCAACCATGTGCCTGGGAAGCCTGGCCTTTGCCCGGCCCTGGCGGTGTGGCGCTTTTGGCTCCATTTAGCGCCCCTTCCATTGCTTCCCTTTGTGGACTGGGACCTTTCCCCCTTTCTCCCTTTCCTCCTTCSCTTTCGCCGCTCGCCCTCCGTCACATGCAGACAGACGGATTCAGTTGTGATCGTCTTTACTGAACCATTGTAGCCGGAAAAACAGCGAAGGAAAATTTAGGTATTATCAGTTACAGTAATTGAAAGAAGAGAATGATTAACCCTTAAAGGACGGACCTATCACCGCTGGCAAAATCGGGGTGCAATATGTAGTGCTTGACCGAGGGGAAAAACACTCTATTCATGCATATGTTTAGCTTTGGATAAATTGTTCAAACCAATACCTAATGTTTCCCATTCAAAAATTGCGAGAAGGGCTCTATGGCACGAAACACTTTCATGTGAAAATCTTTACTATCTTCATAGAATTAGGGCTACCTAAAAATACGGAAGCAATTAAAGACACTAAATTTGACTTCCCATGATGATTGACATATATGTGGTCACTTTCAAAAAAAGAACGGATGAAAATTAGTGAGTGGACGGTGGACTCAATAATTTTCATCCGTTCTTTTTTTGAAAGTGACCACATATATGTCAATCATCATGGGAAGTCAAATTTAGTGTCTTTAATTGCTTCCATATTTTTAGGTAGCCCTAATTCTATGAAGATAGTAACGATTTTCACATGAAAGTGTTTTGTGCCACAAAGCCCTTCTCGCAATTTTTGAATGGGAAGCATTAGATGTTGGTTTGAACAATTTATTCAAAGCTAAACATATGCATGAAGAGTGTTTTTTCCCTCGGTCAAGCACTACATATTGCACCCCGCCTTTGCCAGCGGTGATAGGTCCGTCCTTTAAGGGTTAACAATGTTCTTTCTGATTTCGAAACAAGTGTTCAGTTGCATTTGGATATGATAATCTTATTAACATGTACGACACTACACTAATGATGATAAATAGTGTTATCCATACTAACTATTTTTGAAATGCTATAAGTTTTTACTCTTCATGAATATTTTTACTAAGTGCATGAATCGTAATACTACTACAGTTGGGAAAACTTTGCACCTACAGTTGGTAAAAATATTCATGAGTTAAAACTTATGGCTGTTTTAAATCAATTAGTGTGGGTAACACTATTTACCATCATTAGTGTAGTGTACTTCATGTCTGGCAGACGGAGCAGCGGCATGGAGGGTTTTCGGAAGTGACGGAGTGGGCGAAAACTGCAATAGCTGAAGCATAGAAACTGCAATGGCTCAAGCATAGAAAGTAGATCATCATACTCGCGGCATTGAAAGTGTAAAGAAAGTATAAACCTTGAGCATGTAAGAAAGTTTAAACCTTAGTACACGTTGCTGCACTCAGCAAGCAGCTATWTATACTAAATAATCCATCCTACCCTAGGGGCAATAATTTAACCCATCAATTTGCTGTAGTGGAATGAAACCAACAATGCCCAGACATAGTGCGTGAGCATCGTCTTGTGCACCTTAATCTTACCACCACTACTTCTTTCTTCTGAATTCAATCAAGAGACCTGATCGAGAACATGTTGAATGTCGTACCATCAAAATCCTGTGTAACTTAATCACTGTGTTCGAAAAGAATTACATATATACATGTGTTTCTGTGTTGCAGGCTACCCCCCAAAAAACGACACCTTAAATTACAGGATATCTACAAATGTGCCATTGCCACCCAATCCATGTCCATCTCCCAACTCGTAACCCCGAAAGTAATGTACAATAGTGAATGGTGTCGGTAGTCTACACACGGGCTAAGCGCACGCACCACCGCGTGGTTGCAACAGCTAGCAACTGGAGGATCACCATTTTTCTTTTGTTTTCATGTGTACAGATTGTGTGTGTGTGATCCTTCGCGTGTCGCGAGATGTTGCAACGCCGGAGATGATGATGGCGACGTTGGTGGCTCGCCAGTCGGCTAGCAAGCCCAGAGAATTTCATGACCGAGGCTGGCGTCCACGACGGGTGCCGTCACGTCGGAGAGACGGTACTTGAAGTTGAAGAGATGCATGTTCTCGCCGCTGCTGCAGAGGCTCCCGGTCAAGCTGGAGAGGTCGCCCGTGTTGGAGCTTTCGTTGTTGTAGAGCGAGGTGATCTCCCCTGGCCAGCCAGTGTAGTCGAACACCATCTTCTGCGCGCTCTGTGCTTCGTCCTCGCATGACGCCGGCTCCGTCTTGGGGCGCAAGCGGAAATTACTCGCTGGATTGAAAGCTTGCTGGTTGTTGAACCTTGACATGTTCATGCTCATGCTCGATTCGAACATGGGGTAGGATTTCGACAGCATGGGGTTCAAGCCACCGAGGATGTTGTTGTTGTTGTTGTTGTTGTTGCTGTTGTTGTGATTGTTGTGATTTTCCGGGTGCGCAACCCACGACATGATCCCATTTTGCACTAGCTCCTTGTTGTGGTGTGGTGGCGACTCGTGATGAAAGTCTGGGACGCAGTTGTAGCACGACATCTGCTCCGTGCCTGCGCAAGTCTCGCAGTCTGTGCCTTCGTCCGTCGTGACGGTGGGGTTCGGGGAATTGTCCATCATCGCGGCTGCGGGTGGTAACGACGACCTAAATGCATCCTCCAACTGGTACGATCCCATGGCCTGGCGAAGRCGCGCGTCGGAGAATAGGAAGCTCCGTTTGCCGCCTGAGCTTTTCTGGAAAATGCGACACACCACCCACTCGTCCTGCACACAAGAATGTCGAACGAATTAGACATACCCTAATGGCCTCAAGAGCCAATTTCGCTGATCAAGAACGAAAGTTTTTGTGACCAGAATCAATGCACACATTGAATGCATCGACCGAAAAGGAAATACACATTTGAAAGAAAGAAAGAGGACACATGTAGAATCGGAAACCTACCCTGCAAGATGTCAGCAAAATGCGGAGACGGGAACCACGAAGCGCACTGAAAACAGGGGAGTCAGCGGGGCTCGTTCACGCACTCTAGATCGACCAAATTACGACCGAAACGACAGATCATATACCCACACCCAGAATTCGTGACCAAGAAAACTCCACGATGTCCAAAACACTGAAACACTCTCACTACACAATTGCATACCAGTCCACTGATTACACCGCCAACACCACCTCACGAAGCCTCGATCCACACAGAACGAACAACACTCCCACCCTGATGAATTCCAGCAACAACATTCACAAAACTCCCCACTCTTAGAACACCAACATCCAACACCCAACTACTCAATTCACCGACACATTCATCACGTCACTCGCAGCCCAAAAATCTCCACGCCAAACTTACGACGAACGAACCCCTTCTGCACAAATCCACCCAAAGCAAAATTCTGCACGTCCACAAGAGTCCAAATCAAACGCCCAACACACACCCAGAATCCCTCCAACGATTCCAAACAAGAACAGAGAAACGACCGAAGATCAGCACCCCAACCAGGGATCCAGCAACAGAAAGAGAGGAAATTAAGCACACACAAGTCCGTGAGCAAGTTCGGAATTCTGCACAGGAAGGAACGAGAGCGGCCGCGATGATTGTCACGAAGTTGAGAGGAAGGCGAGATAACCTTAAGGCTGGAAAACAGTGAAGAACAGGGAGAACCCAGGGGGGGAAAGGCTTGGCTTATACTACAACTGTTGTAGTGACGCTGCAAAGCACAAAAGCGACGGAAGCAAGGGAGTGAGAGAGGAAAAGAGAGCTTGAGGAGCTGCTGCAGCTGGCTGCTGGCTGGCTGGCTAGTGGGGCCGCCTGCACTCTCTAAGTAAGCTTGTGACTACAAAAGTTTAGTGTGGTTCTGTGGGCCAAAGGGTGGTGAACCTCGCGGCTATATTGGGAAATTCATTTGTTTTTCCGGGCAGCGAGCGTGACTCCTGTAGTGATGAGTCCGTCCGTCACTCCGTCCGGCTGCTGCTGCTGCTTCTGCTGCTGCAACTGCAGAGGCCATGCCAGGCTCCACCATGGCGATGATAATGCGGCGGTGATCCCAGTCCGGCGACAAGCTCCCCAGCCAAGCGCCCCCCCTGCAGCTGCTCAAGTGTGGGACTGCGGGGGTGTACAGTCCTACTCCTCCTCCTCTTCCGCTGCGGCTGCGCTTGTACCTGCTCGCCGTTGCTGTAAGAGCGCAGGCTAACAAGTTATTATTATTATGGAGGAGGAGGAGTCAGTGCCATTTGGGCAGTCAGGGGCTGGGTTTACTACTCTGGCAGGGCACTCCATGAGAAGGTAAAATGTGCTTGTTTTCTGTAAAAAAAAAAAAAAAAAAAAAAATTAAGAAGAAGGCAATTGAGACAACTTCCGTCGCATCAACCTCATTTCAGTACTTCAGGTGGGACACCCCAAGCCGTCACTTCTTTCTAATGTGGATAGTTTCTATTATGAGACTGGTGAAAAAAAAATTGTCACTCTTTTTTTCAATGGTAAGTGGTAGGAGTGATTTCAATACACCAAAGAATGAATCATTTGGACACCATATGCAAAAGTTATCAAGAATCAAAGTATTTTGGATAGATGTTTGAAAAATCAGTGTTTCTTCTTGAAATTGTAGATACAATTTATTGATTTAGGAGATGTCCTATGAGTGAGCATCTCTTCAAGTGGCACATTTGGAGGACACTATCTTAGCAAATAAATAGAGAATCCAATGATGTTGCAGTGGTGTTTACAAGGTCTTTTGTGGAACTTAGTTTGATGCTCTTTTCCAAACTCTAGAGTTTAATTGGCATTTGTGAAAAGGAAGGATATGAGTTTTCATGAAAATTATTATCTATTATTATTGTTCATCAAATGGAGAAGTSCTCATGTTAAGTTCAAGAAACCTCATATATCTAGGAAAGCAAAAAACGAGGTGGCTTAGCCTCCTTGAGTTTGCATGTATTATTGGATGTTCAGAGCACCAATGCTACCTRGTTTACAGTGTTACACATCACTTCAAAGGATGGATTTGAGAGATCCTCCAATGACTTGAAAGATTTGACTATTTTCAATCGATTCATTTACCAGTTGGGTGTGTCAGTCCGTTTAGAACCTATCACTAATGGGCCTTCACCTGGCTTTGACACTAATAAATGATTAGCAGTACCACTACCTTTGTACTTGACAGATAATTTCCAATTTTTACTCAAAGATTTCAAATTCTAAGAGGTACACCAAAACTTAAGAGATACACCAAGTCTAGAGCAAGGAATCACCCAAATTCAATGGAAGCCCATTCATTCAATGTGACATTGCCAAATGAGACACAACCCACCCACCCACCTMCCAAAATAAATGTAATTGTACTTTGCATGATCTTGAAGTAAATCCAAGAGAGATCATAGCAACACACATTCATTTGGAGGGACAAGGGTATCAATTATTTGTTTTATTTTTTCTAAATAAAACTAACAAAAAAACAATCCAAAACCTTTCCAAATTTCACGAAACTCAAACAATTTCCAAACTTCTATACCAAATTCTTGAAATTTTCAAATTTAATTGTTTACAACCTCAATTTGGATGGTAAAAACCACGTAATCAGATTGTCATGTGCCTCCAATAAGTTCTGTTCATCCAAGCTACAATTAGTAAGGTAGGAAGCTTGAAATCCACTCAAACTCTGTATCCACCCACCTCCTGAAATGTACACGCCTTGTACATGATGCTTTTTCATCTTTACAAGACTATACAAAGAGTGTCCATTTGGCAGGTTTTAGTCGAGCGTGAGCGGATTCAACTTCAAAAATTCATAACTAGGGGAGGCAACCCATTTCTGATCAAATAAGCAATTGTGAATACTTGGAGCACAAGTTTTTTGAATGTGGAATTTTTCCCATGTACAACAATAGAGTTTGGAAGGATTGCATATTTTTCCAAAATTTTATTACATAAAATGAAATTACTAGTAATTTTTTAGTGGAAGATTCTCTTCAACCTATAATGATGATATACTCCTTTCTATTTCTGACCATTGGCTATTTGCAAAATTGACCAAGGGCTGATTGCAATATTGAGGTCCTTGCAACCAATCTTAATGAGCCACAACTACTCTATGGAATGTGCCATAATTTCATGGAAAGACAACAGTCTATTGATTGGAAATGGGGAGGTGATCGGAAATGGGTTGCCTCCCCTAATTCCACAAAACTCCAAAAAACATGAAACGACTTGGGTTCGATGCCAATTCCACTTGTTTGTCCAGTAAAATTAACTGGAAAAATTATCCAGAGGTTTCCCCTCCCCAAAATTCAGTTTCAGCTCTTAGATGAGCAGTACGCATTCATGGATGACATCGATCCGRGTGCTACTGAACTTAACGTACTATTCTATTGTTGTTGTTGGGTGTTAAGTTTGTGTGAGTGGGGGAGCAAATGCCGCGCCTAGATTTACTCCTTTCGGTACARGCAGTTCGGTTGTTGACGGAATTTCTTTGAAGAAGAACTGAAGAAGTTATAAGTTAGTGACGGACGGACGGACAAATGGACGGACGGAGTTCCTCACTTGTAATTCAATGGTCAGTTGTTGCTGCACTGACTTCCCGCAGTTCCGGAACCTCCTACCTTAAGTTTATTGGTAACTTCATAGTGCTACCGGTATATTGGCTTTGTAACTGTGTAACTAACTTTTGAATAGTGAATGATTAAGAACTTGAAAATTGTCTCCTTGGAAGCGCATTCAAACGAACTTGGAGCATAACATTTAGTAGCGTGATGTGGCGCTGCCTTGGCTTAGGGTAGATGGTGTGGAATATATCACACCCAACAGCCTTCATCTGTAGCCAATTGGATATGTGGAAGATGCAGAGGATGTTGGGTGTGGAACATTCCACACTATCATTGTAGAGAGACCGTGCTTGCTATTGAATGTTATGAGAAGAGAAGCTRCAAGAGAATTCAAAATAAGACATTGGACAAGTACCTCAAAAACAAGGGAAAATATGAGAACTTATCAAGGCCTTAACCATTCACAGCTACCAAAGTAAAATTTGGCCACCAGTGACCCTCCAATTGTGGAAGGAATTGAAGAACTGGAGGTTGGCTTGGCAAAGATGATTTCCATTTTCTTGTGGATGAAGTTATGTTAAGTTCRAGTGGCAGGAATGCATCATGGCACTGCCTCTACACTAAATAGGTTGAAATTAGGTTGCCCCTTACTAATTTCTTGACATTCCACATTATATAAATACATATTGTTACTGGACAAGAATGTACTACTTTTGAATTAGTTATTGGTGTAATTGGAACTCATGAAACTCCATGTGTCAAAATGGAAGTATTGGCAGAAACATTTATTGACTTTGATGGCTGGTGGAGTAACTTTCTTGGGGTAAGGCAAACTAATTGTAAAGGCAACCTAATTTTCTCTATTTATAAGTGTCGAACTAATAAGAAGTAATAAAGAGAAGTTGTACTGTACAGTAACTGAGATATCAGGCAGCGAATAGTTTAGTTTATTGAGAGCTCTCCCTCACTGACAGAAGTGAAGTTCAGCTCTCACTCAGTCTCATGCCTGCCAGCAGAGTCTTAACTTTAGTGGCCACTGGAAGACGGAAGCCCACTCCCGCTTGGAAGAACACTGAAGACCCAGAAAAAAAAAAAAAAAGAAAAAAAAAAAAAAAAAAAAAAAAAATTCAAGTGTTAAGGATAGAAATTGTATTTTTGGTGAATTTTTGAAGTTATATCTTCAAAATTCATTTGAAGAGAATCTGCAAATAATTTTATAATTTTGACCGTACGGATATCTTCTACTTTTTGTGCTTCACATAAACTTCTTTGATGCGAACTTCAAAAAAGTTATAGAACTTCTATTTTACAACACATTTGTGTTTTGTCCAAACCCCTTGGGCTTTTAGGGGTTAATCTTGTGAAGCTTTTCTTTCTGAAAAATTGTGAAAATTGAGGTCAGAAATGAATCCTACAAGTAATTTTTTCAAGAAGATGCTTTAATTGCCCAAAATCTAAGATTGTCCATAACTTTTGCAAAACAAATCCAAATGGAATGAATTAAAGATTTCCATGTAGGCAACAATATAAATAATTTATAAAAAATTTAAAATAAAATTTATTTGAAGTTTTCTTAAAAGTTAATTTTTGCCTGCCGAATTTAAAAAAGGGCTTTTTGTGCCATAGTTTTTGCTCCCGGACTCCAATTGAAATAAAAATTATATTTTTGGGAAACAAATGTGTTTTCCTATCTTCTCTCAAAAATTCAAAAAATTAGGACATATATTGAGACCATAGGAACCTACCCAAAATCCATTTTGACCCCTGAAGGGACAATGGGACTTTAGGGGTTAATTGACAATCAATATGGGACAATTCATCCCGTATCCAATACTCATATTCAATATCCGTATTCAGTATCATACATGTATCTATATCCGCATCCATATCTAGTATTCATTTTGTATTTGTATCTATATTCATATTTGGACGGACTAGATTAAATCTCACAAGATCAACAGTTTGTGATTTTTTGGGAAATCAACGGATATTTTGAAGGTGAGCATTTTCTTTTAAGACAATCAACGGCTTGTAAATTTTTCGAGAGAAGGAGGGGGCAACTAATGCAAACCAAGGGTGTACCTCTCTTTTGGAGGGATAGTTTGATGCCATTTCACAACAAGGTATGAATGAGAATATTTATATTTATTTTTTAGAGATGAAATCATGTGTTTATTACGTGTTGTAAAAATTTCAAAGTTTTGGGAAAAAGTTGAAATTATTGGGTATTTCTTATTAAAAATGAAAAAAGTTCATACCAAATTTAGACTATCTTCAAACAGTATGAAATTTTCATCGTATTTCACCAGATATTTTCACCATCATGGTATGAAACAAAATTATTATGTTTTTATGTTATATTACTCTAAAATTTAAAAAATCATCAAACCATGGTCGAAGATCCAAAGTCTACATTCTATAAAATATTGAAATTTACACAATTGTTTTTTTTTCAAATTCAAGTAGAAACTAAACTTGATAAGCTTCATTTCTAAAGTTGAACTCAAATTCAAAAATACCATTTTAATGGCTAAACTCACATTGACTTCATAAGGACCATGGTAATCTTTTTTGTCAAAAACCACTCTAAACTGCCATTTATTTTGGCTACGTTCATTCAAGAAAAAAATTTAAAATACTTTTTTTAAAATCCCACTATAGGATCTTGTACTTTACTTGTCTGAGATTACGTAGTAAAAAGTTCATGAAGTTTGATTGTACAAACCGAAAGATATTAGCTTTTAGAGTTGGAAAAAAAAGATTTGAGCACTTTTGGCCCACAATTTCAGATGACTTTGAATGCCATTTGTGGAAAAAAATTGTACTATGGACTTTGAACTTGAAAAAAAAATGTTGATGAATTGAGTTGAAAGTCTAAGAAAAAATTCAACACACACACACACCACACCACACACACACACACCACACCACACACACACACACATACCACACACCACTTCATTGTCATGCTTTAAGAATTGTTAAGTAGAAGTAGGTCCAAGATTATAAAAAAAAACTAATTCACTAGCTCTACAATGGGATTGAAACTCAATAATTCCAACGGTGAGATTGTTCTAGCAAGCAAATTTAACCTTGTCAAATAATTTTTTTCTAAATTGTGAATCTCCCTAAAATCCATTTTATCTTTTGAAATGAAAATGGTCTTTTAGGGATTAAGAATAAATAGAAAGAAATGGCCAAAATACCTTCCAATGGTGATCCATGGATTCATCATCTTCTTCTTTAGTAAAGTCAGTAATACAACGAAGAAAATAATTTGCAATACTACGGTATTTGTTGAAAAATGTTTTCAAGCAACTTCAAAAAAAGCTTTGGATGAAAAAATATACTTTTTCCACTCTACAAACTCAAGTAGTCATCCATAAGACAATAATTGTCCACGGCATCCTTCTAGGGTAAAAGTAAATTGACCTATGATAGGCAAAAGACTAGTTTAATTGCCATGTTGGCATTGTTGAAATATTTCAAAA
Source organism: Pleurozium schreberi (assembly GCA_006891605.1). Lineage (NCBI taxonomy): Eukaryota > Viridiplantae > Streptophyta > Bryopsida > Hypnales > Hylocomiaceae > Pleurozium > Pleurozium schreberi. Next base: position 77,700 of record VACF01001699.1, read on the forward strand.
AAATTCTACATAAAGGCAAACGTGACACATGAGCAAAACAAATGAATTTTTATTTTTTTGGACATAATATGAATTTGTTACAAATTTTTTGACGCGTGCTATCCAATTGGCCCCAATATGTCTCCATAGCACCCTAAAACCAACAAAAACAATCTAGCCATAATGATCATCTTATTCATCTAAAGCATTCAAAATATTTCCTAAAATGGCCACAACATGATCAAATGCCTAAAAAGTCACTTCATGTGATGAATTTAAGGTAAAAAAGTAGAAGTTACCATTGTAGTCACTAATCACTCCATCACCATAATCCAAGACATTGATTGTGTGTAGAAAAAGAGAACTTTGCAAAAACATTTTTGTCTTTTGCATGTACTGAACCTTACTATTTGAGAATATAAAAACATTTGGCAAAGATGTCTAGATCCTTCCCTCCCTCTACCTATAGTATAAATTATCATATTTGACTTGAGAATATAAATTATGTACTAAAATTTGGCAAGTCGTACACCACTTTTATATTTCAATAATTAGAAACATTTTTCATTCAGATATTACAAAGTTGTGCGAATAGGTCCGGAATAATAGGGGGACTTCATTGTAGAATTTTTGTGAGCAATTTCTTTATACCCTCAACCCTCCTAAAATATTCTAAACCTATTTTCAAATTCCTATTTTTCAAATTCCTTCCTATAATTCACACAACCAATGAAAAACACTCATAGCTAGCTTTGACCTAGCATAATTGATGTTTGTCACTCAAAATGTGAAATGTCTTTAAACTTTTTTGCAATATAAACCAACTAGTTAAATTCTGGCATATCAATTTTCATCTTGATCTAATGTGTTATCCAATTTTATTGGACATTTTCGCCTACTTCTAACATTTTTTCACGTAACGCCCTCCACCCCTTAGTTGTATTTTGTGCATCACCCATATATATTGTATCCAATGTTTAATAGACGGTAGTGGATAAGTAAATAAAAGTGCCTTCCAAATTTCAAAGCCACATCACAAAAACTCAATAAGCTTGAAGCTCACATATACACTTTTTCTTGATTGCCTTAAATTCCAAACACTTCCACTTCAAAGCCTCATATCATTTTCTTCGCAATAAATTGGAATTTGAAAATCGGAATGATAGTAGATCAATTATCCAAAAACTTAGATCCAAATTTTTTCCTTGATTCAACACTTTGATAAAACTTCTCACATCAAAGCTCCCTTCAAATATTAAATCACCATTAAACCTACAACTTAGCATCCAAATGCATCCCACACCTCAAACCCACCAAGAACCAAGAGAAAGACAAGGGACGACCAACTCTTGCTTCTAAAGAGACAACTACAACTCCAAAGACCAAGCCCCCAAACCCTAGCATCAACTACTAAGGCCATATTCGTTATATTGAGACTTTTTGCAGATTTTGAGATAAAATGTTAATTATTGAGAAATTCATTTAAAATAATAATAATTGAAATAAAAAATAAAAAATACTAAAATAATGATCCTATACTGAAATTCTAAAAGTTGGTGTTGTTACCTATTTATAAAAAAAATACATGTGAAGAGATAAAGCGGTTTATCCTTGAGTCGAGGTCAATAATGAGACTGCAAAAACTCTCAATATAACAAATATGGCCTATTACTTATCAATTTGGTTACCAACTAAAAACTAATAAGAATTCTCAATACTCTATACATCTTGTAACATACAAAGACACCTACTTCAACTAGCAAAGGCCCTTCATCACAACAGTGATGTCATTTCACCAATGTCATTTCACATGTTTTGGAACATTTTTGGAGTTCAAAGTGTAGAGAACTTTAGGGGTCAACATCATATTTGGTATCATTTTAAAAAACCTTTCAATGTCAAAAGGGGTAAAGTAGAAACACTTAATTTCAATACATAGTAATTTCTAGCATCTAATAAATGGCCTTGAATGAACACTTCCATGAATCAAAACCACAACAAGCTTTTTAAGTCAACTAATGTAAAGAGTTTTTTGAAGCAAGTAATGAAAGTTGAGACATTTTATGCTTTAAGAGTGTTCATCCAAGGTGAGGCTAGTGTTATATACAAGCTATTATATGTTCTCAATTTTAAATTTTGTAAGATATTATTAAGGTTTATAAACATTACATAACCACTTGGGTTGCATTTTACTGAGATAAAAAAATTTGGTGCTTTAAAGCATTGTTATTTTAAAACAAGAGGTTTACAAAGCGACCAGACTCTAAAAGCATTCTTTAACCCCTAAAGTCCCAAGGTCTTTTTCTCTCAAAAACCATTCAAAACTACCATTTCTATTACAAGGTGCAAGTGCCAAGGCCTTTTTCTCTCTCAAAAACCATTCAAAACTGCCATTTCTATTGCAAGGTGCAAAGCTTTCAAAATTTTCAATTTTTTTGCATAACTAACCATAGGATCTTGGAATAGACTAGTATATGAATGTCTATGAAAACTTTCACACACTTTGATTGCATAGATTGTAAGATATCTGCGTTTTAAGTGAAAAAAACAAGCTTTTTTATACATTCTATGAGTAKATTTTTTGGCTTTGAAGCTTCCTAATCAAATTTTTTTGCTCTACTAAGATTGAAACTTAAAATTTTATATGTTGAAGATTCAAGTTGAGGATCAAAGGAAAAAAATTCAAGAAAAACACACTTGATGTTCAATCATTGAAAAATTGTTAAGTAGAAGTAGGTGGATCCACAATTGAATGAAACACTAAATTGTTGATAACTCTAAGGTAAGATTGAAACACCATAATCCCAATGGTGAGATTTTCTTTTGCAAGAAAACTTGACCTTATCAAGGATTTGTTTTTGAAAAATTGTGAAAATTGCATTAAAAAATGAACTCTAGAGGTTATTTTTCAAGAAGATGCTTAGATTCTCCAAAAAACAAGATTGTCCATAACTTTCTCATTATTAGGCCAAATAGAATGAATAAAAGCTTCAGAATATACACAAAAATATAATCTTTGAGAAAAAAATGAAAAATGAAAAAAATCCATATTTTTGTGATTTTTTTATTTTGTCCTACAAACTGAAATTTGTGCATAATATGGCATAAGTTTTTCCCCAGGCACCGATTGAAACAAAAATTGTATTTTCAGAGAGCTATTGTGATTTTCTATCATCAAAAAAAGTTCAAAAAATTATGTCAAAAATTGAGATCACACGAGCCTGCCCGAAATACCAAGTGTCCCTCGAGGGGACACTTGGGACTTTAGGGGTTAATCACAAAGGTACATTTTGCTTTCTTCAATGTACCAATTACATTCGTCAATGTATCAAGAGTGAACATACTAAGGGGAAAACACTTTTAATGACCTACTTGATTCCTACATCAAAAGTCATATCTAATTCCAAGAATCTCCACAAAATATGAAACAGCTTGGGTTAGATGCCAACTCCATTTCTCTTTCAAGGAAAACGTTCTAAGAAATATTTCTATTATACAAACAACCCCAAAATTTTGAATCAGCCCTTTATAGACCTCCTACCCAAGTTACTTCAACCTGAGTCTTTTGTAGTTCAATTTCTTCAACAAAATTCAATTAGATATGGCACCGGCATATTGTAATGGAAATTTAATTCCTGATCATGGGTAAATAAAGGAACAAATAAATGAAGTGTGGAATTTAAAATGATTGAAGTATAAAATAATGAGGAAGTTCCATTGTTGCATCTAGATGCAAGGTCCACAAAGAGACAAACAAGGACTATCCAATGAAAAGAGAGGAACCACTTCTTGCTCAATTGATTAGCCCCCCCCTCCCAAAAAAAATTAGTAGCTGTTGATCGTAAAAAAAAATTAAAGCACCCTCCTTCCCCGCCGTTGATCCTGATGAATATTACAATACCGTATTTATACCATATTTACACAAAATATATATATATATATTGTTGATCTTGACAATTTATTGAAGCATTTTCATGATTTATTGTTCCAATTTTTTATTTTTTATTTATTTTTATCTTACACTGTTTCAAATTTTGAATATGCACTAAGGTCTACCCTCAAATCACCCCATTTCGCTATTGTGTTGTGTACTATTATTAGACTTACTATTGTTAGACTAGTCAAATTTTTATATTTTTTTGTCGGCAAGTGGAAGGAGGTTCCAACGCACCCAAAAAGAGTCATTTAGGTGTTGTATGCAAAAGTTAAGATTTAAGGTTTTTTGGTAGATGTTATAGAATTGTTTCTTCCACCTATTTATATATTTTGATTATTTTCTTGTTGGCAAGTGAAAGAAGGTTCCACCCCACCAAAGAACACAACATTTAGTTGCAATATGCAAAAGTTAGGAAGGTTCCAAGTTTTTTCAATAAATGTTCTGAAATCATTTCTTCCACATACTTACATATTGATTTTGGGCATGTACACATATAGTAAACCCGCCAACACAAAATCCAAATCCTTCTCCACATAAGTATAGAGACTTGTATGTTTTGATGATTATCAAATCTCATGTTAACCCCTAAAAGATGTTATCATTTTCTATAAGTTCTCCCTTTCTGTATACAGTAAGAAAAATTGAGTAGCACATGAATCCCATGCAAGCTGTAAATTTGAGACATAGTCACAGTCGTACTACTGATCACTTGAGAATATTTTGGAAATTTTTGAGTGTTTAGAGAGGATCAAATACATTCAATATACAAACAACATATGCCAACTCTTTTGGTGGGCAACATCCTTTAGGGATTAAGATTCACCTTCAAAAAACATAATGCAAAAAGATTTTTTCATACAAATTTTATTGCAATTTAAAGGCAATGAAGTTGAATCTAGTTAAAATTTCCTTGCATCCCTTCACCACACAAGTGTGTGGTCAATGGACGGTGATACAAGAATTGGTTCCCATCACAATTGAATTGAAAGTTGAAAGTTGAATTATGTGGTTAGTGTTTGGTTATTGGAAAGGTTTGTTGTGTGTTTTTTGGAATTGTGTGGTAAATGTCCGGTTTACTCTAGTGATGATGGTTGTTTAACCCTTAAACGCTGAAGGGGTGACCCTGCAAATTGTCCTTTTCTATTACCGTGTGAAGCACTAGCCTCCAAAATTGAAAAACTAATCATTGCAAGTCAAACTACTGTAGAAGAACTTCCCTTTCCAAAACAAATTTCGAGGATGAATAGTTGCAATTCCGTCCTACACAGTTTGATTCCGCTTCATTCATCGGACACTAAATGGCTGCCTCGGCGTTTAAGGGTTAAAGCAAGGTGTGATTTTAAGTGTACTCATTGTATATCCGTTCCATTGGCCCAACCAAATGGCTCATTAGCTCAATGTCCCGTCCCCATCAATCATTCTTCTTTGGCAACATGAACGTAGCCCACAACTGCAATAATGTGCTATTTTCTGGTGATTTGTCGTCAATTTGCACTAAACTAACAGGTCCTACACCAAGCCCTTAGAACAGAAGGAGTAAAATTTTACATGAAATCACCAAAAAAATTTAAATAAAAAAGAAATTGGATGAAATCTCCAGTTTCATGATGAAAATAGAATTATGGATATCTGATGTTTGCTAGTGTGATATTTTCTATCCAATATGTGGATGAACATTGACTTTTAGAGCACCACCAGGAATTTTATTTTCATTTTTTTTGAAGTGCCAAAGTGGCAATACAAAATGTTACAATGGTGCTCCAAATTTCAGCAATCGTCCATATACTGGATAGAAAATGTCACATTTGCACATATCACAAGTCCATAATTCCATTTTCATCCACAATTGTGCAATTTCATTCAATTTTTCTTTTAAAAATTCAAAGTATTCTGTTCAAAGTATTTTGGTGAAAAACTTTGGAGTTTGTTGCCATTTTTCAACCAATATATTTTATTCTAGTACAATCTGGCACTAATAAAAACTAAGACTAAATTTAAAATCTAAAAAGTTAAATTTAAAAATAAAAAATAAAAAAATCTGAGCACCCTATAGCATTTAGTATCGCCACTTTGGCATTTCATAAAAAATGGAAACAAAACCGAAAAAACAACTGAGCTGCAGTTGTAATAATTTGGAGGCTAGGCTATGGCACCAAATTCAAGGTAGCCCCTTCAGAACCTACTCTAGGCACTTGAATGGCCCTCCATACAGCAGGACGTTAAATCCTCTAAGGTAGGCAAACCCAATACCAACCATTGACCTAATACCACCCAAATGTAGGGCCGTCATTGATTTTAGAGTGAGAATCTATGACAGTGATACATGCCTCAACTTCGCTTATTGTGAAGTTAAGGCATGTACTTATGTCACGGATTCTCATTTTAGAATCAAACAGGAGTCCTACATTTGAGTGGTATTAGGTCAATGGTTGGTATTGGATTTGCCTATCTTATTTGAAGTGGGCCCAACATGCTCGAATTATCCTGAGTAAAAATGTTGGATTTATTAAAAAAATTCACATCAATGTTTTTTTGCAAATTCCAAATTCATATTTGCAATCAGAGACCCCAAATTAGCCAGACAAGGTCAAGACCATATCCTAGACACGGCTCAAAATAGGGTTTTGTTTTTTACTTATACCTTCAATGAATCCAAAAATTATCCTACTGGACCCACTTCGAATGGAGGATTTAACGTCCTGCCTCCATACCAATGTTTCCATACTACTACACTAAATAGTGAAATTAGGTTGCCTTTACAATTAGGTTGCCTTATCCCAAGAAAGTTACTCTACAAGCCATCAAAGTCAACAAATATTTCTACAAATACTTCCAATTCTACATATGGAGGTTCATGAGTCCCAACTACACCAATAACTAATTCAAAAATAGTGTTTTCTTGTACATGTACAATAATATTTATATAGTGTGGAATGTTGAGAAATTAGCGAGGGGCAACCTAATTTCATTATTCAGTGTAATTTCTTACTTGTTACTTCCATTATGTTCTTATCATTGGCGTTATCCTGCCACACGGGAACCTTCTCCAAGACTGATCGACCTCAGCCCCCCACTGGAAAGCTCCTGTTGCTGGGAAGGCATTCACTGCCAAAGCCTTCGGAACTAGGCTTAGGACTGCTGCTGTCAGTAAGGAAGTGGGGCACCCCCAAACCCACCCCCTTTTTGGGGCCACTGTGCCTAGTTACTACAGTAGTTACTATTTTGTAGTAACTATTTTTAGACGGGTCGATTTTTGGTTGGCAAGTGAATGGAGGTTCCAACGCACCAAAGAAAGCGATATTTGGATATTGTATGCGAAAGTTAGAAAGGGTTCAAGTTGTCGGGAGAGGTTTTCAAGTCATTTCTTCCATGTAACATAGGTATATATATACTAGTGTGCCATGTGCCGTTGCCACAAGCCAAAATAAAAGTATGTAATTCATTTTCTAATTTTTGAACTCAAAAAAACTTTGAAATTCAATATCTTGCGCACCATAGGAGTCTAGACGTCACGAAACAAAGCCCGTGCACCCCTCCTTGCCGAGGGCTTTCCAATGGTACCAAGAACACAATTCGGGGATGCACGGCCTAGGAGATCTCAACATAACAAACAAACAAACAAACAAACAAACAAACAATCTTAGCTGTATGGATTGATTTTGGAAATGTGTCCAAAGTGTTGATGGTGCTTTTGAGTCAATGGAGCATTTGGGGCAGGGGGGCACTTTAACCATGTAAAGATGCCACAGACTAGAATGGTTCAATGGATGACTTCACTATTAACTCTATAAAAAGAGAATGCACCTGTTGGGCTAATAATCAAAGTTTTGTGGTGATTACCTTGGTCATAGGGGTCGTGTTTTTCTAGGGTTAATTGGGAAGGTTGGGTGATGACTATTGAAATCGAGGTTGTAGCTATGGTACTAACATTTGATTTGGATTCCATAAATTTGACATTGTTCATTTAGATAAATCATGCATCTAAGTGTACACGTGGACACTTATTGATATGTCCTATTAGTGTGTGTGATAAAAATATTCATGTCATGAAAAAAAAACTAACCATATGTAGAACTAGAATTATTGCTTTTGTGAAAAGTTTTTTTTCAGGGAAAATAGCTCAAAGTATTTTAGTTTTATCTTATGCTTGGAAATTTACTTTTTGGAGGAAGTAGCCAAAGTTTACATCTTAAAACCTCATGCTTTTGTCATAGTTGAATAGTGAAATTTCCATTTTGACCAATCATAGAAATCCCTAATTTCTAAAAAAATTAAATTTCATATATGGTTAATTCTTAAAGTTAAATCTTCGAAATGAACTTGAATGGTTTAGTAAAYGTTTCTACATTTTGATTGTATATATACATTCTCTATTTAATTTGCAACATTGTCTCCTTAGATGGAAACTTCAAAAAAGTATAGAACATACGTTATATTACACATATGTCTTTAGTTCCCAAAAAAATAGTCTTCTAAGAGTAATTAATTCCTAAAGAACCAATGAGACCACTTGGGGCTTTATGAAATTCATGAAGCCTTTATTGGCTTTGCAATGTGAAATTTGTTGCATGAAATAAGGTATTTAGGATGGATGCTACTCATTGTAATCTATGTCTGAAACTTTGTTTTATGTCATTTAGATAATTATTGCAAAAATTAGAAGGGTTTTCTCAATATCAATGTCAGAAGGGACAAAAGAAAGTGTATCCTAAGAAGAAAAAATTTATTTTTTTGAAATTGAACAAATTGATACTTAGTAAAAAAATACTTGTATTAGTAAACTTCAAAATGTGGGATCAAAATTACGAAGAGTTTTATTTTATAGGAAATGAAGGTAGAAAGGCATACAAAATTAYCTTTTACTTTCCACTTTTTTGAATTTTTTGAATTAAAAATATAAAAAATAAATAAATAAAATTTACTAAAAAAATTTCACCATTGGATTTAAAATTTTCAGTTTGATTTCTTGTAAAAGATATTAGTAAATCAGATTTTTCTTTTATTCTATACCACGCTCTACTTTATAATTTTCTTAAAGATAAGAAATTTTCTTCTGTTAAACTGTTTTACATGTGTTTCGTCCTATTTACAACATATATACTAAATCCACAAGTTATAGGACAAACAAGTTTTTCTTTTTTAAATGTTGAATGACAAAACTTCACTATCTTGAARGACTCAAGAACTCTACATGTTTGAAGTTTAGGCACATTGAACTTGCAACCACTGGGGATGGTCATTCTAAAATTTTAGGATGATGTTCTTGAACAAGTTAACCAAAGGTTCCTAGAATAGGATCTTTAAAAAAATTAAATATTGATGAAGATTTTGACCTTGTTTTTGGACAAGTATTTTGAAGCAACTTTAGGACTCGAAACATGTTGGTCCTATAAGGGTTAAAAGTGTTGTATCGTTAGAAAAAAATAAGATTGAAGTGAACCAACTCTAAGCTTAAAGCGCATAATAAAACAAATAAGCCTCTTGTTCTACAATATGACAAATTCCAACATGGTCAAAATGGTTTTAATGCAATGAGGTCCCCTTCACTTATTCCCTCCAAAAGAAGAATCATAAATGGAGAGCATTGATAGAGAATCCCCACTACGAGTAGGACCGAGTCGGTGAGTTGCCGAGGTAGGATATGTGAAGTGCCCCATGATAGGCACAAGAAGTTGAAAAAAGTGGAGAGGTATGGCCAAATGTGGAGAGAGAACAACCAAATGAAGAACATTGAGTGTGGCTTGGTATGAGCTATTTTTGTCCTTTCAATGTAGTTATTAAAGGTTTGGTTTGAATGTTTTCCATTGGGAGGCGCAAAAGTGTGCGTGGAGAAAGATTGAGAGGTCTAGGGCCTTGTGAATACCCTATTGCCATGTCTCCATCCAATGTTGATGTGGTGAACATGCAGTAGAGAGAGGCTGAGTACTCTTCATGCACACTTCATCCCCACCCCCACCCCCTCCACACTTGGTGTGTCATTTTGCTCCCTCTACCATGGGGGTGCTCTCATATAGTCTAGTATTGCACTAACTTAATGCTACCTAATAATTCGTAAAAGAACAACCAATAATGGTTTTGTACTAATGTATGATTCTTGGTGGTATGGACATCATGAGGGGTTTTCTCATGGTAGAAACCAAGTTTTTGTATCTTTTTATAATTAGATTGTATTGATAGGCTCAACATCCAAATTGTATTGATATATTAGATTATAATTTTCTAATTATTTCAACTTATTGTAGAATTTAGAAGTGGAGAATTTGTTTCTTCAAGTGGATTCAAATTCAAAAAATATATATTTATAGATGAATGTCAAAATCAAGAGCAATGAGCTGAAAGTGGCCAATGTACACTACGATGAAAGCCATAGATTGAGCATCTTTTATATTGAGTTGTGAAAATACCAATATAAGGGAATTTTCTATAGCATTCAATACAAATGCGTTCAAGCAACATTTGAAAGAAAGTTGGATGAGAATTTGTCTTTTCTATTCAATAAGGTATACGGAAATCTTTTTAAGTAGACAAATTTGCCTTTCCATGGTTTAAGTTTAAACTCTTTTAGTTTTTTGTTTGATGTTGTTGACAATTGGAAGACAATTCAAAATTCTAATAGAGTAGGCTCTTTGAATGCCAAATAGTTTTTAACTATGAGAGTATAATGTATAAAAGAGCTTCATCCAATGGGAATAATTTTAACAATATACTAAAGAACTTTTATATTCAAGAATTTTTATTTATCTATGTAAAAAAGGCCTTTTGCAAACATTAGAGTACTTATAGCCATATTTTGGAGGTCTTTCAACTATAAGTAAATACAAAGGTTTACAAAAAAAACAATCTATAATGTCAACCTTCATTCTTCCAACTTCGTATGTTTTTTGGCCTATTCTCTCTATTTTAAAAATCTTATGAAGTGAGGTGAAATATTTTTTGAACTTAATACTAGTGTATTTTTATAGTATTGAGAGCTTTTCCAAGATCTTGAAGTATATTTTATAGTTTCACTTCAAAAGGCAAATTTTTAAGTTCAAAAAATGTCTTTCCAAACATGACTTGAAAATGAAGTAAAATAAATTAATTGAAAGCATCATGGTTATTTTTAATTAGAATTTTGAAATTGAGAGAATAGTCAAAATACTCGAGGTCTTGCCAAATGAAATTGTAAAATCTTCAAATTTTTGATTGCAAACTTGGGGAAATAGAAAAAGAACCTCATTATTTTCATCTAAGTTATTAGCAAACGTCCTCCTACTTAGGGCATTCTTCAAATGATTTTCAAAGTTTACAGTGTGTAATATTGCAAAACTAACCCCTCAAATTCCTTGAAACCAAATTTTAACTTTTGTTGTTTCGAGGAGGCTATGGAGGTAATGAAAAATATTATTCTTATTTTTTTTATTAGTGGAGAGATGAGATTCTCTATATTAGCTTTCCAAAGATATGAACTACTCATCAAATTTTGATAATTGTTTCTCGGAGTTTATGATTTTTTTAAACTTTAAACTTTTTTTCATTTAATGAGGTGAAAACTCAATTCTTGTTTTGGGGGTGCGGAGTTTTCAGGTGCAGCCAAGTGCCTCAAAGTTGCCCAGGGGCTGAAGGACAGGTGCTAAAAATTTGTTTTACCCACTGAATCTACACTAAATAGTGAAATTAGGTTGCCCCTCACTAATTTCTTGACATTGCACACTACTCAATTATTTATTGTTACCATACAAGAATGCACTACTTTTGAATTAGTTATTGATGCACTTGGAACTCATGAAACTCCATATGTTTAGCCCCTAAATGACCTTGAGGACAGAATGTGTCCTTGACCAATTTTTTAAGTCAAACAAAACCTTACCAAATTACTATTTTTAGTAGTTTATATTTTTGAAAAATTCTTTTTGAAGTTTATTTTTAGCTTTGAAAAATCTGATTTTGAAAATGATTGATTATGATTTTTCTATTCAAGATTTTATGCATGGGTGTCCATTGCAATCTTGCCTTTTTGTAGTGTTGAGGGCTCTTGGGAATGAGCCTCAAATACACTAGATCTTTGAGAAAAAATCACATTAAAATTTCATTTAAAAAAATTGTAGAGTAGATTTTGAGAAGCCATAAATTGATTGGGATTATGCATGTTACTACTTTTAACCTCGTATTTTTTTGGTGACCAACTTTTTAGATTTGACATGTGAAAAGAGGATCGAAATACTTCAAATCACTTTCGCAGTTTTAACACCCTCATGATCAAACATTATAATCTTTCAATCCATAAGAGACATTGTTGTGTTTTCTTTTCTAATGTGAACTCTAACATGTCTAGTTTGATTTTATACGGTTACAATTTACAAAGAATTGATACAACGTATCAAAATGTTGGATTTTTGTTCAATTTAGAGCAAATTCTAGAAGCTCAAGAAATTCCACGGTCATTTTGGGGTTAAACGGAAGTATTTGTAGAAATTTTTGTTGACTTTGATGGCTTGTAGAATAACTTTCTTGGAATAAGGTAACCTAATTGTTAAGACAACCTAATTTCATTATTTAGTGTAATATTTTCACTTTGATATTGATTTCTTTTCCTCCACAAACTTTTGTACAAGATAATCTTCAATGTGACCCCTTAAATTTGAATATAAATTTTTGAATTTGTTTTCAAATGATTTTTGCAAGTTCAAAAGCCTTGACATTGTGACATTGTGAATCATAACCCCCTTTGCTAAAAAAAATCTATAACTCCTTCATAGTTTTACATCCAAGTTTAAAATTTAACCATATATAGTCAATCCGGTTTGATTTAGAAGTGATTTCCAAATTTGGCAAGGCAGAGGATTGAGTGTCATTTTTTTACGCAATTTTGAGTGGAGATAATCACTGCAAAAAAGTTACAAAAAAAGATGAACTTTTATGTTCACATATTATATTCTCTTATAACCTATGGAATCAGGGGCTGAATTTTCTCTAGTTTCATCTAATTCAAATTAAATACAATGGGTGTCCAAAAAAATTAGCACACGATTATAATTTTACAGTTGGTGTTGTGAGAATATAGAGTTTCATGACAATGTAATTCCTATTTAACGCAACTTTATAAATGATCCACTTCAAGGACTTTTTGGATTTGATAAATATTGATTTCATGATTCATATAGAGCAATCAACACTAAAAAATTCACCTTCAATGTGTGAACATACATGCATAGAACTTCTAATAATCTTCACTCTATGAACTAATAAAAATCTCTACACTAATATGTTAGACCGGTCCTAGCCTAGCCCACATACAAACAACTTGAGAGCAAATGACCCTCCCTAATTCTAATAACTTCTCTACAATAATGTGTTAAACCGGTCCCCAAGCCCCCTCGATTATTGGAAGTTCTACTATATATGCCATATTTCTTTACAACAACATTTCTATAAAGTGTCTAATCAGTTGTGCCATATTTGTTGTGTTTGCTCCCCCTCCCAAACTTCACCAATGTTGTTCAAGATGCAAAGGGACATATCTTTTGCAATTCTTTCCACTCATTTCCACAAATTACATACACATTTGTATGTAAACATGTATAACTATTGCATGCAGTTATATTTTCCAAAATCATATTGGTCTAAACAATTCATTCTTTATAAAATAAACAAAATGAGTGATCTCTATTTCCAAACTCACTTCTAATTTCTCTCAAATTATGAGTTATTATATTTTTTCACATTGCAAAAACTAGTTTGTGGTTCCTTGGGACTTGAAAGGGTCACCTTTAACCCTTAACCCCTAAAGTTCCATGACTATGTTTTTCTTCGAAAATGCTTCCAAACTGCTTTTTTTGGTACAAGTACAAATTTTTTGAAAAAAAACTCTTTTCAACAAATGTAACTGTAGGATCTTGTAGTATGCTAACTTATGAACATGTGGTAAAAATTTCATAAATTTTCACCACATGGATTGCAAGATATAAGCATTCAAATTCACTAAAATCATTTTTTTGGCCCTGCGAAAAACAGGGCAGCTGCACTTCACAAGCTCATTTTCTATGAAAAAATATCCAAAATGGTGGTGCTTCTTTGGATTCTTTTTCCTAGACAAGTTGACCACATGCTTGAAAAATTGCAAATCGTTTGGAATTGTACAACATATAAGAAAAAAATTGGGAATAGACAATAGTAGAGAATGATTTAGAATACTAAATTGTTAAGAGTTTAGTTATGGAATTGAAAAATTCCAATCCCAATGGTTGCAATGTTGTAATAAACAATCTATATCCTATGATTTTATTTTTTTCCAAAAATATTGAAAATTGAGTAAGATAAAGGACTTTAAAGTTTAACTTAGAGTAGAAAATCCATACGTGCTTGCAAAACAAAAAATCCTCATAACTCTTGACTCATTGATCAAAATGAAATGATTCAAAACTTTCTACTTATATATAACTCTAGAGAACCAATTTCAAAATTTTGTTTTTGAAAAAAATGATTTTTCCTAATCTGCCCGGATTGCCCATTTACGAAAAAAAAATATATTAGGCCATAACTTTTGACTCTTGTTTCCAAATGTCATGAAGTTTAATTGTCATTAAAGATATTCCTCATCTCCATCTTCTATTGGAATTTGGGACAAAAATATGGAAATCTCTAGTCACGCTTACCTGACCAAAATTTCTATGAAGCCAAAAAACGCATGTTGGTCCTTTAGGGGTTAACCCTTGTAGGATGTGGCGACCATGCCTGGGCTTTGGTTTCCAGTATTTCACATTTTCGTGATGGTTCCTTTACATATTGGGCAAAAGATGAAATTATAAATACCTTGGCAAAGTTGTGGAGCAAATTATGAGATTAAAAAATAAAATAAAAGAATAATGGGGTAAAAACTATGCCTAGGCAAAGAGCATATTCTACGCATTCTCAGTGTATACACTGATTTCTTCTCCATACTTCACTAAAGTGTAAATATCTTAAAAAATTACAAAGCAAGCTACGCTCATAATTCAATCCCATCTAATTTTTTGGCCCTAGCAAACCAAGTTTTCATGCCCAAAATCTAGATTGTAAATAGAACTTGTAACGTATCCACATCGTATTTTGTTGGCTAACATCCTGAAGGGGTTGAAGTAGTAAAGTACAGATTGGAAATCGTGGAAATCATTCATTTTGACACCATGAGAATCACTTGTTTTAAAAGCAAACAAACCCAAAAGCACTCATTTTTAGTCAAAGTATTATAGAAGATCTCCCCTTTTTCACACAAAATTCCAAGCGTGAATAGTTGCACTTCCATCCTACACAGAAAGATTCTTTGTCATCCATCGAACACAAAACAACCGCCTCCGTCGACGTTCAAGGATTAAAGTACTGAATGTAGGAGATTTGTGTTTGTCCCAAGGAGCTAGCCCAGATTTGGTGGGGCCTCCAAAATCTCTACCCTAAAAATGCACTCCCTAGTCATTTCTCCCGCCCACCTGAGTGCGCCAAATTGCTAAAGAAATGTAATAATAAGTCGGCCACTCAGACTGCACCCCCCTCCCGGGCCCTTTTTCAGATGTCCATTATCACAGAGGCCAATCTCACCTCGCGTGGACAAAGTCGGTACCTCTATCATCATTGAGAAGGTACCCCCCTTGAATTGAATTTGAATTGAATTGTTGCCTACAAGACTTGCATGCCAAATTGCCAACTTCCCCATAACTTGAGCATGATTTGGAACAGTCACGGTGACCTCGATTGATGCAAAAAAAAATAAACTCGAAACTCGACCAGATTGATGAGGCTGGGCGGCGGACACACCTACTATCAAAGTAAAAGTAGGGGTCAAATGATAAGTGTGTCTCTCATTTTGAAAGGAGAGGATAGCATAAATGTAAGGTAGGTACACCCAAAAGCACCACAAATTGGTGTTGTACATAGGTACTACTACTGGGCTGTTCAGATTTTTGTATTGTCTTGTTGGCAAGAAAAAGGAGTTTCCAATGCATCAAAGAACACCTCATTTGGATATAATATGTAAAAGTTAAGTATGGTCAAAGTTTGTTTCTAAAAGCGCTCTAGCCAAATAGGTACATAATAGAATTTATAAATGTACAACCACTATAAATGACACTTTATGCACAAAGCGATTTTGGGGGTACCCACGGCTTACTCCATGTAAATTAATGCGCAAAAAAAGAGAGAGAGCACGAGAGGGCAACACTATGTGTCCGGGATGTCCATTAACTTTATGTTAGCTTCAGCTTAGTTGATGACTGTTTCCTGCTTTCTTCGGACGTTGTTGTCGACCAAAAGAGACACGATCAGGTGCGGAACACGAGCACCTCTTGCGTTCATTGGTTTGAACATTTCTGATCRAGCAACTCACACATGCGTGATGAGTGGTGGATTTGCAGATTTTCAGGGATGTCATTGACTGAAGAAGAAGACGGAGGACTCCTACGGATGGACTTAGGTTTGAAAAAAAAAATGGCCGGGAGGTGGACTAAGGTTGGAGGCCATGTTACTTGGGTTTCATTGGCCATCGGGGGTACTGACCCTTCTGGAATTTTTTTTGTAATTTTTGTGGGATGGTCTCCAGGTCCGCTTCTTCGAGGAGGAAAAACAAGGTGTCCCGCGGAGCTCCCCGTAAGGATATATAGAAGGCTCTTAAAAAGCAACCATTTAGGAGTTGATGGTCTTTTCAGGTAAGCTAAGCTTCTCAAAACAATTTTTAGTAAATTTTCAGAGGAAGAAAAACGGAATTGGCTTCTAACGCAAGTAGTTTCATGTATTTTGGACCTTTGTGGAATTAGCTATAGATTTTTGAAGTTGAAACGTAGTGGTCATCAAAAGCGACCACCTCTTGAAATGTAAACAGTTGGTTGGTACATTGAGGAAAGCAAAATGTATCTTTGGGTCATGTTTGAGCCTCCTATGTTAATCTGCCAAATTTTCCCATCAGGGAAGCGTCACCCTTTTCTAACAGGGCCCGTAAAAATGGTCAGATGGGCAACAAATTTGATTTTCAGAAAAGCAAAATTAGGACTACAAATGAATGTTGTTTGGCTTCTTGTTACCATCAATTTGAAGACCATATGCACTGGGAGCAGCGTTCGAGAATTTTTTTGAGTTTTACCAGCTATTTTCCTTCAATTTCCAAATTGAACTGTTTTTTCAAGTATTGAGTCCGATTATTTTTTTTATTTTTAACTCAAAAACAGAAATTATATAGATTTTTCACCGATTTTTTGCCAATGTTTTGAATTGCAAGCAACTTTTTTTCCAATCCCACCAGCTAACTTTGAACTAGCCGCCGGTTCTTCCCGGACATTGATTGGAAGTCTTTTCTTACCAATTAACCCTAGAAAGATATATGCCATGGACACTAAGTGTCGGATGGATGATAGAGAATCATGGAGAATCTTTTTGTGTAGAATAGATGAGTGTAGATGTTCATCCTTGTAATTTAGTATGAGAAGGAAAGGTCTTGCATAATGGTTTGACCTCCAATGAGTGCTCTTCGTTGTTTTTTTAAGCAAATGATTCACATGGCACCCAAAAGAATGATTTTCATAGTGGTTTGACCTCCAGAGAATGCTCTTGGTTTTTTTTAACAAATTAATTACATGGCACCCAAATGCGAAGGACAAGTAGCGACATTACATACTCAATATAATAAATTCATTACAAACTTATTCAATATTCACTCTAAGCTCTCATGTTCTCAATATGTACATTTCAAACAAGTTCATGTAAATATCAATTTCACAATCAAGTGTAGGTATCTTAATCAATCCCAAAGAGAGCTAATAAGGGAATAATATTAAATTTCAACTTTAGGGCAAATAAATTAGGAATTACAAAATATCTAGATATTTTAAATTTTCACTTTTACATTTTTTCTTTTGTCCTCATCTTATCTACATGAATTGATTCATAGCATTGCAAAAAATGAAATGCCGAACCAAGAAACTAAATTACTCACATCATTAGAGACTAGACAAAAGCTTTTCTTGATATATTCAAATATACTTCATCCATTTCATATAGCTTCCACAATTGAGTTCATAAAAACGGTCATCATTGACTATGTGATGGCTCTCTAAGGGGTAAATTCGAGATCATCTAGGGATTCAATCAAAAGTACTATCAATAGTCACAAAGAAAGTGTGACCTTTTAATCATAATGTGGCCTTTTGTGATTCATAAACAGTGCTTTAATGGACCTCTTGATGAAACAAGGGAGGTATTTGTCTAGACTAAGTTATTTTTTTTTTGTTAAGGCTTTCTACCCAATCAAAAATCCATGAGGGCCCCCCATGCTCAGATAAGCAATAGACATGATACAAATAAACATTGTGTGGGTGAATTTTGATTTTAGTTCTTTTATGCCAACAACCTATGCAGTGCAAATTGAATGTATTCAAAACACAAACCATCACTTCAGAGCAGCTCAACAACAACACGATGAAGCAACCCTCTAAATGTTTGTACCATTGATCTTCTATGACAAAAGAACGTCCTACATTGATTTCCTTATTGTGTTGCTTCACCATGTTGTTTTGGGCATGTTGTTTTGGGGCTGCTCTTAGCCTCCAAAAGTAATGCAATATGGTTTTGATTTGAACATTCACACTTGGGAAAGCCTCCCAATATGGCCCATTCATACCAAGAAGGGCCACCCTTGTCCATTTAGTACATGTCAATTTGTAATTAATTAAGCAAAAGTTGAAATATATCCAAATTTCCAAAGAAGTAACCATCAAATTAGAGTGGAAGAGGAAAAGGACAAAAGAAATAAGATTAAAATCCCCCCAAAATGGGTGAGATTCACATTCATCCCTAAAGGACGGAGGCTCATTTTGAGCACAAATTGTGAAAGACTGCCATTTTTTAGGACAATAAGAAAAAACCAAAGCAATTTTTTTTCTTCAGAATTCAACCAACCCAATTTGTACTAGACTACTATGGGAATGTATGGAAAAGAAATTCAGAAACTTTGATTGCACGGATTGAAAGATTTTAAAGTTTGAAGCTAGAAGGATTTTTTTTTTGAGCTTGCCTAACATGGCCAATAGACTTCAAAACCTCCTATAGTGAGATTCTTATACTACACATGGTTATTTTTTTTTACATTTGCATCTAGTATCATACACATTACACACTTGCCAATTTTTAGCCCTAAAAGAGTAGTTTTGCATATGCTGCCTAAAGCTGCCCGAGCTGCCTAAAAAGTTTAGGCAGCATAACTTTTGATCCGGGCACTTGATCAGAAAAAAAAAATTATATTTTTTCTTAGTGGATACATGTTCAGACCTTAAATCATTATTKGAAGAGCATCCATAAAAAAAATGACCTAATACGCACTTGCTCGAGATCACTTGCGTACGCTCAATGGTCATTCGATCCTTTAGGGGTTAAGATTAGGGTCCAACTTTGACTTGGAAACATGAAGACTACCAAAACAAAACAAAACTTTCTACAAGGTAGGTGAACCCAATACCAACCGTTGACCTAGGACCACTCAAATGTAGGGCCATCATTGATTCTAGAGTGAGAATCTATGACAAAATGACAAGCTTGTTGTGAAATTAAGGCATATAAAATTTTCATAGATTTTCATTCAAGAATCAACGAGGGGCCTATAGTATTGGGTGGTATTAGATCAACGGTTGGTATTGGGTTCACCTACCTTAGCACCAAATCAAACTAAACTCCTCATCTAATTATGTTTTCCATTTATCTCCACAAGTGGCACACTACTTGAGTATGAGGTCCCTAGAGTAGTGTCCCTTTTAAGTTGAGGTGAGTTTTTGAGCTATTTGAACCATTTACTTCAAAAATTCAAAACAAATTCAAAATTTGTCCAAAAATTTCAAGTTCAATTGCTCCTTACTAACGACATTTGTCTTCCAACTTTATGGTAGAGGGACATATTACTAACCAGTGCCCCATCACCAATCAATAGGGTGTTGTATTTCTGACCCAAGTTGGAACAAATTTCCATTTTCTCCTTGAAATGAGTGTTTATGATAATTCGAGGGTTTGGACCAATAAATTCATGACACATAAGTGAGCAAGAAAATAGGAAGCAATGAACGAAAAAATAGTTCTTGAATGATCGGAATTGGATGACTCTAGATGTTGATCATGGGTCAAGCCCAACTTTGGCCTTTCAAAATACATAGTAATTTCATTGTAAGAAATACAATTACCAAAAAATTTGCAATTTCCATCATTTCAGTCAATGCACCTCTGAAAATATTTGGTTTGCCTACCACTACCCTAGATCATGTCCATAATTGTTTATTTGATCGGTTACGGGTCCCTCTACCATAATTGCTATTGCCTTTCCTCCATTTGTCTGTATGTGGGAAAGAATCAACCCTTTTCAAATCTTTGACGGGAGGAAGGCAATCATTTTGCATCCTCTTGAAATTGCCCCTTCCACTTGGAAGTGCATGTGCCTGCCTGCTGAGAGCCCCCCCAAAACAAGCAAGTGCCTAGAATCTGAGATCCAGGTGTGTGCCAGCCTGCCTCCAGGGATGGGACATCAAGGCATGTTCGCATTTGGTGTTAGCGGTGATGTTTGCAATATGAATCTAGTGCAAAAATAGGTCTAAATTCATTCCTAAAACCCTCAGTAACAACACTCTTTAACATCAAGTGCAAACACACCTTAAGCTATGTACATTCATCAATCAAAATGACTATCATGTGTAGAAACTGATGCCATTAGGTGCACATAAGTGATTAGATGCTCCTACCTTAATCCATAAATGTCAAGGCGGTGGTTTTGTGCCCGATGGATGTCAAAGAATCTTTTTGTGTAGGATAGAAGTGCAACTATTCATCCTCTTAATTATGTGTGGAAAGGGGAGATCTTCTATAGTACTTTGACTTCCAATGAGTGATTTTGGGTATTTTTAAAAACCAATGATTCCCACAAAATCAAAATGGATGATTTCCATAATCACTGGTTTGTCCTTTGAGGATTAACTCTTAAAAAAAGGGGGGCTTGTGACCATGGAAATCATCCCTTTGGTGACCATGTGAATCATTGGCTTAATCCCTAAAGGTTTTGATTATGTTTCACCAAAAACACTCCAAAAATAGCATTTCTAGTACTAGTGTCAAATTTTAGAAAGAAAAAAACATTTTGGACACATGTAATTGAAGGATCTTGTAGTATATTGGTCTGAAAAGATGTGGAAACATTTTATGAAATTCCCACCATGTAGATTGCAAGATATTAGCGTTTGAATTGACAGAAAAAAAAATTTGGCCTTCCGAAAAATTGGATAGTTGCACTACACAAGGTCTCGTTTGAATGAAAAATGTCCAAAATGRTGGTGCTTCTTTGCATTCATTCCTTGAGGGCAATTGGCTACATGCCCAAAAAAATTCAGATAATTTGGAATTGTATAGCATTTGAATAGTCAACAGATAGAAGTAGAGAATGATTCAAAACACTAAATTGTTAACAATTTATTTATGGGATTGATAAATTCCAATAATGGATTTCAAAATTTATCTTAAAGTGAAGATTCCATAACTACCAGCAAAAACTAAAACTCATAACTTTCATCCCGTTAATCAAAATGGAATGAATCAAAGTTTTCTACATATATATGAATCTTAAAAACCAATTTCAATTTTTTATTTTTTAAGAAAGAGATTTTTTGAAGAATTTTTTTTAGCTGCCCAAGTGGCCCACCAAGTAATAAAAACTACTCCCTTCGTCTTATAATGATCTTCTTGATGGCCTTAAGTTTTTGTCCCTAAATGATCTTCCTATTATACTTGTGACATTGCAAATTTGTCAAATTTAGCTTTCGATTGCTATCTAGAATCAACAAAACAACTCCAAGCAGTTGTTCCCCCTCCATCCATAAAATCATCAATCAAAGGACAAATGAAATGATTCGAGGGATCAATCAACATTGTTCATTCTTTCTTTTGCATCACCTTGAATTTTTACCAGTTGAAGGAGATGAAGATTTTGATAGGCAAAACAAAGGTTCACATGTGGGCTTTGGCAAACCCTAAATGCCCATAAAATGATGAATTCACATTCAACAACTAAATGTCCACTAGTGCACTTTGAGAATGCTCCAAAGATTCCACTTTTCAATATTACAAAACTGCATTTTAAAGAGGGCTCCCAAACTCAAAGTTCTTAGAATGCTAAGAATGCACCAAACTCTATTTGCTACGCAAAACCGGTCTCAGGAATGTTATTTTTAGCCTCAATCTAGAACATATTGTCCAACAAGAAGATTATTTTGGGATGGAGGTAGTACATATCATACAATAATTTTTTAACCATGTGGTCAAAAGTTATGAAAAATGTCAGGTTTTAAAGCTACTCTTTAGGCACATTTTGTGTGAAAATAAAAATTCTATTTGTGGTTAGCTGCCCAAAATCGCTATGTTGAAAAAAGAACGCAGATTAAAATGTATTAATATTTTTATTAAAAATGAAAATCTTARAATAAAATAAAAATCCTAACTTGCATATGCTTCTTCTCAACTATTTTTGTCTTTGAAAAACAAATTGTGATCATTGAGATTGCACAAAGGTAGTGTACTTTGAGCACATGTGGAAGGTGGGCTATTTATTGTTTTTAGAAAATCTCTTTGACAACTTGTGTAACTATAGTAGGTGTTTTTTATCCCAATTTTGAGCTTCAAATTTTCATTTTTGGATTAAAAAAAAATAGTTCTACAAACCTCCAAAATAGCCAAGGTAGACATCCAATTGGAGGCTATTTGAAAGTAGTAAATGTTTTTTTTAATAAAAAAAATTACACAACTAGCACATTTACCTTCATTTCAAAGTTCATAGATAATGTACATATGATGCAAAAGTTATGAGCAAAAAAACACCTATCTAAGGCGAATGGAACGCCAAAAAAGACAAATATTCTTACAACGACCCTCAATTGTCATTTTTAAGCACGTTCAACCAATGTAATTTTCATGGCAATCTTTACTATTATTAGTTTTATATTGAAGCAATTTAGTTCATCATAAAATTCAAATGTCTACAATACACTTTCAGTATACAAAATACATGCAGGAGGATGGATGAGTGATTCTAACTCTACCCTTGAGCTAAAATCGGTATACAATGGGTTCTAGTGGCTTTTTCATAAAATCATCCTACAAAAATCTATGTCTGGTCCAAATCAGGCCTTCCAAGCACTAAAGTCTCTTTCGTGATATCCTATAACCTAAAACAAATTTAACGTACACTCCAATTGGCTTTGGCTAATGAGGCCAAGTGTTGGACTTTTAGATAAATTTTAATTCAGAATAAACTCTAATCTAACTCAATATATAGAGCCTATTTTTTCCTTTTTTGAATGGTAAAATAGTCTGAAATTGGACTTTCCTAGCAAAAAATATTCAAGGATGAAGTTCTAACTACAGACTATCTTAGAAAACTTCATCCATCTAATTTAATAACAAACTCATTCAAATTCAATTCAAATTTTAAGGTTAACCCCTAAAGGATTTCGACTATGTTTTCACCAAATTGCTCCAAAATTGCCATTTCTAGGATAAGTACCAAATTTTTTTCTCAAAGACTTTTGTGAACACATGGGTCTGTAGGATCCTGTAGTACACTAGTTTGAGAACATGTGTAAAAAATTTCAGGAATTTCCACGGTGTAGATTGCAAGATATTAGCATTTGAACTAGAAAAAAAACTTTTTTTGGCCCTGCAAAAACCGGGCAGCTGCACATCAGATGGTTAGATGAGTATGAAAAAATGCCCAAACTGGTGGTTTATCCTTGGATTCATTTTTCAAGGCAAGTTGGACACATGCTTGAAAATTTTCAAATCATTTGGAATTGTACAACATATAGGAAAAAAATAGTCAGTGGAGAGAAGTAGAAAATGACTCAAAGTATTAAATTGTAAATAATTTATTTATGGAATTGAAAAATGACAATCCCAATGGTTAAAATGTTGTAATAAACAATTTACACCTACTGTTTTTATTTTATTTTCCAAAAATATTAAAGGTTGAATTAAATAATGGATTTCAAACTTTTTTGTAGAGTAGAGATCCTCTAACTACCCGCAAACTACTCCAAACTAAAACTCCTCATAACTTTTGACTCAACCATCAAAATAAAACAATTCAAAGCTTTCCATGTATATGTAGATATAGAGAACCAATTTCAAATTTTAATTTAAAAAGAAAGTGATTTTTCAAGAAGCTTTCTTTGCTGCCTGGCTGCCCACCGAGCAATGAAAACAATATATCATACCATAACTTTTTAACCATGAAGTCAAAAGTTATGAAAATTGTTGGGCCTTAAAGCTACTCTTTGGGCACATGTTGTGCAAAAATTTCAAAGAAAAAAATCAAAAACTCCATCCGTAGTAAGTTGCCCAAAATTGCTATGTTGCCAAAAAAGCACAGTTAAGTGCTTTAGGGATTAATTCTCTAATTAATTCTACTTATTAGATTTTAAGTACAACCTCAATTAAGTGATGGGTGAAGAGCTTCATCCAAGTCTAGGTCCAAACTTTATCCATTGGTTTTTTTCTTAATCCCTAAAAGACCAAGTTTCCGTTCAACGTACGCAAGAGATCTCGGGTAGGTTCCTACAAAGTCATTTTTGGTAAGATGTTCATGAAATTTGGACACAATGTGTAACCAAGTACCCTCTTCTCGAAAATCTAATTTTTTTTTCCGATTGGATGCCTAGATCAAAAGTTATGTTGCCCTCAACTTTGTGGGCAACTCGGGCATCTTTGGGCAGCATGTGCAAAACTCTTCCTATGATTGTGAAATTTGGTGGGTATGTAGCTTACATGGTACAAGATGCAAATGTCAAAAAAAAAATAACCATGTGTAGTGTAAAAATCTCATTCTAAAAGGGGTAAATGTTTCCAAGCCCTGTCGGGCAAGGTTGGAAAAAATCTTTTTCAACTAACTTCAAACGTTATAATCTTTCAATCTATGCGGTCAAAGTTTCTGAAATTTTTTCCACACATTTCCATAGAAGTCTAGTACAAATTTATACGGTTAAACCTTGAAAAAAAATTCATCATTTTTTTCTTGCTGCCCTAAAAAGTGGCAGTTTTGACAATTTCTGCCCAAAATATGCCTCGGTCCTTTAGGGGTTAAAATGAATCACTTTTTAAATTTGAATTACTTTAGGAGTCCTTGGAAAATACCCTAATTAATTCTATTTCTAAAATATTTTTTAGTGGTTCTCAAAAGATTCTTTAATTACCTATTGGTGAGCTCTAAATTAAAGCTTCTAATCTAAACTTACTAATTTTAAGAAAAAACAAAAATTACCTTTCAAACAAGGTAAGATTCTAAACACTAACTTCCTACATAAAAAGCTATTAATGTATAAACTTATATCATTAATTGGTGAATTGATTACAATAGAATGTTATGACAGTTAAAGGGTATTTAGGTGCAAATTATTGAATTATTTATTGGAATTTCATTACATTTTTATTYATTGCTACTTCAATTATCAAGGAAAAAGTTCAATTCAAGTTTTTTTTCTGGATATACTTATCAATTCATTTTTGTTTCTGAATATAAATTATATTTGTTTAGGAAAGCATTTGAGAATTTTCAAACTTAGAAACAAAGTTTTTTGCATTGTTGCAAACATGGCAAATTTGAACCATGTACAATTAGAATGCCAAATTACATATAGAAACAAAGTTAGACTACAGTTGGTCGTAACGTCAAGACGTAAGAGGTTCAGAATTATGCATCTAAAAATTCCCTAGTTATTGACATATGGCATTAATATGATTGTTGGTGTACAAATTTTAATATCGCTTCACGTGTGATTCTTATAAGATCTAAAATTTCAATAACTTTTTAAGAGTTGCAAATCTTGGAAGTTTTTTACTTATTTTGTTTGTTAAAAAATTCAAAATTCAAAAATCTTTCACAAATGTAATTTTATTGAAATCAAAACTTATAAATAGTTATTGAAATTTTAAATCACATGGAATTCATATGAAAGTGCGATATTGGAATGAAAATCACATACTTCATTTGTCTTAAAATGATCTTTGTAAACTTAAGTCTCTCCATGGGCTTCAATCTTTGTTTTGGCTTCAATTTCTACTTGACCTTGAATCTTTGTTTACTTCATTCATCTCCATTATAGTGAGCCAGTCACTTTTTTTCCTTCCTCCTTCCTCCCACATCACAATGTGCAACCCGAAGATCATTTGGGGACCAAAAAAATTATTGAAAACTGGAAGATCATCTTGTAACAAAGGAAGTAATAGGGGTAGTCACACCTTCTTCATTGCACGCCCATCCTTCAGAGAATGGGGACATTCAAGCTTTCCATTGGCTTCCCTTGGCCCTCCATGGTAGAATATACTTCTTCTATAAAATCTTCTTCATGTCTATTATTAGGGATAGTCACACCTTCTTCACTGCCCCAAACTTCTCTAGAGAATTGCAACATGGAAACTCCCCATTTACAAATCAGACGCTCTTCGTAACACATTATATATGTTATGTGATTGAAGCGCTCGTAGCGTCCCTTATTTTGCTCTAGATGTGAATAAGTGGGTGTGAAAAAGGGTTTGTCATAGAAGTTTTCATTTTGGCACTGCATGATTTCACCCCTATGTTGCCAACTTCATTGTCGTCTTCGACACAGCTTGCGTAAAGTAATTCCCCATATATGTAGTATCCATGCTCGTGAGTCCAAAAAAAGGGTTCACACCTTCTCCACCGAGCACTACATTAATAAAGGTATTTAGTGTTGACAACACTAATTACGAAGCGCAACACTAAATGCCAACAATCATGTTAGTATCACAACACTAAATGTCAACATGGACACTATTTGTCAACTAGTGGATAAATGTTTTTTACAAAATTACATTTAGTGTTACATATTATGCCATCAAATTGCAATGAAAAAAATATAAACCTAAATTTATGAATTGAGGGGTGGTGAACACAACTCTAAATACGAACTACTTAAAATTTAGAGTGGTAGTGGTAAAAGTTCAAGTAACACTATTAGTAACATAACACTAAATACCATTATTAGTGTAGTCCCCATTGTCTCATGTTTCCTAGGATGACCTTTTCATTCTCTAAAGAAGTTCGGAGCAGTAAAAAAAAGGTGTGACTACCTTTATTCTCCTCTGGAGGTGAATAATCGGCGTGAAGAAGATTCCATCATAGAAGAATATCTTCTCGAGCCAATCAAAAACCAATGGGGAGCCACAACGTCCGCAGGAGGATCCATTCCTTGTTCTCATCCTTTAGACCACACAAAAGGGGTGCCACACCTTCTTCACCTRGAACTGCTCCYCATTGGCTCCTATTTTCTCTCACCAACTTCTTTCATAAGAGTTTGCTTGGTGAAAAACTTTACTCCTGTTAATGTCATCTGACAAAGACGCCAGGGGATATAATGTGAGATGTTATGGAGCGTTAAAATTCCCTCCTTATTATACAATATTAAATGAAGTTGAAAAAGCTTGACCCATGTGAGGCCTGGAGTCCTGGAGGGCTGCTGCTGAGGCCTGGAGTTCAGTCAAGGCTCCCTCACTGAAGTCCAAGTGAAAAGGATACGCACGTCTAACTATACGATACCGTACAATACAGAGACCAGACAATACGTACAATCCTGTATAATAATGCAATGAGAACCTCATCAGATCTCCCTCCCTCCCTCCGTCAGTACAGAGAAAGAAAGAGTAGTGTCATGCAGGGGGGCAGGTTGAATATCCCATATTATTATTATCATCAGGTGTCATGTACTGTAGTGCTGGTAAGATTGTACGGTACAGTATATTTTGGTTGCAGTACAGTATTCTTGTAGACTTGTACAGTACAATACGGCACTAGTCTACCGGTACAGTAGTCTCCCATTGAATGCTCCCTCCCAAGTGAAATTCTGAATGAGCCAAAAAGAGCCCCAACAGTTTCACATGGCCCACCCCAAGTCATGGGACATCATCGAAGCCTTCCCATTGGCTCCCAGAGCATCCCCATCATTACCTTCCTCTGCACTCAGTTCTTTTGAGTTTTGAGTAAGGGAGACTGCTCTTAAAGCGACCATTTAAGAGCTGATTGCTTTTTCAAGAAAGCCAAACTCCTTGAAACAATTTTCAGTAAATTTTCATAGGAAGAAAGAAGAAATTGGCATGTAACCCAAGTCGTTTCATGTTTTTTGGACCTTCAAGGAATTAGTTACAAATTTTTGAAGTTGTAATGCAGTGGTCACTGAAAGCGAGCACGTCCTGAAATGTACACGGCTGGTACATTGGAGAAAGAAAAATGTACCTCTGTATCATGATTGCTTCTAGAGCATGGGCGCTTTAAGAGTAGACTCTCTTAGTTAGTTAGTTTTCATTTTCGATGACGTGCGAGAATGATGATATTAAAGATTATTGGTATGCCTTTGTGCCCTTGCCACACTCAAAATGAAAGTAAATGTAATTTTCAAAAAATTTATCCATAAAAACTTTGAAATTCGATCACTTTTTGTCCAAATGCCATGAAACCAAGGTTGTGCCTCCCTCCTTGCTGAGGGCTTTCCAACCGTATCAAGAACGTGAGTTGGGGACACATGGTCCGAGAGATCTCATTGTAACAAACAAAACAAACAAAACAAACAAACTACCTATCTTAAGGTATGGACTAGTGTGTCCTGTGCCGTTGCCACAAGCAAAAGAAAAGTAAAAGTAATTTTCAAATTTGTTGATCCATAAAAACTTTGAATCAATAACTTTCTTTCCGTAGGTTGGAACGCCATGAAACCAGACCCATGCATCCCTCCTTGCCAAGGGCTTTCCATGGTACCAAGCACGCAACTGGCAGACGCACGGTCCGGGAGATCTCAACGTAACAAACAAAACAAAACAAAACAAGCAGCCTAATTTAAAGGATAGGATAGTGGTGCTATAAATTTTAATAGTCATCCACACATTGGAGATAAAATATCACATTAGAACATGTCATATATTCAAAATTATGCTTTCATCCAAAAAAAATGAAAGTTTTTTTTTTTGTTGATTTCATCTAAAATGTTTCTATTTATGTTCTAGGGGCTTGGTGTGGGGCACATTATTTTGGTGCAAATTGACGATAAATCACCTAAAAGAACATTGTCCCGCCACAGACGGACAGATGCAACATCAGCAATCTAATATGCACCTAATACCTGGTCTCACTGCCAAATTTTACTATATAACCGTTGAGCAGGTTATCAATCGTTTGGCATGGAAGGTGGAAGCACCAATAGTTGCTCATTTAAGCAATTTTGAAGTAGGTTGCAACTAGTATGAGGTTGTGGAAATTTTTCCGTTGTGGGAAGATAGGAAATATGGGGATAGCAAAATTTTCATAATTTTATTCCAAAAATTGAAATTACTATGAATTTKGGGARGCAAATAGCACACTTCATGCATTGCCAATGWCTAGAGTCTTCCAATTCCAATAAGTATAGAYTGGTTACTTTTCCATTCACTTTTTKTTTACTTTCTTGYTTAYTAATGYAAGACATRTATCATAACCTTATTAATCCCAAYTTTGAAAATGACCAAGAAAAWAYATTCGAAGCTTTGGTTGGAAATYATTTTCAACCWWGGTTGGAATTACAACTCTCTAACAAGTTGGGTGTTGGGTGTTGGGTGTAGTTGACAACTGGAGCTTCTATCTTACACTATAGCTAACTTGGGGGGGCATATAGAGCCAACCAATACACTCGGGCCCTGGTTATAAACGTTAGTATTTAATTATTCATCATTGATGGAAATTTTGACTTCATATATGCAATGGGAGACTTCACATTACAGAAAAGAAGCTAACCTTTGAACGATAGATTGGTGACTGTGAAAACCATCTATTTTGAATTTTTGATACCTATGTACTTATGTGGAAGAAACGCTTTTCGAACCAAACTTAGACCCTTTATAACTTTTGTATATTGTATTCAAATGTTGCATACTTTGGTGCATTGGAACCTCATTTCACTTGCCAACAAAACAATATGATAATCTGGATAGCCTTATAATAGTAACTAGGCACGTTACTAGTTTGTGGCAATTTCTGGTGTACAACTACCCACCTTAGTGCCCAAAGAACCCACCATAGTTCTTCATCCATTTCACCATTTGCTCTTGTAAGTAATTGGAGAGCAGGCATCTCCGAGCACACACAGTCAAAACAAAGAAGATAACTAGATCTAGTTATTAGGTAGCATGCGACTATCATAAGCCTTGTTGTCATTCCAATCACATTAAAAATATGTTAAGGTAGAAACACCCATTGGCGTTCATGTTCCCATTCCTGTACCAGAGACTACACCTAATTGTTTCCATTGGATGTATTTAATGTGTCTTTCAAATACTTGATTGTGATTCGCTGACATATGAATGACACTTATTTCATTCTGTTTTGTTAATTGCTGATTTCGGCCGTGGTTAGATTTTGGTGCACCCCATAGGATAGTTCGAGTGGTCTAGAGAGCAAACACTTCAAAAAATCATAGAAATTACATACAATATCCAAAAAATCCCATTTTTTTTTTAATATTCATGATTTTCACTCGGTAATACTACAAAAATATTATTTTTAGAAAAAGTTCCCTCGTGCTATGCAGAATTGCTTAAATGAACGGTTTGGGGTGCTTCCACCTTATAGTGGAATTCAAATGCTTTCTAGAAGAAGTGTTGAAAGACCGTGTCACATCAAATACCTTACAATTGACTCCAACGTACAGTAAGTTACTCACTGTGTGATTTTTATTGTCCTTGGAATTCAGTACCTTAGAATAATAATCGCATCAAAAACACTAAAAATATACATAAAATATGTAAGTATTCAGCAAAGGGTTGAGTACTGTATTGAATGGAGTCCGTCAGCTAAATATTGTTGTATTGATTGGAGTAGGGACAGTACCATACTCCCACTAGGCAAGAAGCTGATACTGTGGTGGTGCGATTTATTTCACCATACAAGAATAAATTTTCTACACATTTTTTTTAATGTTTTTTGAAACACTGGGTGCACATGATTATTAAGTACCCTTTTTTTTAATTATTTTTTTTGACACCAGTAACATTATTGATTCCAGTTCTGTAGAATTTCTTCAGTTCTTTGGATTTGACTTCTCTGACAATCTAGAAAGAGCTCAAAGGGGAATGTACAGTACTGTACAATACAGCCCCCCTCCCCCGCCATTCCTTTTGGCACGTGAGTCGTTGGTTTGGGAACATTTAWGGATGAATGATTATTATTGGGGACGGACGGACCACTCCGTCAGTCAGTCTGCGGGGTTTAAGTTAGGGAGACGAACGGAACGGACGGAGGTAACGGTCCAAACTCGGCCGTTACGTTACGACGGCCTGGCTGCCCGTCGGCCGGGATCGGTTGTACCACTGCACCCTTCAAGCTGGCGTGAACGTGAACTCCCTCCCCGTCCGTCCGTCCGTCCGTCCGTCCTCATTGTTTTCTGCCTTCCCTGGGGGTCATTCATTCATCCTCCGTTCCCCATGCAGAAGATCTCCGTTTTTTTCATCCAAAGTCGGATTGTCTCATTCGGAGCCGACAAAGACTTGACCACTGACACCCCACTCACCCACAAAAAATTCCAATAGGGAGAATGACACATTATCATGCAAATCATTTTACTCCCCCCCCTCACCACCCACTAAAAAGTGTTTGGACTAAAAATAATAAGATTAGTCTTGAAAATTTATCTTCCAAAATAAATATGGGGTTAACAAATATACTTGTTACAAATTAAATTCGAAATTGACTCTCCACAACTTGATGAACAACAATTGAAGTTAGTTTGAGTTCCCTGAAGCAAAAAAATTCGCAGTGCCATGCTCCAAAGACTATATAGTATTTAGATCATTGCAAATGGATTCAAAATGAAACCTCTAACCAACAAAAGGCAAAATATTCAACTCACAACTATACAAAAATTGTTACTAACGAATCTCTCGTTAAGAAATAGTTTGGAATTGAATCACAAGATGCTCTTGGAATTGAATACCAAGGATGTCAATGGACATCACTCCACCAACATTGCTCGGGGAATGATAAAAATTTATACCACTAGAGTAGTTCCAAAAAAGGGCAAAAAAAAATTCAATTTCACCGCTTCAACAAGCGCTTCTTTATTGTTGAATTCCATTCTTTCACACCTAATGGAGCTTCATAGAAGCTACAATAACTACACAATCTCTTCAAAATTGGAACATTTCATGTGCTAATTTGGCCATTTCCAAAAGAAAACGGATTTATTTTGAGATGGAAGTAGTAATAAATAATTGAAACTCATGTAATATCAAGAAGAATATGAACTCTAGTGAGTGAAGCGTCGGTAGGAAATGATTCAACTATCTAAACCTTAACGACTTAGATGGCAAATTCCATCTTTTATGACTTTGTTGGAAGGTAGAACCTATACAAAACTAAGATGTTTTTCCTATCAAAAAATTCTCAAGTCTCCATACGACAACAAGGTCATTTGACCCAATCCGTGGGTTTAAAGTTAGGATCACCTCATTGGTGTGCCACGGCCAAAGCCAATGAACTAAGGGCGTAGGAGCCGTTTCTATGAGATCACTATATCATTGATTTATGTAGAACATTCTTTCTTCTTGCCATTGATATATTACACAATTTTCCTTGAAGTTTCTTCAATGAACATTAATCCTTATAGTCATGTTGTCTCTTCAAGGGACAAAATAGATTTCACATAGGCTTATACCATCTCAAATTTTCACATTTAAAAAAAATGAGCATGTGTAATTCTACAAGACCTTATAACTTTCTGTAATAATTGGACACTTGACCAAGAATTTACAATCATATTTTTGTAAATCGCTATTCAAGTATAAGTTAGGTGTGAGAAATTCACTTGACCTCCAAAAGTTCTAGGTTTAGTGGACAAAATTGGAGCCCAAAGTGGGGCATCCGGTCTAGCAAGTGAAGCCTAGTTTAGCAAGTGAAGCCTAGTCTAGTAGGGCAACCTCTATTCGGGACCAAGTGTCCTACAATTGATGAGTGGAATTGAGGGTCATAAGCCATATTTGGAAAGGTCAAGATTTGGCTTCTAGTAGGTAGGTGTTGCGTTGCATTGTTCTTGTATGCAAAATATTGTTATCCTTGAATTAATGGAGATAATAAGTTTGCACACAATTTGTAGGATTGTAGAGCACTTGCTCAAGCAATTGCACTTGAAGAAAATAAAGGGTTCTGCGGCTATAAAAAACAACTGTTTTTTGGGTTGCATCGGACGTTTGCAACTGGTGATAATCTAGAGGTTTGTAGTCGTTGTGGACAAGTCACATGTCAAATTGTAGTTGCATAGTGAAAAGGGGTTGTTTCTCATCCAACGGCATACTTAGAACTTTGTTGATGAGCTTTACTGACGTGGTTGCTTATGTGGTATTTTCTGCCACAAATCAATTTATGAGTTCTGTAACTTGTTGGCGACTTGTTGGTGACTAATGTATGACTTGTTTGCAACTCATTTAAAACTCATTTGTAACTTCATTGCAACTTATCTATGACCCCATTGCAACTTATCTCTGATCCCATTGCAACCTATCTATGACTTCATTGCAACTCATTTGTGACTTCATTGCAACTCATTTGTGACTTATTGCAACTCTGTAACTTCATTGCAACTTGTCTGTAACTTCATTGCAACTTGTCTGTAACTTCATTGCAACTTTTCTGTAACTTATTTGCGTCTTGTAGATTTTCAAAATCTAATTTCAATGATTTTAGATTTTAAAATTACTTAGATTTTAAATTTTTTAGATCCTGTAGACTATAAAAATCTACAAAATGTAGAAATCTACAGATTGTAGAAGTCATAGAATTTTCTAAAGATAATTCATTACGTAAGAGTAAGACAACTTACATGTCTTATATGCTCATTTTAATGGTACTCTTGACAATTGATATACAATAGGACGATCAAAAAATAACTTCAAAGACAAC
Source organism: Pleurozium schreberi (assembly GCA_006891605.1). Classification (NCBI taxonomy): domain Eukaryota; kingdom Viridiplantae; phylum Streptophyta; class Bryopsida; order Hypnales; family Hylocomiaceae; genus Pleurozium; species Pleurozium schreberi. The sequence goes on from VACF01001699.1 coordinate 111,566, forward strand.
TAGGAAATAACTAAGATGCAACTAAATAAACACCTAGAAAAGACTAAAATGCAACTATGAAACGACTAGGATGCAAGTAAGAAAAGACCACGATGCAATTGGGAACAATTGGGATGCAACTAGGAAACGACTAGGAAACGACTAGAATGGGACTAAAAAAAGACAATTTGTCATTTTATAGTTGCAGTTGCATTCTAGTGGTTTCCTAGTTGTTGTTTTTGCAACTACAGATCAACGCCGCGGATTTCACAGAGTGAAGACTTGTCCACATTGACAATTGTGATGAATTCTAGATGGAGAATAACTCACATTCATATAAAATTTGAACTATGTTACAACTCCCATAATCTTACGACTGCTTTGCAACTAAAACAATTTATATGCTTCATTCTATGACTACTTTGTAACTAAAATAATGCAATAATGATGCAAAATAATGATGGAAAAAAATGTCTTCAAATTTGGTGCAAATAGAGAGGGCTTTAGTCGCACAACAATTGTGTAGAACACATAGTCGCATTTTAGCCGGTTGTGGCAGACATATTTTTCTTCTAGTATTGGAACTTGAAGCTGAATTKGTAACTATGAGAAAAAATTATAGAAGAGGGAATGGATAGTTAGAAGCCTACATATATAGAAACCATTAATGATTTTTTATCACTGATGAAGATATTTTTTTAAGTGGAAATCAAAGGCATCACTATCATATAAAGTATAATATATATAATACTAGAACATTCATGGTTAGTGTGTGCTGTCTTTTGGGTGCATAGTGTGAGAGAGGTTCTAGGACACCTCATTACAAAAATGAAGAAAAATGAAAAATTCATACGAAAATAAGAAAAAGAAATAAACACATGGAAGAGCTACAACAATTGAAAGCGACAAGAAAAATGAAGCACAGTATAAGAAACATATCCAAACTCAGCATTTGAAGCACTATGAGAGCAAAAACTAAAGTATACACAAATGTTGATGTTGTAAAGTGAAACGTACTCAAAATTGTTCATGAAGTCCCATACAATGCTGGAGTATTCCCATTGGTACAAAAAAGTGTTCAAGTCCACATCACTACACAACAAAAGCATTGGCAGTGTCACGGGTGCCGTACTCCATACGAATCAATAGCACATCACTCATGTGTACAAGTGTCGGGGCAGTGGTATCAGCCGGTTCCGTTGCCGGATCAACTGCATCCTGACTGTCCTCAACAACAACAACTTTGGATAAATGCTGTTCCGTATCACCTAGTGCACAGTCTGCAAGTGGAAACACAAGTGGACAACTCTATAAGTCATTGAAGGTGCTTTTGAAATAGATAAGTCTATAAATACAACAAGATTTGGTCAAAGTGTACCTGGAACAACGTAATCTGATGGTGCCCCTTCGCTAGCATCGTCCAAAGCCACTGCTAGCCGCTGACGTCCTAAGTCCGCGAGACGCAATCCAGGATTTGTGTGTTCAAAGAAAATCTGCGTCACGTCATCCATGGTCATAGTGCTTGGTTGCATCATGCACTTCCAAATCACAGCAGCTCTGGTGTACTCCATTCCACCTTGGCGAACCAGTAGAACCCATGAAGCAGAAGGAATATATTGGCCGGATTGCAACATGGGAAGCAATGTGCCAGGAAGTGTACTGCCCAATTGTTTTTTCAATTTATACTTGCAATAAGTGGCAGCCCTCTCAATGAGGTTCTTGTGAGTCAAAATGACTTGGGTCTTTGCAAAAGGAGTACCGTGTTTTACGTACTCCTCAATCCCCTCATTCATCTATTGAGAGGTTACATTTCGATACACACAATCGAAATGATCCTCGCCTTTGTCTTTCATGCAATAACCAAGCATGCCCGTGTATGTGTGCAGGCCAATGTTTCGGAGGGTTTTCGTTAAAATGTGGTGCCCTACAGGGGCACTGCCAGGATTATCCCATCCAAGGTGGGTTTTGATGTGCTTGCTCACCACAGCAGTAGACAAAGCCATGATCTGACAAACCATTTGAAGATGCAATTGCAACATAGCGCCTCCTCTTTCAATGGAGCATAGCCCACCAAAGCATTCAGCTTCAAGGAACTGCTCCATTCTCTGTAAATATGACAAATGAATGTCTGAATTACCCACTGAGATGGTAATACTGACATCCATTTGCTTTGGTGGAACCAAAGGCTTCTTCCTCACACGTTTTGGAAGCAGTGGACCTGTGGCAATTATTTTCTTGTGAGCATTGTCTTGAAGATCGACTGGTTGTGGTGTATCAATAGGTGCTTGAGACACTTCAGTGTCTGCTAGTGCCCATCCAGTCTGGAGTCCGCTGTAAATCTCTGTTGGGGAGTTGGTTTTCTCTGAGCTTTAATCTTCTTAGAACTTTTGGGTACAGAAAGTAGAACTTCAGCACCTACTGAGGTCTGGGTATTCCTCTTACAAGCTGGATTCCTTACTGTTTTCAGTTTCTAGGCAGCAGATGAACCACCTCCACCTTGGGTTCTTTGGCTGAAATCTGTAGCTACCATGGCAGAAGAAGCTCCAACACGGGCTGCTGCCTTCAATATCTGAGACAGCGGCGGCCCTATGATTGAGAGGGCACATATTGGAATACAAGAATCAAGTTTCATAAAAGTAATTCTTCAAACTCTTGAACAACATTTTTGTATCCATGAAGACCATTGAAAACAGAAACAGCACAGAAATAACAAACCAAAATAGCACTAATTTGAAAGAACGAGGGAAGTTGCACATGCATCTTGCAAACAAATCCCTTTTGAAATACAACTGTCCTGAAGCTAAACAGAAGCTAACTTTGAACTAGGTTTCCCTACAACTTCACTAGGGTTCACTACACTTCAGCAGCCACATGCACCTCACATTTGCAAGAGGAAGACAAGCAAGTGAGCAAAAACAAACACCCAAGACGAGCAAACACAGAAGAGGAGCATCTGCACAAAAAGAATACAACCTTAAGGCATCAAAGCAGGGAGCTAACCTTAAACTAAGCTTCATTAAGGCATCCCTAGGGTTCACCCGCACCTCTCACACTTGCAGCGTAAACAAGAAAATGAGCATGAAGACAACCAAAAGACAAACAAGATGACGGCTAACAACCAAGGCAGAGTGGCAGACGTGAATGTGGTCAATACAGGCCARCACCAGCAGTCCTGCACCGGGCGACAAGGTACCACCACACAGAAAGGTGTGTACCATCAAGCACAAGAAGCAAACAACAATGAAGAAAAAACGAGGCAGGGGATGCAAGTGGACCTTAGAACGTCAAACACGCAAACTCAAGATCGACCAGTACGAGAGCGCGGAGCTTGTCGGGACTCAAGACTGCGGGATGCAGATGCAGTTTGTGTGAAGTTGCCGAACTTCACCACTCCTCCAGATTTGACTCCTCTGCATCTGGCGAGCGAGCGAAGCAATGGTGATGAGCGAGCAAGCGAGCAGGGGTGATGAGTGCCACAGCGATGGGAAGCGAGCGAGGCGATGGTGATGAGCGAGCGAGCAGGGACACTTAGGGTTTCTTCTCGGCGAGAAGACGACTGGGAGCTTGGGTTTCCAGGGGGGGGGGGTAAAATAAGTTTTGATCCAATGGCTGTGCACACAATCTACGACTGTAATTTTTTGTCCCACGATCTGAATCGACGATGGAGAGGGGGGGCGGTATTTTTCAAAAAATGAATCGTTGCTGTGAATTGTTGGGGGAGGGGGGGCGGTATTTTTCAAAAAATGAATTGTTGCTGTGAATTGTTGGGGGAGGGGGGGAGGAATATTGGTAGGGGGGGAGCCATCTTTTGGGTGCATAGTTTATTATAATATATATAATACTAGAACATTCATACCATTGTAATTGGCATTTGTCAATTTCATGTTGAAGGTATTAGTGATTTAGACTTTTCTTCCTTCATGTTCCAGTTTCCACCTCCTACATTATTTGATATGAATTTATTTTTCAATAAAAAGATTTCCACCTATTCTCCAATGAATTGTCTAAAATGCACTACTTATAGGTCATTAATTTTACTATAACGCTTTCATTATAATTTTTGAAAGACAAAATTCTCATTTAAAAGGGGCTTGTAAAAGTATGTATTGAAGTTTAGGCACTATAATGTTGTAATCAATGGGGGTGTTCAGTGTTCACTCTAATAAAAAAATGTTTGATAAATTTTATTTAAGGAAATTTATCATCAAATTTATTAAAAAAAATCTCAAAATAAAATATAGCCTTATTTCTTAAGGAAAGTATTTTTGAATCAATATTTAACTTCAAAAGAGTGCCATGTTTTAGGAATTATTCATGTGAAAAAAGAATTTTCTAACTTTCAAATTATATAATATACAAAGTTATTATTTTAATCCTTGGACATTATGATATTCTGAACTAGCAAGATTAGCATGGTGCTAATACAAGTGCTAATGATATTGCGTGTATTTTAAATATTTATTTAACAATTAGTTTCAAAAAATTTATTCATATTTTAATTTCTATTTCTATTTCATTAAATTTCAAATTTTCAATGGTCTTAGAAGATTTTCAAATTAGGACACAACTTGTAACAATTTCTAGCTTTTGTAAATTCTAATGAATTGCATCAATGAAAGACTTCCCTCACCTGTGCAACCAAGTTCGGCAACTTAGATATTTGATAAGTAGGAATCTGACAAGTCATTGTGACACCTCTAATGTTTATTATTCTCTAAAATCATATATAATAAGGAATGTGTACCCAAAATCACCACTAATTGAATGTAATATCTACATTTSGACCAAAAAACATCACTAAAACTTAGATTTTGATGACAAAAGATCTAAATAATTAGAACATGAGAACTTAGCAAAGCCTAGTGACAATTAGTTGGTACACTTGTACACCTATTATATTCAATACTCATGATATATTCAATGTTTAAATAATGCAAGTTCAAGTATGTTGAAATTGTCTTTCCCTGACCAATAAAACCCAATAAAATAATTTATGTATGATGATACAAAATATGCTTAGTTACTATCGGTAYCAATTGTAAGTGCACTTAAGGTGGGTATACATCTCCAAAATTAATATGTATGTATATTGAAGAAACAATTTTAGAACCTCTACCAAAAAAATTTAACGCTTTATAATTTTTGCATATCATAGACACATGTTGCATGCTTCGGTGCATTAGAACCTCCTTTCACTAGCCAACAAAAAAACATTAAAATTTAACCAACCTAATAATAGTAACTATGTACAATAGCAAAAAAATGGCAGTTTGGAAGGTGCCTCACCTTATAGAATTTCGCTCTAAAARAGACCGTCTTCTTCAAATCGAACCTATAGTATCAACAATAGGTGCTAAGGACAAAAATCTTTGAAAATTTATAAGTAATTTAATAATGCTTCGGAAAAGACAAAACCACTAGTGTCACATGCCACATCTATTTCTCTTTGCTTGAGTTAAAAATGACTTAAATAAATATTCCAATCCATGGAAGCCCATGAAAATGGTGGACCAATTCTTAAATGGTGGCTTTTAGATTGGACTATCTTACCTTCAAATGTGGAATTCTCCTACAAAGTACTAAAAGTTCAACATTGTATAACATAGGAGTAGTCACCTAATAGCGTCAGTTTCTACAAAGGTAGTCATTTTAGAATTTAGGTGTAGGTAGATCATGGATAACTAATTTTATTTGACCTTAATGATAAGCTATCTATAGTTGTCCTACATTTTATGTTCTGAAATGAATGCCTTACATAGAATCTAACACCATTAGGTACACTAACGCCGTTGGGTGCTCCTACCTTAATCAAAGTTTGTCTTTACAAATAGGTAACTTGATTTCCCACATTTCCCTAGTTTTTTTTTTGGTTGTGTCATTTACAAAGCCGCAGGTCGAGAGCAACTGTTTCTTTTTTCGCACCATGGTGCCAGATTGCACCATTTCAAAATGAATGTCTACTTTTTGTTAGATAAAAGTAATATTTTTTCGCCAATATTTTTTCATTTCTATAAAAAAAAACACAGATGAAACTGCCAAATTTGGATGAATAAGTGTATGAATTTGATTGGAAAGCGATTTCCGGTCCAAAATATGGATGTACGAAGAAACGAAATGCTTCACAAAGTTTCAAGTGATCGACATCGTGACACTTTTAAAAATAAAAATAAAAAAGCTTGGTCAGGAGTGMAATTCAAGTGGGTCACACATGATTCCGTCCGTCCGTCGAGAATTTGAATGTCGATTTTCCAGACACAATTTGAGTACTTGAACGAAACGGTAATGCAATGCAATGCATAATATCTAATGGTACCTTTTTTTTTTCACTGATCATTTTGTTGAGGACACAGTGCAATTATCGCTCGGTGTTGTGTCCTTTGGAGACTGAGAATGCAAGTAATARGGCTGCTCATGATGTGCATGGCCGGTTTCTTCCGTGGAAACAAGCATCACTCCCCCCTGCCCACCACAAGGCCAGACATAATGCTCAACCTGCGGAAATCAGTACCCCCCAAGGAAATTGGTACCCCCAACAATTGAGTATTTGCGTACGTCGAGTTCCAGGATTTTAAATCAAATCGGGTTTTCACTGCATTGCACGGCATGATGACGAGTTCGCTACTATCCCACTCAAAAGACAGGTTACATACATTTTTTTTTTTGTAAGAACCGTCCTCCTCCCCCCCTCATCGCCCAAAAATCTGGGCAGTCTGATGATTTTGGGGAAAAAAAATTAAACCACCTCGTGGAACCGTTGACGTGGGTGGGCAAATTTTAAGGTGGGGCGTCCGATCGGGCCGATCTTTTTTCACTGCATGGCACGGCGAGTTCACTATCCACTCGAAAGACAGGTTACATACATTTTTGTAAAAACATAGATAGAGAAACAAATACGAAAGTACAAATACAAATATGGTAAATATGTTAGAAATATCCGATATTGTTTGTCAACCTCACTAATGTCACACAAATTATACAAATGTGGGGTGGAAGGGGGGCAATTACAAGTACCAATCTCAACAAATGAGAGAATGATATGTGTACCCATTTCAATTTTTTCTTAACCCCTAAAGCCCCAAGGCCTTTCTTCCATCAAAAACCACGCAAAACCGCCATTTCTAAAGCAAAGAGCCAAAATACATTTGAAATGCTTTTTTGGCATTTGTAACCGTAGGATCTTTTACTAGACTTGCATAAAAATGTGTGGAAGAAATTTCAGAAACTTTGGCCATGTAGATTGCAAGATATTTGTGTTTAAACAGAAAGAAACAAGTTTTTTGCAACTTGCTCAACTACATTTTTTGGCTTTGAACCTTCATAACTTATGATTTTTTCTCTATTGATTTTGAGTTTCATTTTTTTTATGATAAAAATTTGAGTTGAGAATCTAGGATAAAAAATTCAACAAAAATACACTTACTTTTTACTCGTTAAAAAATTGTCAAGTAGAAGTAGGTTCAAGATTGAAGGAAAATCTAAATTGTTAATAGCTCTAAGATGGAATTGAAATACACTAATCTTAACAGTGAGATTGTTCTAGAAAGACATCTTAACCTTGTGAATCTTTTTTTTTGAAAAATTGTGAAAATTGAGGTAAAATATGAATCGTGCAAGTTATTTTTTTCTAGAAGATGCTCTAATTGCCCAAAATCTAAGATTGTCCATAACTTTTGCATAACAAATCCAAATGGAATGAATCAAAGCTTCCCATGTAGGCAAAAATACAACTTACTTAAAAAAAAATTATTTGAAGTTTTCTTAAAAGTTGATTTCTGCCCGCCGAACTAAGAAAAGGACTATTTGTGTCATAACTTTTGCTCCCAAATTCCAATTGAAATAAAAATCATATTTTCGGAAAGTTGACGTGTTTTCCTATCTTCTCTCAAAAATTCAGAAGATTAGGACATACATTGAGAGCATAAGAACTTGCCCGAAATCCATTTTGTCTCCCGAACGGACAATGGGACTTTAGGGGTTAAAACATTAACAACAAATGGAGAAATGACCCGTTTAGAAAAGCATTTGTGGGTTTCCTAGAAATTGACATTCTATCACTATCCACTCAAAAGACAGGGTGTAATTATTTTCTAATTAATTGAACAATGATTCTTCTAGTTATCTTATTCAAGTACATCCTTTCCAAATTTTAAATTGCCCCCCCCCCCGTCAATAGGAAAATCTAGACCCTCAAAGACGCCTCAAGCTTGCTGTCGCAACGGTGCAATTAGGGAAACAAATATTTAGAAAAAAAAATTGATTAATTAATTACTTTTTTCTAAAATGACGGAGGACTATGTCAACCATGTTGGATATGGCGATTTTTTATTTTTTATTTTTGGTGTTTTTTATTTTTATTTTTTTTCAAAAAATATTTTATGTATTAATCACTACAGCGCTGCACTGCAAAGTGGCCTCTTTGAGGTCCTAGAATTTTCCTAATGCCCATTCCTCCACATTGATTGCAAAGCTCTATGTGCATAAATTGTGATAAGTGTGTTTTTGAAGCCCTTTCAAAAAAGTGATTTCTATCTTCAACATTTTAGAAATAATCTAAAAAATTTAGAATATTAATACTTTCATTCAAGTAAAAGTAACTAATCTATTTTTTGAGTTTTTTTTAAGTTAACAACTTTGACAATGAAATAAAAAATAAAAAAATTCATACCGCTAGAAGTATTTATTGAAATGACATGCATAAAAGCTTTGTGCATAGCATACGATGAGTAGAAGGTCTTTTTAAAGTCTTATAAAAAAAACGAAGTCAATAGAGACTATTTGAGTTCTCAAAAACCAAAGTACAACAATCAAGATTTTCATAAACCTTGTTTTTTTAATTCTATTATCCCCAAAGATACGTAAAAAAACCTCCCAAACTACCACTTTTAGGGCAAAGAGTTGCAGTGACGAACTTTTTTTGCATATCCAACTCTAGAATCTTGCATAAAACTTGTATGAGAATGTGCCAAAAAAAATTCAAAACCTTTGATGTTATAGATTGTAAGATATTAATAATCAAAATGAATTTGTTTTTATTTTAGGTTTTTAGATTTAGCTTCCTGTGAAATAATTGTTTGCACTCAAAGTTTTGAGGTTTAAATGTTTATGGTGGAGTATTGAGTTGAGAATCTAGAAAAAAAAATTTAAAAAGTAATTTTCCTTTAAAATTGTTAACCTAAAATAGATGCAAGATGGATGGAAAAATTAAACGACTTATAATTCCAACATGGCATTAAAACATAGCAATCCTAATGGTGAGATTATTTTAACAAGAATCTACACCCAATGKACATGAAAAATTATTGAGCTTGGAATGAATCCTACGCTATATTTTTTTAGGAAAATGTCTCGATTGCTTGCAAAACAACTTTTCATAACTTTCACATGATTGATCCAAATTGAATGAATCAAAGCTTTCCATATAGTCATGAATTTATTCTATAAGAAAAATAATAATGATAATTTTGAATTTTTGAGATATTTTTGCTACATGGAGTTGAGGATTTTGAGGTTAGAAGGGCATAATTCTTTTAAAAAATTGATTGAAGTAAAATTTTCATTTTGTGAAAATAAGTACATTTTCTTACCTCCAACGAAAGGTGTCAAAAAATTAGTGCAAAATTTGATACTATAAGAATGTGGTGAAATCCTTACAAACCAATTTCAAAATTTTGAACCTTTATGGGTTAACAAGACGTTATTATCCAAACCCAAAAATTTACATTTTGAAGTTGACGAAAACAACAACCTTGTAGTCTTAGATTACACCTAGATAGTTTAATTTGTCTTATTCATTATACATTCAAATATATCAAGTCATAAACTTTCATATTTTTATTATGAATACAATACATTAAGGAGTTTCGACATGAATTTTAGAGTGATTGACTAATATAACGAGACCTTAGAATATACTTAAAGATGCATTACAATGCTTGAACATAATGGTTTAATTGTAATATTATAATAATAAACTTTGAACATTTCCGTAAAACAAAAATGCTAAGTGGATGAAAAAATTTAGCATTTTATACATCTTTGTATTTGAGTGCCAATCAAATCAAATTCAAGTGACATTTCGATGTACACATACATAGATTTCCAATATGAAAACTATGAAAAAAAAGTCCAAACCATATCAATGTCAAGTCTTGACTCTTTCTACAACTCCTCTTCACAACTCAAATGAAAATAATTTGTGAGAATCACATACAAGTTAGAACAACTAGGCAAATGTCATGAGTCACCCAATTCCGAGATCTACTCAATCCTCCCATTTGTGTCAATCACCCTTCCATTACCACAATTTTACCAATTCTTTAGCATCACAACAATGCACTAGAGCATAGGGACCACATCAACATGTGTTTTAGCATGGTGTCTATCTACGCTTACCAACAATTCCCAACAAACTTTGAAAAGCCACAATAAACTCATTTCTTTTGAGAATGTCTTGATTCTACTTGCAAATGGCTTCTATAAAACTTTTCAATCTTTGACAAATACATGAGTTGACAAATAGCTTCTCCTAGGTACCTAGCAAAAGTTATGGCACAAAATGTCATTTTTTAGGTGGAGTGGGCAAAAACCACCTCATACACAAAAAAATCTAAATTAAAAAAAAAATTCTTCTAGACCGTAATTTTGTACAGTTGAGGAGCTTTGATTCATTCCATTTGGATTTGTTATGTGAAAGTTATGGACAATTGCATTTTCTGGGCAATTAGAGCATCTTCTTGAAAAAATAACTTACATATTTCATTTCTGAATGCATTCTTCACAATTTTTCAAAAATAATTGTTTGATAGGGTTAAGTTTGCTTGCTTGAACAATCTTGCCATTGGGATTATCATGTTTCAATCCTAGCCTAGAGCTATTAACGATTTAGTTTTTTTTGTTCAATCTTAAACCTACTTCTACATAATAATTTTTTAAAGAATGAAAATCAAGCTTTTTTTTTTTTTTCCCTGGACTCTTGACTAAATTCTACAACACAAAAAAATTTAAATTCAAAGTCTGTTGAGCAAATTTTTTTCCACAAATGTCAATTGAAGTCATCTAAATTGCAAGCCAATATTTAAAAAACTTCTTTTCTCCAACTTCGAATGCTGATACCTTTCGATTCATATGGTCAAACTTCATGAGATTTTTACCACATGATCTCAGACAAGTGAAGTATAAGATCTTACGGTTAAATTTTGAAAGAAAAAAAATTTATTTTCTTTCTTGGACGAATGCAGCAGGAACCACATTTTTGAGTAGTTTTTGACATAAAAATGGCCTCGGGCCCCTATGAGTTAATGCCTCTATTCAGTGTACAACTTAGTTTCCTTTTGGTGAAGATGAAAAGAATTTAAGGATTACGAATCTCCATCTGCCTGTCCTTGAATCATGCCCTTGTTATCAGTAACCAGATTTCAGAGCTGGAAATGCATGATTTGCATGGGATKGATTCTGGTATGGATATGCATATCCGATCTTGGCCTCGACCAACATGTTARTTTGTATAAGTCAGTCAGCAGCTCGTAATTTAATTTACTAAACATCCTCTCAATATACAGACTAGCCTCAGTAAAGGTCAGAATTTACATAAATTAAGTTGTTTTTGTAAAAAATACAGAAAGAATGCCACATGGCACCTGGTGATTGGTGCAAGGTGTTGTAAACATGTCAAAATCTGACATGGAAATTCTATTTTTGGCAATTCTGCAGAATCTTATCTTATCTTCATGTACTGTAATCATCGTCAATGCTCTTCCGTATTTATATATCAAGTACACAACTCAAATTTTAAATTTTTTATTTGACACAAATGAAACCAACTCAGAAATTTCAATGTGATCATAGTACCCAACCACATTCAATCCATTTCAATGAAGGACAACATGACATTTCTTGAGAAATTAGGGATTGGACACATGGAAGGGATGTGCCGGCATTCAGAGTCATTACCTGAAATGTACATACTGCAGTCATTTCAAGTGGCCATTCCTTGGTTACATAAGGTGGGTATCCAAAATTGGCATCATTGCCCTCTATACATCTTCAAAATGAATATGTACACTAAATAGTGAAATTAGGTTGCCTTACCTCGAGAAAGTTACTCTACAAGCCATCAAAGTCTACAAATATTTCCATTTGTGCACATGGAGGTTTATGAGTTCCAACTACACCAATAACTAATTCAAAAGTAGTGCATTCTTGTACAATAACAATTAATGTTTAGATGGTGTGGAATGTCAAGAAATTAGTGAGGGGCAACCTAATTTCACAATTTAGTGTACCCATGTGGAAAAAACAATTGTAGAACATCTACCAAAAAACATCTTTGATCCTTCTTGACTTTTGAAAAAATATCCAAAATGTTGTGTTTTTTGGTGTGTTGGAACCTCCTAGCACTTGCCAATTAGAGAATATGAAAATTTGACCAATCTAATAATAATAACTCAGCTTAGTAGCAAAAGTGTCAGTTTGGGGGGATCCACCTTATACGTATTGCATAAGGTAAAAGATCTTATTATGGGGAGAATGACTAGTGTGGTATGATACAACTATTGGGAAAATGCAAGAATAAATTTTAATGGTAGACAAGCAATAATAAACAAGGTTACAAGTGAAACAATTATTTGTGGACTTCATGTGATTTAAATTTTTTTTTGTAGAAGGGTGCTATCTTGGGAATCCCATTTTAGATTGTAGATATGCCAATTAGTGTAAGAAAAAATAGCTATTATAGGGCTTCTTCCCATCCAAGTTCAACTTATCACATGCCCAATCCAGTCCATAATGACCTCAATACCAACTACTAACATGTATTGCCAAAATGGATTGATTTGCATTGATTCAAAGCTAACTAAGCGTAGATTGGTGACAATGTACTCAAAAGAAGCAATGTGTAATTAGGCACAGATTTTGCTCATTCTAAATACATACTTATCCTCATTTCATGCAATCAATTTTATAAAGTAAGCAACCATTTTTCTCATTTGTATTTAGTTTTTTGGAATGCAAACAACCAAGAATGAGGTCTTTATTAGATGTTTATAATGGGACTATGGACTACAATGGGGTGGTTTACTTTATATGGATGCATTTGAGGTGGTAGTGAGTAGATAGTGACTTGAGTATCCATTCAAAGCTAATACACTACGAGCCTTGAATATTTTAGAAAAATATTCTAGTGCCTTGAGATTTATGTTTAAAAAAAAACCCATTCAATTGAAGCCTTAGATGCAAAAGACAAGCTTGGTCTTTGATTTGGGAAATATATTGATATTGAAAAAAAAATACCATGGCTATGATAAATTTTGTCAACTCTATGGACAAGTTTCAACCATGATTTTTGAAATATCCTAATTGGCACGTCAAAGGGTCAAAGTTTGAGCTCAACCTTTAAAAAAAACTTTTTATGTTCCCATTTGGTCAAACTTCTATGAATTTCAATATTAAAATACTTCTTTCAAAAATTTGATGTTTTTCATATATTAATATATTTCCAAAAATTTAACTTTATTTTTGTATAATGAAAACCATTAAAAAGAGATTTACAAGATTTTTTTAATAGTTTTTTTTTTTTGCAAAATTGTAGTATTTACAAAAATGATTAAAATATTATGAATTTATTGGCTAAATTGAAAATGATAGTTATAAACATCATGGTGTAATTAGTAAACTCCTTAAGCACTACAAGAAATTTAAAAGAAAAGTTCAAATTAGTGGTATATTTTAATCTTTCATAATCTACATTCAAAACATCACACAAATACAATTTTAATAATTTTGGAAAAAATAATGAATAATATAAATTAGATTAACATAACCTCTTTTTTTTTAGTCATTTGAAAGTCAAGGACTAATTATGTAAAATTCAAGTTTGAGACTATAACTATGCCCTCAAGAAGATTTGTCTTTTATCCCTAAAGGACTAGGGGATAGTCTAGATTTGCAAAATTGTGAAGATGTATTGTAGAATGTTATTTTAAAAGAATAATTTGATGTTGACTCTCATACAATATTTGAAATTTATGATTCTTACATGGCATATGGTTCCAACAAATTACATAACAAATCAACATCAAAATTTTAAACAYTCTTGCTTTTAGATATTATTTGCTACAACAAGGTTGAGGTCTTTTTATTTTTTGCTACACCTTGCTACAACTTCTTCTACTATATTAGTGATACCAAACTTGGTTGAAATCCCACATAATGAATTGATAAATATTTGTAAATCACTTGATTGACTTTGAAAATTGTTTCTCTATCTTGCATTGCAATGCTAATCAAAAGATAGAAATTGAGAGGGGTAAAAATTGAGGAAAAAGTCACATCCAACCGAAAGAGTAACAAGCATGTGGAATAGGCTCTCCATAAGGTTACTTCTAACTTGGTCTCGTCACTTGTTTCTCACAGACAAGTCTAATACTTTCAATACTAAGTCTTAAGCAATTTTGGGGATTTGCCTAGCAATCCACCTAAGCAAATTTTTGATTGCTTGTCCACCTTGAATTTTGCCCTCTAAACGAAAGGAAGTAGAATATGTAATATTTCCTATACCCTACCCTAAATAGTGAGTAGAATTTACGACGTGTGTAGCTATAGTGACCAGACGCGGAACACCATGTCAAGTAAATATGAAGGGATAATCTCTATTACTGGAAAGAATCTTCTCATTAGGGGAGGCAACCCATTTCTGATCAAATAAGCAATTGTGCATATTTGGAGCGCAAGTTTTTTGGATGTGGAGTTTTTCCTATGTACAGCAATAGAGTTTGGAAGGATTGCATATTTTTCCAAAATTTTATTACATAAAATGAAATTACTAGTAATTTTTTAGTGGAAGATTCTCTTCAACCTACAATGGTGATATAGTCCTTTCTGTTTCTGACCATAGACTAATTGCAAAATCGACCAAGGGCTGATTGCAATATTGAGGTCCTTACAACCAATCATAATGAGTCACAACTACTCTATGGACTATGCCATAACTTCATGGAAAGACAAGAGTCTATTGATTGGAAATAGGGAGGTGATTGGAAATGAGTTGCCTCCCCTGTATTAAAAAGTTATAAAATAATTAACCTTGCACTGAAGGTCGGACAGTTGAAAATTTGCTCACATCTTCCTCTCTTTAAAATTAAAAAAAAATTAAAAAAAATTTGCTCACATCTTCCTCTCTTTAAAAATTAAAAAAAAAATTAAAAAAAATTTGCTCACATGGTCTGACAGGCGGAACCCTGAATCCGCCTCGGACTTAGGGCCCAGGGTCTCCTACGACTTTCGTTCCCTTGGTTCCCCGTTCCTTTTGGCCCAGCCTATTTCGCTCTCTGTGCTGGAGATTTCGAGGACTCTGCTCGCCATGGCGGATGATGCAAAACCCCAAGTGCACAAGTCTTGCCGAGTTTTGGCTTTGAGCCTGGTCAAATGCCTCGCTGAATCTGCTTGCATGCAGGTCTTTCCTCAACACAATYATTCTCTCGCTTTTTTTCTTGGATGCACGCTGAGATCGAGACGAGGATCGTGTCATATGGTTTAGGGTTCGACATGGAATGCGTTTCGTTTGCTGTCAGCGAAACRACCGRTTTTGTTGTGAAGAGAATTCTCKCACGTTGTCGTMGGAAATTTWGAATTGAATTTAGAATTTAGAATGCAGGATTGAATTKTAAGTAGGATTGGCTACTGTATGAAGTGGCTCACTCATTCAATCCMCTCGAATCTTCTGTTCGAGTGAACTTTACTCTGGCATAATTGCAGTGCCATAGGTTGTGCTCACATGCGCGTAACCTATAGGTTGAGACATTGTCGGCCCTCGTGGTTTTGATTTTCGAGGATCTACGTGAATTTGAGGTTTAGGGTTTCATGGTGACGCATTTCGCTGGGTATCTTAATTGAACGTGAATCATTTTTTAAATCTCCCTCGTCTTGTTCCACAGGAGAGCAATTAGGTACTGATACTTATTGGAACGATCCCTGTTCATTTGTAGGCTTTAGTGGTTTATAATTTTCGAGGATCTGCGTGATTCTGAGTTTAGTTGTTTTTAATCATACTTAATGATGTTACGTCACGGTTAGGACTCCTAATCTCCCTCATCTTGTTTCACAGGAGAATGCTTTAGGCTTGAATGTGRGATTCATGTACTTATAAAACTGGTCCCCTTTCTGTTCAGGAAGAGAAACGATCGTACAAGGATTGCGCATTAGACAAGAATGTGACGGCGCCATCGACGTGCAGAGACATACGAGACAAGTATATCGAATGCAAGCATGAACAGGTAAAGCTTAGGTAGATTTCTCACATTCTGGTTGTAGAGAATGAACTCTGCCGACGCAGATTGTTGAATCAAGGGGAAAATCTCGAAACGCCAAAGGTTCTCAATCAGATTGGGATGACTTTACACAATTCTTGTTCGAAMTAGAGAATCTAGTGGAGAATGATCATATGTTGAGTAGGAAGGACATAATGCTATTTATAACTCTGCCWAGGATACGACCGTCCAATTGTCGCAATCTTTAATGTTCCAGAGCTATGAGAAATAGGTTGTTTGATCTGGTTAGATCACCGAAAGTTGGTTGAATCTTCTGATCTATTGATATTGTTTATGCAGGTTGGCCTAGTGGTTCGAGAACGGCTTTTCAACAATCCTGAATTGCTTAGAAATGTGTAGTACTTTGAGTACTCGTCATGTTCCTGGTATGTTCGAGCCAGATTCTCCGGTCTGTCAACAAGCGCTCATGTCTGCTGTTCAACCAAGATGGTGTGCAACGAGGATGCGTACCTCCAATCACTTTCTTGCCTGTCACAAATTTTGACTGATTTGAACTGAACCTCGAGAGCTGCAAGAGCAAGTCACAAATTGGTTGGTTTGAGAAGACCACCGCCTGATGTTCTGGGAATATGGAACTTGGCCTTTCAAATACGACAAGTCTCTGGGTCCAATCTACAAAGTAGAAAAGGGTGATACTTTCCCGTGCACGATATCTGCTGTTGCATGGAAGGTACAGAGTTTTTGTTCATTACTAGGGAAGGGGTGAGAAGAGATACATGGTTGGGGACATGCCTGCGATTAAGGGATGTGGATTACTGCGTTTGGTGAAGGAGAACTGCCTGACCTCAAGGCTTGCAACATTTTTGAGATAGTGACAAGGTAGGAATGTTGAACGAGTTCGCCATTGCTCCAAACCTGACCCCACATGTCGTGGATCATTAGGTGCTTTTAAGCTTTCGAGGTTGTCCCTGATGTCCGGACTCCAGAGTGACAGATGTTTCGCACTTTAAGAAAAAGATGCATGCTAGGTGCAATATCAAGGACGGAGATCATGGAACTTTGAGGTGTGGTCATTAACCTGGCMTTAACGCTTTACAGGACCAATACATCTGCTGTATGATGAGGTGGAAGCCCGCAAGTCGAACCGTTCAATTTGGGTCTAGACTTAAATAGTTATATGGTTATTGGTGCCCAACCAAGGACACAAATGTGTAGCCGACAGAAAAGCACAGAAAGGACATAGCGTAGAGGACCCACCTCCAAGGACYGTAAGATCTCCTGTTATTAACGGATTGGGAATTCTCGTGGATTCCACGGCAGGCCAATGACCATGCGGAATGCTGCGGTGCCCATGTGGGGACTTTGATCAAGTGGAGCCGGTCCACGACTGTGGGAGCCACCATGTCGACAACATCGGTTAGTGTAAAATWTCCT
The DNA here is from genome assembly GCA_006891605.1 of Pleurozium schreberi. Lineage (NCBI taxonomy): Eukaryota > Viridiplantae > Streptophyta > Bryopsida > Hypnales > Hylocomiaceae > Pleurozium > Pleurozium schreberi. The sequence goes on from VACF01001699.1 coordinate 129,241, forward strand.
TAAATTATGTACTGTAGACTGGATGATTGCTTTGCTGAATTTTAATTGTTTTGCTGAATTTTAATTGTCCACCYCCGTCTTTGCCATTTCCATTTCCAATTTTCAAACACACATCCCTGGGTTTCTGTTTAGACTATCTATCATTTATTCTGTTTGATAGAAGATCCTGCAAWGGGAGTTCCTGGGATTTGTAACGTCGGGGAATCAATTTGGATTTGCTGGCAGGTAGCATCGTGCATATTTTGAAAGGCGTTACAAATAGCTGAGTTTATTTCCACTCTAACATTAGCATGGAATATTACCTTAGTTGATAGTCMCCACTGGAAATCAGTAAACAGTGGTGATTCCGATCACCTACAGAAAGAGTTCTTGTCCAATCTCATAAATAAGGAATCTATACTCGAGAGATGGGCCATACGGATGCCTCTGAACCCAACTTCACTGTTTAGTGAAGATTACATTATTTAACCAATGGAGTAGGGGTGTGTTTGGTGAACTGTGTAGTCGAGGTCAAGAATAATGGTGAAGAATGTATTGCAGTCCAGATGGCAAGAATACATTATTATTTTTTGAGATTGACAAAAAATATGTTTCTCCATATTTTGCCTTGACCGTTTACTATCATGTAATTATTCATCAGTGTTGGGTGTTCCCATCAGTCAACTCCAATGTATAGTCTATTACGCCATTGATAGTTGGTGAGAATTCAACCTGAAGGTCCAGTATATTGAAGAAAACTGGAATTGACAGGTGATAAAATTAAGAAATAAAATAGAGGTTGGCAATGGGCCATTGTAGAGAAGGAGGAAGTGACACAAAGTTATGTTATCCCCTAAAACCAGTGCATACTATGTTCCGTCAAAAAAATGCCATTTCTAGTGCAATGAGCCACAAGGAAGAAACTATATATTTACATATCTAAACGGAGGATCATGTAATAAACTTGCATGTGAACATGTGGAAAAAATTTCATACATGACTATGTTCCGTCAAAAAATGCCATTATGTTCCGTCAAAAAATGCCATTTCTATTGTAATGAGCCACAAGGAAGAAACTATATATTTTACATATCTAAACGGAGGATCATGTAATAAACTTACATGTGAACATGTGGAAAAAATTTCATGAACTTTAACCTTCTAGATTATAAGATGTTCAAAGTGAAAGGATAAGCTTTTTTGTACCTTGCCATATTAGGTTTGTAAACTTTGAATCCTCTTAAATTAAAATTTTTGCATTGTAGAGTTTGATGATGGAAATCTGAGTTGAAAATCTAAGAACACTTTTTTATACCAAAGCAATATGTTTTTTCATTCTTTAAAATTTATGAAGACAATAGAGATGGATATATATTGGAAGAGAGAATCATATTGTTAATAGTTCCAAAATGGATTGAAACATGTACATCTCAATTATGAGATTGTTGTAGCAAATCATCTATTCCCTTAATCCCTTTCAACATATTTGTTTTGAAAAATTGTGATAATTGAGTTCAAAAGCAAATTTCATACATTACTTTTGGGGAAGATGTCTAGATTGCCTACAAAACAAGATTGTTCATAACTTTCACAACATTAAGCCTCTCCATGTAGACATTTAAATATAATGTTTTTGATTTGATTTTGTTTTTGCATTTTTTGTTGTTGTTTGAGCTCAAGGATTTTGTGCTAAAAAAGGGATTACTTTTTCACCTAACCACCAAATGAAATATGAATCATATTCCCCAAAAGACAATAATGTTTTTGATTTGGTTTTGTTTTTGCATTTTTTGTTGTTGTTTGAGCTCAAGGATTTTGTGCTAAAGAAGGGATTACTTTTTCACCTAACTACCAAATGAAATATGAATCATGTTCCCCAAAAGACAATATGTTCATTTAGTTTTCAAATTTTTCTAAAAATTGTTGTTAAAAGTGATCTATTAAGAATGGCATTGTGAAATCCAAAATATCCATTCCATGACTATGGACATTTGGGGATTATCAAACAAATTGAGTAGAGGAATGGTAATAATTTCTCCTTGTTTAAATTAGATTCTTCTGATTGTAAGAAATGACAGCCTCCACTATGAAATGATGTTATAGTCAGGATTTCCTTATCTTTCTCAATAATGTTATAAATGAATTATTACATGAAAATGACCCCCAAATAGAGTTCGCATACACAATGAGTATCTAAATAATGGATGTTTTCTAAAGGTTAGTAATGAGGAAGCTATATAAAGCAAATAAAAACATCTAAATAACACTGACAATGAAATTTTTTCAATTCTTTAGCAGTTTGAATTTTTTTAATTCTTCAAGCCTAGTTATTCTTATGCTTCATGATCATGAATTAATTTTTGTAGAGGTGGAAAATAAAGAAAACTTGCAAAATCAAGATCTTATATCTAGATTTTTTTCAAACCATAATTAATTTTGTCTCAAAAGTTTCAAAATTAAATTTCTTCATGGCATTATATATTATTGCAGTTTGAGTGGATGAAGGCGCCCTTGGTTGGATGGGGAAGTTTAAGAGAAGGGAATGTATGGAGCAAAGATATTCTACTTAAAAGGCTTTTGTCATTTAAGGTTCTATAGAAAAATAGATCTTAAAAAGAAATTTAATATATTTTATGGYATAGAGGTTAATGTATAACAAATGTTTCGAATATCAATTCAAAGTCACTGAGTGCGGAGTGTATGCTTTTGTGATTTCATAGATATAAAAGCCAAGAATTTATTGGAATTCAAAATATAAAACTAAACAATCAAAGGTTTTATCAATGCCATTAAAAAATACTAACAGAGAGATTTGTGCACTAAAGGTTTAATGAAATTTGGATCTCCCAAATACAAGGATTTTAATTTTAATATATTTATTGGAAAAAAAAGGGAAAAAAACTGGATTTTTAATTGAAAAAATAAATCAAATTAGGGGGTTTAAAAAGAATTAAAATTATTGTATTGTCAATCTAACATTGAAAGTTTGGGGGAGCCAAAAGTGACTTATAAATAGTCAAATGTTTCTTGTTTATATTAAAATGCAAATAATTGTCTTCCAATACTTTTGGTATAGAAATTGTGAATGGGATATGTGTATTATTGAGTCAAGTTCAAGCCATATCAATTAATTTCAAACTATTATTYTATTAAAATATGAATTTTCCTTTCAACCATAGTGAATATAAATAAAATAATTCTTTTGTAAAATAAAATTGAAAAACTAGCAAGATTAATTTGATGCAAATACATTGTTCTTAAAATTGATAAATCCCTTTTAGAAATTATTTTATAAAACTTGATTTCAAATTTTGAAAAATATAGAATTTAGAGGATTTTGTAAATTTTTAAATGAGAGACAATTAAAACATCTATTTGACATGTAGGTGTTGAACCTACAATATGACTATTCTTAATTAGCATCATGTAATATGGCTAATACAAAACAAGTTTTACTAGGATTTGGACTCATGAGCTTTAGCTTAGAATCAAAAAACAAATGAGTCTAAAATGACCTAGCGCCTCCTCAAAATCAAATTGTAGAAGAAAAATTTAATGATTCAACAGTGTTAAAATAAGCCCGATTTTCCTAAAACTAATCTTTTCATTAGTAGATCGGTGAAACATAAGAAAACCAATAGCAACACCCTTTCATTTCAATGAACTTAAAATTAAAAAATAATACATGTTTAAAAACTCAAGGCATTACAAAATATTTTAATTTATAAACTTCACAAATAGAAAATTTACAAATTTACAAACAACAACACACAAAAATTTCACATTTACAAGCATATGTTTTCACAAAATTTTCATATTTCAAGAGTTTATCTATTTTATGAATTCACTTTATTTAATTACAAGGATTTCACATAATATCAATCACTCACAATTTAAAAATAATTTTCAAAACTTTGTGAATTCAAGTATCCCAAAAATTCAAGTTAAAATGCGTTGGAATCCTTGTATGATTTCCCAACAAGATTCAACAAAATTTTAATAAGAGTAACCATGGTCATATGGTTATTTTGAATAATTCCAGAACTTTTCAATGTCCAAATCATGTTGTGCTTTGTTTCCGTCTTTTCCACCTTCGTGTTGTCGCTACCGCAACAAGCTTTACAAGCTTTAGCATTTTTAGGTCTTTAGGATAATGTCCAATGGTGTCACTATTTGTTCAGTTTCAATTACAGCGATTCGCCTCCTCTTAAAATTTTAATAAGAGTAACCATGGTCATATGGTTATTTTGAATAATTCCAGAACTTTTCAATGTCCAAATCATGTTGTGCTTTGTTTCCGTCTTTTCCACCTTCGTGTTGTCGCTACCGCAACAAGCTTTACAAGCTTTAGCATTTTTAGGTCTTTAGGATAATGTCCAATGGTGTCACTATTTGTTCAGTTTCAATTACAGCGATTCGCCTCCTCTTCTCCAGTTTTGAATTGATGTCTTTGTCTTTTTGAAATTTAGTCCAGCTTCAAGTACTGCAATTCGAGATTTCCTGACACTTCCCCTGCTGCACAATCAGCTTCTGATTCTCTCGCCGTAAGGATTTCGCATTCTCTGTCTCGTTGGATTTTGGAGGTTGGAGCCTGTGTGAATTTGTAGCTGCTCGAATATTGCTTTCGCTTATGGTAATTCCAATTGTAATGCTTTAGGTCACGACKTTGGAGTTTGTAAACTAATKTATTTTCGCTTTTAGATTCGTGACTTAGTGWAAACTCATTGTTTTCTTTTGAATTTAGTTYTGCAATTTTAGGTCTTTTGATTTCATCTCCGTGGACACATGATTGATATCCAGGCGAAAAMTGATATGGTGCTCTTGCCGTCGAATGGGAGCTTAGAAGTTGCGAGAGGAGGCTGTCGAACTTGTTTGAAGGGAGGCCTTCTGATGTCGCAATTTTAGCTTGAAAAGAATTTGGTGAGTGATTTCAGCCACCGATCCTATAATGAGCTTAGAGCGCAGTTGGTTGAAATTTTGGAATGACTGAAGAACGGGGTTTGACTAGTTTATTCCGTTCTCCGATCATCTTTAAATCTTGTATGTGTTCATGCAAGATTGAATCAGATTCTTTAAAAACAGAATCGGAAAGAAACTCAGTCTAAGGCTATCAAAAAATGGAATAGAATGGAAGAATTTGTTTTCTGTTAAYCCTGSCGATTAGCATGATCAGAAACATTGTGTACGTACGAAGAGYGAGGCTGTTCAAATTCACAATGTACAGTACAGAAACATTTTCTGAACATTCAAAGCATAAGTTTTCAGATTTTGAAGTTTTAGTCAGGCTATCTACCTTGGCACACGTTAGGGCTAACAACCTCGGGCAGTCGTGCTTATATTTTAGTGAGGAAGTGATTCTGACAAGGTGTTCATTTGTCGCGGTGAATTGCTGATTCCTCTTGTCCTGTTTTTCGTGGTTCCTCCCTCAAMCCTGAGCCTTTGCTGCTTAAACCCTAAATCCTGCTGCACTGGGGTTTGTYGTCGTCGTTGTGCAGGGTGAAGCTCCACTAGGACGGATTTTGATTTGGGCCTGAGGGAATCGCGCCAAGGGAAGGGGGAGGTCATGAAGTTTAAGCTGAAAGGATAAAGCAAAAGAAAGTTGCTCGATATTAGAAACCATGGCCTCTTCTTTTGTGTCGACTGCATGCCAGTTTTCACGGATTTCTCCCGCACTCCGTACGAATGACAACATTTCAAAGCCTCGTTGTCATATGGAATCTGGCCCCGTTTCAATGCCGAAGAAGAGTTCATGGAGTGGAAATGTAATCAGGCTGTGGAGTGTCGRGTCAATTAGGATTCCGAGGAAGAGAATGAGGTCACATTTAGTTGAAGCTGCGCAAGCTTCGGGAATTGAGAATGGTGGCAGTGTAGCGACTTCGAAACGCGATCACGAGTTTCTTCAGGTGTGTGGAGATTGCAAGGCGTGAGTTTGGAATTCCAAATTATAGGTCCTCATGTACTTCTGCTCTGGAATTCTAAATGAGATTCTCTAGAGTTGGAGCTTAATCATGTGAGTGTAACATGAGGGCAGAGATGATTGAGTCTTGATATTTATGTAGGTCATCTTTATGGAGGTATAACCCTTTTACACATCGAAGGCACCGCAAATACCGCTGCTGCCTCGAGTCGTTTTTGTTTGAATTTTCTTGTGCTACTGTTCCCGTGTTTATCATAAAGCTTCTTGAAGCGATATTGCTTCTTTAGATGGTTTACTCTTGCATTTGAGGAAACTGATTCTACAACCAAGTGTGTCTACCGTTGGATTTTTTCAATTAGCGAAATCTATGTTGAGAAGAATGTCTCATTGGCTCTCTTGCTCAGTCCAAAGATTTTTTTCGGCTTCGTGTAGTCCTTCGTGCAACTATTTTTACTTCATGGTGGCTTATATATAATACTAAGTTTATTACTCTGTTTGATTCGAGATCTGATTTTCATTCACTGATGAGGCGCGAGATAGTGCAGGTGCAAGGTGTTAAGTATAGACCGCCGGGTACTGCAATTAATCTGCTAAACGATGTTTCTCTCTCTCTTTCCGAAAAAAGGTATCATGCCAAACATGTGACAGTTATACCTTGTGTATCTGCTGAAGAATTTCTTCAGGCGTCCTTGCATTTGATTAGATATACGAAATCAGTCGTTTAGTTTTGCTATTATCTATTGCATTAACGTAGATCTCGGGTTGCTACAATTTCGGATTCCTTGGGTTCAGTGAAGCCTAGGCGATGGTCAGGTACTAAGTCTCTTTTACTATTAYGGGTGATTGTTTTGAMCAGKCTTGGACTAGTATACGGCCGCAGTGGCAGCGGGAAAACGACTCTTTTGCAGGCAAGTATTGATTATTTCTCCTTTGGCGAGGCATTCCGGCTATGAAACATGAGATTAATTTTCTTCTCTTCAGCAGGTTTTAGCGGGTTTGGCAACAGCTACGGAAGGCTCAATCTCCCTTGGTAGAGATAGCACACACAAATCGCTTTCTTCAAAAGTAGGAATCGTTTTTCAGTTTCCTGAACGGTGAGTGCAATTCCTCTGAAAGAGTTTCGATCAATTTACACGATACTTCTATCACTAGTGTCGAAAGTACAAATCTGTGATCGAACTACNTTTTGATTTGGGCCTGAGGGAATCGCGCCAAGGGAAGGGGGAGGTCATGAAGTTTAAGCTGAAAGGATAAAGCAAAAGAAAGTTGCTCGATATTAGAAACCATGGCCTCTTCTTTTGTGTCGACTGCATGCCAGTTTTCACGGATTTCTCCCGCACTCCGTACGAATGACAACATTTCAAAGCCTCGTTGTCATATGGAATCTGGCCCCGTTTCAATGCCGAAGAAGAGTTCATGGAGTGGAAATGTAATCAGGCTGTGGAGTGTCGAGTCAATTAGGATTCCGAGGAAGAGAATGAGGCCACATTTAGTTGAAGCTGCGCAGGCTTCGGGAATTGATAATGGTGGCAGTGTAGCGACTTCGAAACGCGATCACGAGTTTCTTCAGGTGTGTGGAGATTGCTAAGCGTGAGTTTGGAATTCCAAATTATAGGTCCTCATGTACTTCTGCTCTGGAATTCTAAATGAGATTCTCTAGAGTTGGAGCTTAATCATGTGAGTGTAACATGAGGGCAGAGATGATTGAGTCTTGATATTTATGTAGGTCATCTTTATGGAGGTATAACACCTTTACACATCGAAGGCACCGCAAATACCGCTGCTGCCTCGAGTCGTTTTTGTTTGAATTTTCTTGTGCTACTGTTCCCGTGTTTATCATAAAGCTTCTTGAAGCGATATTGCTTCTTTAGATGGTTTACTCTTGCATTTGAGGAAACTGATTCTACAACCAAGTGTGTCTACCGTTGGATTTTTTCAATTAGCGAAATCTATGTTGAGAAGAATGTCTCATTGGCTCTCTTGCTCAGTCCAAAGATTTTTTTCGGCTTCGTGTAGTCCTTCGTGCAACTATTTTTACTTCATGGTGGCTTATATATAATACTAAGTTTATTACTCTGTTTGATTCGAGATCTGATTTTCATTCACTGATGAGGCGCGAGATAGTGCAGGTGCAAGGTGTTAAGTATAGACCGCCGGGTACTGCAATTAATCTGCTAAACGATGTTTCTCTCTCTCTTTCCGAAAAAAGGTATCATGCCAAACATGTGACAGTTATACCTTGTGTATCTGCTGAAGAATTTCTTCAGGCGTCCTTGCATTTGATTAGATATACGAAATCAGTCGTTTAGTTTTGCTATTATCTATTGCATTAACGTAGATCTCGGGTTGCTACAATTTCGGATTCCTTGGATTCAGTGAAGCCTAGGCGATGGTCAGGTACTAAGTCTCTTTTACTATTACGGGTGATTGTTTTGACCAGTCTTGGACTAGTATACGGCCGCAGTGGCAGCGGGAAAACGACTCTTTTGCAGGCAAGTATTGATTATTTCTCCTTTGGCGAGGCATTCCGGCTATGAAACATGAGATTAATTTTCTTCTCTTCAGCAGGTTTTAGCGGGTTTGGCAACAGCTACGGAAGGCTCAATCTCCCTTGGTAGAGATAGCACACACAAATCGCTTTCTTCAAAAGTAGGAATCGTTTTTCAGTTTCCTGAACGGTGAGTGCAATTCCTCTGAAAGAGTTTCGATCAATTTACACGATACTTCTATCACTAGTGTCGAAAGTACAAATCTGTGATCGAACTACAACAATACTTCTGTTTGTTTGATACTTGGCATTTGTCAGCTGATTACAATTATTGAGATGATCTCGACATGCGTTTACTGGCAGCTACTTTTTAGCCGACACAGTCTTGGAAGAGCTCACTTTCGGGTGGCCGAGAAGAATGGAGGATATACTTTTGAGGCAGCAGCTTGCAATGAGGCTACAAGCGGCTGTTTTTGCGGTACTTTGGGAAATCAAAGCTGTCATTGTTCTTCGCTGTTGCGTTCTTAGTTTTTTCAAATGATCAGATTGAATGTGGTTCAAGGCAGACATTTTCTTCAAAATTCTAGTTCTTATTGATAGTTCAATCTCGAGTAGAACTTTTGAACTACTATATCTTCGCAGTTTTGGCTAGAATGCTGTTATGTACTGTCCCCTTCTGAAACTGACGATGTTTTCCGTAGTCCAGTCACAATTTAGAGTCACAATTTCTGGTTTTATAGGTTGGAATGGCTGACATCGCTTTTGACACCAATCCGCGAGCTTTGAGTGGAGGATTTAAACGGCGCCTAGCATTAGCTGTGCAACTGGTACTTTGCTTCATATGGCCTTCAAATTTTGTGCTTTGATTAGCCGTTTAAACTAGTTTTTGGAACCTTTTATCCCGAGTGTAAGGGTCTATTGACGCATGCTCGGCGGTGAGTTTTGTTTACACCAAGCTCCTTCATCAATTTCCGTCATTGTGGCAGGTTCGAATGCCTGATCTGCTTCTTTTGGATGAACCACTCGCTGGTCTAGGTCCGCAWCCCTGTGACTGACTTTTGGCTTCGCTGCTTTGGACCTGAAGGAAGAGAGACTTGTCTATACGCTTTTYCACATGTGAAAAAGMGACTTGATTAAAAGACTAAGGATGAMTTGGAATCTATGATGGAGMTGTCATCCTTCTACATATTGACGGTTACTGATTTTTCATTCAAGTGGAATGGGTACATGGATGAGGAATGYTGTTAAAATGTTCWAAAATCATGTATTACTAAATATGCTGATGACKCCTCTTATTTGCTGTTGTGGTCAGATTGGAAAGCTCGTGCAGACGTGGTGAAGTTACTTTGGGGGCTCAAAAAAGAGTGCACCCTTATTGTCGTCAGCCATGACCTCAAGTACATCCCTCGCAGCATCATCTCTTTAAGTAGATTTCTTGGTCTGTCAAAATTGATATTTCATGTTCCTAGAAGATTGATCCTTATTCTTGTGTGATGAGTTAAATGAGCTTTATTGTGTTTGTTATGTGTTGTCTTTGTTACATTAATTGCATACTCATCCTCGGACGTTGTGTGAGTAGAGAGTTGACGCCATTGGTGGACCGTGCTTGGAAGATGGAAATGGGTGGTGTTCTGAAGGAACAGCCCTGGCCTCCTGCTCTGTAGACTTATTGAATCATTTTACAAGTGGTAGCGACTAGCGACAAAACCCTCACTTTTAAGAGACGCTCATGATGGTACGTGAAACAGTTCGACTCTTCTTGCCTTGAACGTACGCCTGGAGACTGAAGAAATGATGCGATGTGGTTACTAGCATGTCCCTGCCGTCCCATTGCGCTGTGACGTCTGAAGCCAACTGAACTAGAGGACCTGAGCTTCATCAATCTCAACGCTTGCGTTTCGCCTGACGATCAAATTGCACGGACTAAGCCTTTGTAGGGTCTCGCATTTTTGCGCTTTTCAGACCATCAAAGTTCATTTAAGTGATAGTCACATGTGCCATCTTCAAAGCTTCAAGGATTATAGGCAGGTAGGGGTTTCTAGCTTGTGTACCTGGTGAGATCTGTTGCTCAAATGTGAAGAGAACAAGAGTTTGTATTTTGCGAGGACAGATGTTGCTGGCAAGAGAGACGATGCAATCCATCGGTGATCATGGTGCGAAATCTCAACTTCTTTCAATAAAAAAATTTGATAGCATGCGTGTTTCCAATTCATGCAATCGTGCAATTGTGCAAATGTGAAATCCAATTCGGTTTTACAGTAGGAAAATAATTGCACGGTTACGATTTCAAGACATGAGCAGTTCAATTATCTGCTTACATGCTGAAATTGCGTGCTTCACAATGCTCAACTTCATGGCTCCTCTCTCGAAGAGATTATAACTAATCCTAAGCTAAAAGTTTTCTTCCTATTCAACACTGTTGACCCACTTCCCCCCCCACCCCCAAACACTAGTAATCAGCATCCAATGCTTATAACCCAACCCAGTGAAGCTGCTAATTAAAAAAGAGCCCCTCATGGGGGAAAAAAGTCCTGTATACTTATTAGGTGGGCTTAAAGTTCCTTAGTGTAAACCTGCCCCCCAAAATTTTGTAATTGTAAAGCAAGTACCATAATAGCAATCACTGCGTATCCCCAACCAACTGACTGTGTGTATGATGTTTCTTCCGACTCTTCTTTTGAATCCAGTGAAACCAGGTAATGAGCTCCAGCACCACGGCAACAACAGCAAGGACAATAAGGATGATGATGTACACCCGTTTCCACTTGTCTTCGCGGAGGAGGTGGATGCCTTCAAAAATATTGATGATGGCTAAGATGATAACCGCGTAACCGATGGTGTGGTGCATCACATCCCAGAAAATGCGTCGCTTATGTTCCTTCTTGGGCCTCAGAAGAATAGCACCAAGAATCTGCAATAAGCAAATGAGATAGATGGGTTCACAAATGTTAAGGAAACCAACTAAGACAAATAAGTCTTAAACARCAAGATCTGTGTCCATGACAGCATAAGGTATATGACCTAATTMTGACAGTGTTAAGTGTTTTAGCATGAGGTAYATGACCTATYTCTGACAATGAGACAAATAAGTCTTAAAATCTGTGTCTATGAGAGCATAATGTATATGACCTAATTTTGACAATGTTAAGTGTTTTAGCRTAAGGTATATGACCTATTTTCGACAATGCGACAAAGATGTCTTAACCCATGAGTGCCCAACTCATGTTTACTAAAATCTAGACCCTTCTTAATTCATTACAATCAAACTATCATCCAAAAAGAGATCTCACATAAATTGATTGTACCGATYGRTAGTGGAGACAAGTCTAGAGCTAGAGAGAAAKGGACATGTCCTTTGACYGTACCGTTGAAAAGATTATAATAGTTAAACAAGGAAATCTTTCAACTTGGAGTGGCCATATTTGAGGCGCTTGGGCRCTCAARGGTTAATAATGAAATAGAGAAATCTGTGTCCTTGACAGCATATGGTATATGACCTATTTCTGACAATATTGAGCGTTTTAGCATGTCTGATTGAGCAATGGTGGTGGGGATCATTTTCTCTAAGTTAGCCAGGGCATAGAAATAGTGAAGATTGGCACTATTTTTGAACAGCTAGGTTTGTGTCCATGACAGCATAATTGCTGTTACTTAAATTGGTTGATTYCTTTGAGGCTCCCAAGGTGATGAGAACATTATTTTACATATTTCACATCAGATTTGAAATAAATGACATCATTATGATGAAGTTCTGGTTAGTACAGGACTACAGGAGAGAGCAAGGACTCCATGATTTTAATTTACCTGGAAAGTGGCCAAGGCCCAGATTGCAATCCCAAGGTTCCTGTGCTTGTACTTGATGGGATGCGCCACTTGCTGGAGCTTCAAGCCTAAAACCCAGCCTGCTGTACCGCCACCATAAGCGGTAACTTGGCAAAACACATGCAAGTAAAACCAAGCAGGATCAGCAAACTCAAAGGGGCGCAAGTACCGAGCTGCCATTGCTCCAATTGGAAGCAAAATTCCCCACGAAACAGCGTTGAGGATCCCGTGAATCTGTTGTGTAACAGCCAACCCCAAAACTCAGAAACAAAAAAACATCCAGTTTCATTTGTCTCAAAAAAAATAACAAACAAAACAAAAAACAAACACTAAGAAAGAAAGAAAGCAAATCACTGGAATATAAGCATCTGAATCTGCAAAAAATCTTGAGAGTTTTTTCATTTTAACGATCATGATCTTGCAATAATATCCCCAAAGCTTGGTCATCCTTAGCATTTACACTGCTCTCCATTTAAGACTGTTGATTGCGCAGGCATGAACAAGATGTGACCATTGAAACTATGTCTGGTAATGTGATAGTGTACCATGGTTGTGGCAAAAACATCCCTTGCCACTCTTTTTGCCTTAGATCTCATAATGAGACTCTACTTTCACAATGTTGAGTTCATAGTAGACACCCAACACCTCAATGCAACTACAAGAAAACCCAACCAAAATCTCTCAAGAAAATGAATTCCACCCGCTCATATTTTACAAACCATTTGGAAGCAATTATTTCTAAAAGGAATTAAGGCAACAACATCTAATTGTGACCCATTTCTAGAATCAACCTCTAGAAATTCTTGTTTGAAATAGACAACTTGAAATCATGAGAGCYTRGCTAGGGTCTACTTCCAATAAATTGAGAACACATAGTTCACTCATATGTGGTCCTAAAAATGCATGCTAGGAGAACTTGAAATCCCCTATTGACTCCCAACAAGATCCAACAAATTTTTTATAGCAACCACAATCAAATTCTCAATATTTGGTTGACTATCATTGCAATTCCTTGATGTTCCAAATACTCTTAATCAATTACTGTCAATTTGATAGTATTTATGACTTTGACACTTTACAAGGCATACAACCTGAATCACATCAATCTAAACCTAACCTAGTTTTAGAGTTTTGCACAAATGAATAAACATAGACAATGTATAGTGGGATGCCCTCACATGAGGGCCTCCCATCGTGTGAGGGCCGCGTATGAGAGCGTCCCTCTGCGTTAAGCACAGGGCCTCCCACCTATAATAGTGCATGGCACTATTACAAGTGCCGTAATAGTGTCCGGCACTATTACAGGTGCATTATGCCTTATAATTGAAGAGAATTTCTGTAGAGGGTAAGTCCTGAAGTGCTTAACGTAATAATGTGAACCCTAATCAAATGCTCAATATTTGGAAATTTTCACAAGCAATTCCTTCATTTTCCCAATACTCTCATTGTTTCAATTGGGAAGCAAATGTCAATTTTGTTTCACCCTAGAAGGACGTTGAGGCCAAAAAGTGGTTGATGAATGATTTTCAAGATCACTATAGAAATGAAGCCAATGCACCTATTGGTTCATAAATTGAATAATTTTCAGCAAAATACCTTGGTGATAGATCTTGTCCTTTTCAGGATTAATTGACAACTTAGACACTTTTTAGGGCACACAACTCAAACCACATAAAAAAATTCCAAGTTTTGTAGAGTTTTGAATGAATGAAAATGAATGAAATTTCCAAAAGCCACTTACATCTTTGAGCCGTTTGTTGGGAATCTGTCCGCCCCCGGTTTGCACTCCCGAGGCCATGTCCACGACGGCCGTGCTGGCGAGGTTGTCATTCACCAGCAGGTGGCTGCTGAGCGCGGCCGTCAAGGCCACCACGGCGGGGCCTCGGTTCCACACCAAATTCAGCGCCGTCGACTGCCCGGGTTGCAACGCCACCGTGCCGGAGATCGTGACGGTGCCCGCGGCCGTCGCGCTGGCGGAGTAGTTGGAGAAGGCGACCGTCACGGAGCTCGGCACCAGGCTCTGCTGGGAGTTYTTCACCGCCGCAGTCACGTCGTAAGTTCGCACTGTCACGCCGGTCGTGCTGTTCCGAAAGGCGCCCAGCGCTTGGGTGCCCACCATTTGAGCACCAGAGGGGTTGATGCCCCAGGCTACCCACCCCGTCGAGCTGGGCAAGTCCTCTGCTTGGTTGGGTGCAAGGGAAAAACAAAAAAAAACAGTCACGTCTCAAGCAGATTGATTGCCAACAATGAGTTTTGAATGCCAAGCATGAATTCTCAAGCAGTTTCGGAATGCCAGCAATGAATTCTCTAAAACAGTTTCAATGCCAACAATCAACTTTCAAGCAGCTTGAATGCCAACTAGAATTTTCAAAGCAGTTTCAATGTCAAGAACGAAATTTTCAAGGAGTTTGAATGCCAGCAATACATTTTCAATCAGTTTGAATGACAACAATGTATTTTCAAGCAGCTTGAATGCCAAGAACGAATTTTCAAGGAGTTTGTATCCCAAGAATGCAYTCTCAAGCAGTTTGAAGAGACGATCCTTTAGATGGAAGAGATTGTCTGCCACCGATGTGTGAATGTTGGGTGTGATACAAACGGGGTCTCCAATAAAATTAGACTTTTAGGAACAGCATCATCTCTCTGTGATTCATGAGCTTACTCTGTAGTTACACTATGTGCACAGGGATACAAAAAACTATGAATTCTCAAGCAGCTTGCATCCCGACAACATAATTGTGAATCGATTTACCATCTCTTTGGTAGGAATACATCACATGATAACCACAGTAAGCTAAAAAGCAGGCCTTTCAAATAATTGAAAGAGATCGTTTGCTAGTGTTGTGTGGACGTGAAACGAATAGGGTTTTCAGTAAATTAGACTTTCAGGAACCTGCAGCATCAGCTAGATGAAGAATTTTCCTGTGATTACTCTGAAGTTACACTATCTGTGTAGTGGCGTCCCTACGTATCATGGAAAGGGTGACCATGGGGAGAATTTCCATAAATCAAGGGGACGATTCTGATATTCCAGGAAATTCTGCGTCATTGTGATGTGATTCCTCGAAAGTAACAAAAAGGAAATCCAGTACGATGTTTCAGAGGGTACTTAAAATGCCGTTATCTTGCAATACACATGATGCAATGGAGAAGAAGAGGTGACCGCAGATCTAGGGTACGTCCAGGCAGGGATCTGAAAACAGTACCTGTGAATGCAAAGTCGATGGAGTTCGTAGACGTGTCGAGAGTCCAAGCGAGGGAGGCACCCAAAGCCGGCAGGAGCTTGCACTCAACGTACACCTTCGTCGTGACCCCTTTGCCGCATACGTAGGTAGCCAAAGCTCCTCGTGTGTTGAAGCAGCATTGTAATAATAAGATGGCTGTCACAAGAATCCATGTCCATGTCGACGACATGGTTACCCGTTACAAACTCAACCCTGCTGCTAAAACCTCTCCTTAAACCCTCGTTCCCGTGATCTTCACTGAATCGCTCGTGCTATGTAAGAGGYTCCATAGTTTTCACCCTGCATTTCCAACAGATCCAATTGTTTGACACACGTGCCAATAACGATCTGAGTCAGTACTTGCACCCAGATCTCACTCAGAATGCACTGAAGCGCACAGAATCCCAAGCTTCCCAACTCACATTCCTTTGACAGTAATGCAGACACACGTACACGCACTCCCGCCGCTCCTAAAAAGTGACCCAAGATCTCCACATGGAAATAGATTTCCACGCGCGGTCACATTGGAAAATCCTGTCCTCGCACAAAGCTCAAGCTGAAATTAAACGTGCAAGCTTCACAAAAACAAACCGTGGGGTGGAAATCTTGYTATCAGAGAACTCGATCTGTGTACCTGCAACACGCAGCGAGCAAGCATCTACCTCGCCTCACAAACAGTATCAGTAGGCGGCATGGAAATAGTATAGGAGTCTAAAAATGAAACCCTTTTTCCAGAATGGAATGCGAGATGGCCAAGTGCGCACTTGTTTCCAAACCTGCGCAAAACTGAACTCACATTTGATTCTATGAATTGAAGGTCGTGAATTCGTTACCTGTGCACGGGATTCATATGCACACTGCAATTCACTGAAAGGCTTCTTTCAGGAGCTGGTGTGGGGCTCGATTTAGGCTTTGGTTCGATGGAAGTGAAGGACGGGAGTCCGTTTCGGTGGTTCCGTTGCTTTCGGACGTGGAGTTCAAATTCGAAATGTAGTTGTGGCCGGGCTCCGTGCGAAACGGCTGGAGAGACGACCCCACCCAGCGGAGGCGGACCAGGAAAAACCCAAATACTGGGGGGGGGCGGACCGGCGGTTGTTTCATTGTGAAGGTTGAGACACCAGTAACCAACCACGCCTGTAGGGGTGCAGTATTTCCAATCAAGGATAGGAATGCGTTTTTTTTTGGGTTCTTTTGGAGGTTGAGATTACATTAGAACCTCTCTAAGTTGTCCCTTTGTAAGTCAATAAACCTCTGTAAGCCAAAGTGATAGGTCGGTCCGATACTGGACCACATTACAAAGGTTGAGACACCAGTAACCAACCATGCCTGTAGGGGTGCAGTATATCCAATCAAGGTTAGGAATGCATTTTTTGGGGTTCTTTTGGAGGTTGAGATTACGTTAGAACCTCTCTAAGTTGTCCCTTTGTAAGTCAATAAACCTGTGTAAGCCAATGTGATAGATCGGTTCGATAGTGGACCACATTACAAAGGTTGAGACACCAGTAACCAATCATGCCTAGTAACCACGCCTGTAGGGGTGCAATATTCCCAATCAAGGTTAGGAATGCATTTTTTGGGGTTCTTTTGGAGGTTGAGATTACATTAGAACCTCTCTAAGTTGTCCCTCTGTAAATCAATAAACCTCTGTAAGTCAATGTGTTAGATCGGTCCTAGACTAGACCACATTACAAAGGTTTCAACTACATCTGACCCTCTATGAGCCAATAAACCTCTGTAAGTCAATATGTCAAACCGGTCCCAAACCTATTGGGTTAGAGAGGTTCTATTGTAATAAGGTTATGACACATGTCTCAAAATAGTGAGCAAGAAAGGAGGAAGTAGTGAACGGGACGGTAATTCTTGAATAATTGGACTTAGAAGACTCTAGACATTGGTTGTTGTTCAAGAGTACTTTTTGGCTCCCAAAATTCACAGTAATTTCAATTTTGGGAATTTAAGTCTAAATTTTTTTACAATCTCCATATTTCATATTTTTGTATGTGGGAAAAATTTCCACATGTCCATCTCATACCAAGCACAATTTGCTACAAAATTTCTTCAATGATCGGTTATTGGTGCCTCAACCTTAACCGTTGGAGTTGGAAAAAAAACAAATGGCGAATTTCATTAAAATGGCAATATTCTGTTATTTTGGCACTTTATATGGTTCAAACCACGTAGTCTAAAATCTAAACTTGTCATAGATTTCTGGAACCTATACCTGCCCTAGATGTCTAAAATCTATATATGTATTAGACTTTTCAGATCGCACAGTTTGAAATCTAAAAGTGCCACAGATTTTTGACATCTATACTTGTCCTAGATGTCACTTCACAATTTAGACTGCATAGTCTGAAAATGGCACATGGAATACCGCCATTTTAATGAAATTCGCCATACAGTTGCAATTTGAAAACATCTCAGAAAAAAAATAGAGAAAAAACCCTATAAAAATATCCTTTATGGAGCAAAAAATAGAGCAAAAATTAGACTTATATAATCAGCTCAATATGGGAAGTTAGGGAAAATGGTTGGGAAAACTCAAATTATATTGTGAATTTTTCTCAATAACATGTTATTGGACAATTGAAATTTTCATAGAGACATTTGAAAATTTGTTGGGCTAATTTCATGGTTTTCTTGCTTACAGCAACTCCAAGAGTACACCCAATGAAGCCCAATCCGGTGTTGTTGGAATGAAATGTATGCATTAAATGCTTGGCTATGCCCAAATATTTTTTTTTGGCTCTAGAGAGAATGCAATTTTACCAAAACTGCGTCCGCAAATATATAGTATTATAATTAACTGGATTAGTAATGATGGGAATTTTTTTTTACTTTAGGGCACTAAGAACCTTGTAACTAGTTGAAAGGAAAAATAGGGAGTTGCATAAGCACAACAAAAAAAAAAATTCTTGAAAAAAAACAATGAGCATGTACTTTGCCAAGATGAATTTTCCCAATATTATTAGCAATATTTGTAGAGCATTGTCGATCAATTAGCACTATAAAGAATTTGACACCCAACAAATAGATTAGAGTTATTTGGATTTAGCCTATTTTATAGTAAGCTTGAAGTGGCCACACTTCACATATTTGGAGAGTACGAGGAGCACGAGGAGTACCTCAAATCAACTTCTAAGACTAAGTTTAGATGGACTTTTGCACTTGATTGTAACTTGTAATGAAATCCGGTCTTACATTCTAATGATGATAATTTGTGGTTGGTCCTCTAACTATTTACTACGTATATATCAGAAGAGTGTAATTGGATCTTTTGAATTTGAAGGTGGAATGAGTTTGTACTTCAAAGGTCAAATGTAGAAGCCTAGATTGAGGATGCTCTCAAAAACACAATTTGCTAATGTACGTTATAATTTTTGCCTTGTCACTTGTTTGCAATGGGTTCTAAATTGGCCATTTATCAATTGATTTGTAATTATGATAGAAATAACCTCGACAATACACAATAAGCAAAAAGAGGAACAATTGTGTACAAGAAGCCAACTCCAGGTTCCAAGGTTACTCAATTTGTTACGAACAACAGACGACAGCAATCAAGTTCTGTTCAAATCTAAGGGATCTTGAAGCAGCTCCAGTTGTCTGCTTGATCCTTCAGGAGCCTTCCCGTCTGATTGCGAGGGCTCAAATGTAGGCCAAAATAATCCAAACCTGGAGGGTGATTTCGCAGGAACCTTGGGGATTTCACGTGTTACAGTGGCTTGCAGATGACCTGCTCGCTGCGGATTGGTTAGCAGCATCTGCTGCACGTCGCTCGGCAGTAAATTGAAGATTGTGCGCAAATCGCTTCTTAGCTTCTTGATTACCTCTGTTTCTGTATTGGCAAGCCCTGCTCGTTGCAACATCTGGAAGAAAATGAAGTGAACAACTTGTGCAGATCAGATTCTCGACCAAGGATGCACAAGAGCGATGATCATGTTCATTGACCGACCTAACCTAAAATGACATCAACTGTTAACCCCTTGTGAAAGATCCACGGAAGAAACACTGGAAATAGTGAGGCGAGCATTGTAGACTGAACATGTCTTAGTTCGGAAGTGTAAGAAAGGGAACTGATAACTGACAGGGGTTGTTACTCTCTAAACATGCATTTGTATGCATCTATTATAACTGTGAACACTGAACATAGCGTTGATAATCTGTACCTGCGATTCAACGATCAAGTGGCGTTCAACAGCAGAAAATGAATCCAACACCTCCACTTCCGTCAATGAAGTCAAGAAGGTCTCCACATCAGCCTTACTACGAGCTTGCCTCCAAATGCGATGTTGTTCTTGCTCAGCTACAGCTCGTCTACGCTGGAACCATGGCATAAAATTTGGTCCCTCTAAAAAACGCCTGCAATGACACACACGTGTCACAATCTAATCCACCAATTTCATGCTCAAAACGGAACAAATAAAGCAAGTCCATCATCAAGCCTCACGAGCATAACCAAGCTTGGAACACCTCCAAGACAATTCAGCTCAGTTTATGCATTCACACTTGGGCAATTCTAAAAACTGCATGATGCACTAGACACAAGCTACAACAAAAGCTTACGCGACACAAAAAAAATTCAAGATCTGATACCTATAGAGGTCAAGCCAGTTGGCACGCAATCGCTTTGCAAGAAACTTGCCGGCTCCGCGGGCAGCCAGGCCCTCAAGAAAATCATGTGCATGGAAAGGAGGTAGAGGAGGCGGATCCCGGAAGGGTGATGATCCCTCCTGTGGGGTAGTGGCACGTAGGAAGGGCCCAAACGGTGCCAGGAAATTAGTGGTCAATTCTAGAAAATGGCGCCTCAAAACCTCATTGTTCACCATAGACATGGATTCCTCCGTTCGGGGGGAAACTCCTGCATCAACTAAACGGTTGAGGACTGAGGTATCCGGTTTCGTTGCTGCCACATAGCTTGTCCACAAACATTCCCGATGCTCTGACATCAAAGAAAGGGGTCCATCTTTCCGCACTCGAGCAACTTTGAGCAGATTCGCTGGAGAAAATCTGGTCAATGGAGACAGCTGCAGTTGCAGTGATAACCGCCGATTCCCAGTTTGTGAACTACTTCTATTCAACGGAGACAATTTCAAACGACTAGGCGTTGAGTTTGGGGTACCAACTGAAATTACATGGGGAACGTTCTTCAAGGCCTTGAGGAAGAAAAGATTGGTTACTCCCAGAAGCATTCGGGGACCCCTTTCCCCTTCTTTCACAGAATTCATTCCACTGAAGTCTGGGTCATGGATTGTAAAGTAAGGTCGAAAGTCTACGCTACACGGCAGTGGTGCAACCAGGCTAACTAGGGCAGCTACTGCCTCGCAAACCTGTGAAGGAGTGGGAGCTATCACCATCAAAGGTTCACCAACTAAAAGAAGCTCCCAAAGAACCCATAGATTCATGAGGACTCCTCGAAAGGAACCAAAAAGATCAACGTCATGGAAGACACCCTGAGGAATGAATCTGTTTAAGGGGGCCACTGGTGCCATTGCCGAGGTGAAATCGTCCATTGGAGTGCCACAACCAGGGGGAAGAGTATGAGCTGGTGGGAGATGGGCACGGATGCTGATGTTGCCAACCAGCAATTCCATCAACTGCCCGTGAAGTGGAGGTGCCCAATGGGACACATGAGATGCCACCTGTTCTAAAGCTCGCACACCAATATCAAAATACAAAGGCCCTGCAATTTGAACCAAGGGCTTGAACACACACGAATAAGGACGCTCAGAAAGGATGACTACAGATTTTTGTTCACCCCCACGCCTGAGTCTCTCATCCTGCCTTTGCCTGTGGACAACATACACCAGTGAGTCCAATAGATAGAATCCTTAAAGGTTTTTGAAAATAACGAGGGATTTGCAACCAGGGAAAGACTCTGTCAAACACCATGTTCAGAATCAGTGCACAAAAGAAGTTAGATTGATGCTAAACTGCGATACCTATTGAAAACAAAACCATATAGGTACCGCGGACCTCCACTGCCAGGGCCACCACGGGAACTTCCATTYACTGTGTCCAGTGAGTAAGCAGGCAGATCAGTGTTTGCTTCACCAGGACTGGGGATGCTGCTTGGAAGATCATTAGAGGGAGGGGTATGATTTCCGGTCGCCCTCGTTGCAGGCTTTGGAGATATCACATTCGCAAGAATGCTAGGCAGAGGCAAACTACCCCATCCACCCCCAGAGCCAATTTCCTTATCATTTAGAGAGTTCTCAAGGACCGCTGAACCCTCGCTCCATGATCTTTGCGGTACTTGAGGCTCTTCAAAAGTCAGTTGTCGTACTGCGAAAAGGTTGGAGAGTGACATCAATAAAGGAACTAATAAGTTCAAGATCAAATAAAACATCAATACCAAGGACTCCAGGTAGCTATGAAAACAGTTATGAAGTAAATGAGTAATCACAGACTGACCTATACGTACCCTACAGATCCGTATATATTTTAGACGTCAAAAGTCTTTGAGCGAAAATAACGGACRAAGTTCAAAAGCAGCAGACGTCACAGGAGGCTATCACGGAGACGAGACGAAATTGAAAGGTTAAGCTAACCATTTAATGCTTACCTGTGTGATCTACAACCCCGACATCAACATATTGGTCCACGGGATGGGAAACAGTTCTACGA
Source organism: Pleurozium schreberi (assembly GCA_006891605.1). Lineage (NCBI taxonomy): Eukaryota > Viridiplantae > Streptophyta > Bryopsida > Hypnales > Hylocomiaceae > Pleurozium > Pleurozium schreberi. The sequence goes on from VACF01001699.1 coordinate 151,295, forward strand.
GGTGGAGCTGGAATATCAGCAGCAGGAATTGACCCACGCCTGCGTATCCGGAAGAAGAATGCGCAGTCATGCACACTAGCATGCGTGCTTCCTTGAGACATTGAGTCTGGAAATGAGCTGAAGGCCACATCAAGCTCTTCCTCTGGGGACAGGGCATTTGCAGGATAGCACTCCTCAACCAGCTGCCAACATGCAAACAAGCTCATAAGATTTACTAGCACTAACACTTTATGCAGATTACAATAAAACCATATGCGGAAGTCCCCAAGACAACTGTATTGATGATGCAAGCAAGCCAATTGACGACAGTCTACTGCACCTATCAAGAAGAGCATCTCAAGACCTAATGTACTGGATACTCTCCAAATTCGTTTCGTGAGACATTCATATAGATTCTTTTGGACATTTGTCCATGTCAACCTAATATTTGAAGACAACCTTCCGCTTCAGACAGTTGAGCTACGAACGCTTGTGAGTTCCTTCAAAGGACGCACTGGTCCATGAGGAGGYAAGTTACCTGTCCCTGTTGAAGATCAAAACGAATGGCACAAATTGCCACTATCCATCGCTGTAGGGCAGAAACATCGGGCTTTCCAATGGGGTCGTTGCGAGGAACCGCCAAGGTAACACTCCGATTCATCCTCGCTACGTACTATTCTTCAACAAGTGGCTGCTCCTGTTCCATCTCCATCTGCTAATTGAGCGATACCATGATCGGCTATCCTCATCATCTCCGTCATCCTTTCAGCAGCTAATTAACAGTTGCCAATGAACACCGTCTAGACAATACGAGTTTTAACTGGCACGCCAACCATCCTTCAATGAAATATCACTTGTCYGAAGATCAGCTTTCTCTTCACAAAGCTAGTGCACTATAAGGGCTTCACTGTCCTCCTGCCAAGATTGTRAAGATCCATTCCTCAGAAATGTAGCCCTTCCATGTCTGAAAAATTATATACAAAAAACAATCTAGGGTAGGTTSACTTCAGAGTCCAACACTCTCCCAAGGTGCCTGACACTCAGTATGCATCTGCTATGGTGCGCACTGGAGGGCCAACTATAGCCTCTCGCTTGCTTGAAAGAAAGAGAGAGAAAAAAATTAGAAACAAGAGGCATTTTCACTCAATTTGAAGAAGATGACATTAGTTTTTTTACTTTACCATGTCTTCCCTCAACATTTCTAATGAGCCAGTTTAGTGCCTAGATATTATCCTACAAAAACCAGTAAGCTTTCCTGCTCACATCCTGAATGCTTACAAATAGACGAGTTTTTCCCATTTTCCAAATACATCACATTTGAGTACCATAGCGAATTGAGAGATACATATGCCAAGTACCTGTCACTCGTCATCCACAAACCTCCGGTCCACCTCAAACCCTAAACGCCTTGAACTCGGATCGAAACGTACTACAACTCAAACAAGACAGAACTAGGGTTAASAATCAGCGCCCATTCTCCATAGCCATAGCCAGTGCGAGGTTGCATACCAATCTGATCTCAATCCACCCCACCACGTCTCAGGATTCCATCGCATCTCCAACTAAAGGATGACTACAGAGCCATGAAAACGCGACTCCATACATTTTATTCCCGAGAAAATACCAAACCAGCAATCTAAAATCCAAAACAGATCCTGCACATCCAATCCTCCCTTCCAATGCGACGACCGAAACATCTATTCGGCTTCCAAATGCCCCGGAATCCAATTGACCTAGATCAGCAACCCTGAGGATCGCATCCCAAAAACTCCCATCCGAGCTTCGTTTCAACTGAAAAGGAACCCCACAACGCTGAAAATGGCTCCTCTCAAAGATCGCGCACCCCTGCGCTGTACTTCCTCCGAACCCACCTGAAATGGATCCCCAGAGGCCCGCATTGGCCCCGAGACGCCCTTAAAAACTCGAAACTGCTGGAAAATCCGCGCAGCAAGCTCAGGAAATGTTCGCGATCGACTGCTGTAGCTTCGCAACACTGGGAAACAAAAAACGTGACTTGCGGAGAGTGCATTCGTCGGAGTAAGAGGACGAAGCTCGGGGCAAAGGGAATGAGTGCGCTTTCTCACTGACTCCCGAATGAATGGACAGATAGGCGAGACGATGTGAACCGTCGGATTCGGCGGACCAGATCCAGGGTTCAGGATCGCCGTCTTCGATCGTACGACTTGAGTGTATGTGAACTTATTATGGGCTCTGGCTCTTTAATGAGAGTGGGGAAAGTGGGGAATTCCAGTTCTTCAATGAGAGTAGTGAAAGTGCTTTTGCTCTTCAACACGCTTGTTTCAAAAAAAATTCCTTTAAGGTGAAAGCACCCATAACCGATCATTTAAGCAATTCAGCATAGCTGAAGGCAACTTTTTCTAGAAATAATATTTATGTAGTATTAGCGAGTGAAAATCATGAATATTCAAAAAAAAAATTAGATTTTTTGTACATTGTCTGTAATTTCTATGATTTTTTGAGGTGTCGGCTCCTTAGACCACTGGAACTGTCCTATAGGTGTACCTAAATCTGAACACTGCCAAAATCAGCAGTCAACAAATCACAATTGAGTATGTGTCATTCATATGTGTGAGCCAATCACAATCAAGTATGTGTAAGGCATATTAACTACAACCAATGGACGCAATTAGGTGTAGTCTATGGTACAGGATTGGGCACCCGTGCGCTAATGGGTGTTTCTACCTTAGTTGGCTCAGTCTGTTTCAAGGTTTAGGGCCACTTCACACTATTGCACAAGATTGAAAGCCAATCAAATTTCAGAAAACCAAGACTTCRGCCTCTCGACCATTCACATTAGGCACAATCCAAAGTTCATCACCCTCAAAATTGCCTACATGGTAGTCAAATGCCTACATGGCAACGGACTCTCGATTAGAGTTTGGGTCGCCATTTTTGGCCAACCCAAACTCTGATCGAGAGTCCATTGAATTTGAAAGAAAAAAAAAATCAAAAATACTAAAAATTGTCAAAATCTTTAGCGTTAGATTGGATTGGAATGATTGTTTTGTAGTAGTGGGTAGGATGCTCCTTTGTTATTTTGTTATTTTGTTAGATGCCATTAAGGTTTGAACCCTAGTCTCGACTACAAAAAGCCATGAGTCTTAGCATTCAACGTATCTACTTCCCTTCAATGTCTAATCCACCATCACAAAAAAATTCAGAAATTGGATGAATTTTAATATGGAGAGAAAGGATATAAATTGAAAAAATCGAGTACGTTTGGACTTTGGGCTTGGACTTTGGCCTTTGGAGGCTTGACAGTATGGCCAGCTAAAGGCTCTAATTCCTAGTTTTTTTGGCCTATTTTTTGCTCATTTCCTAGGACTCTCACCAAAGTTTGGCCACTCAATTCCACGGCCTCTCGACTTGGATGGCCATAGTGTGAAGAAGCCCTTAGCATCGCCGTAAGCAAGAGATAAGTAAGGTAAAACAACCCATTGCGGTCAAATGATCCATAGTGGTCACCTAGGTTATGACACCATTGTTTGTTTTTTGAGTATGTGAGATTTTGGACACAATCAATGTCTTACATGATAGTAATAGAGTGAATAGTGACCTCATTGAATAGTTTGTGGGGGTTGTCTTTTGAGTGGATAGTAAGGGACTGGTGCATTTCAATTAATGCACCCCCCCCTTCTATTCACTCAAAAGACCCCCATTAAATTTTTTTGTATGATTTATTAGCCCCCCTCCCCCTCATCTTATAATCTGAGTTGTTTGGATCTGAGTTGCAAACAATATGGGATATGTCCATATCTTGTATCCCATATCCTTATTGTATCATATCTGTATTTATATCCCATATATCGTATATGTATTTGTATTGTACCATCTCTGGTGTGCTATATCCATATGGTATCTGTATTTTTGATTTGATGTCTTTCATTTTTTTCTTGGGGGGTAGTTTAATTTTAAGAATAGCAAGTTTGCATCTTTTTAGTGGATAGTGACTTCATTAGGAACTTCCAACTTTTCAATGTGAAATTCATTGTGAGAATTGACTTTTTAGGCCTTCCATACAAGAAAATATTGTGAATGCATTCGGTAGTAAGATGACCGTCATGAATTCAAATTTTGTTGGTTATGAAGTAGTCTATAGACTCTTTTAGGGCATGATACACTGAACACTTCAAATATTTTTAGCAAATTCACACTTTGTTGCAAAAATAGAATTTCTATTGTACTTGCTATTCCTCACATTGGTCTTTAAGTGGGAAAAAAATTGAAAAATATCAACAATAGCATGAAGCCATACTCCAAATTCTGATCACAATGGGTTGTTTTACCTCCAACACTTTGGGAGGGGAGGGGCCAAAATAAAAGGCATGTTTAGATTGGGTTTCAAACGTAGTTCTTAAGGTAGACAAGCCTATTACCACCTTGATTTGGAATTTGAATATCTTGGGGTTGATTCCAAGGGGTCACAGATTTTTCAAAGGTGTATGCTTGTTTCACATATCAAACCCATTCAAGTGGAATTATAATTTTTGATTAAAATTGTACTTTCTATGAATTTTTGAAGTGGTCTGCCTTATCTCCGCTCGTAAAGTGGTCATTTAACATATCATAAAAAAACCGTAACCACTCTCCCATGTATCTATTAGTATTTAAACACTTACACATTAAGGGAAAGGCACCCAATGGCGTCCCTGTACCCAATGCCATCCGATTCTACAGAGCATAATCATTTCAAGCTATAAATGTAGGTAGGTAGTACATGACTTATTTTTTTGACCTAAAATAATAAGCAGTCTATAGTCCCGCTACATTTACCTTTTAGAATGAATGCAGGACCTAGAAAGGGACGGCATTGGGTACATGGACGCCATTGAGCGCCTCTCCCTTATCCCATTCCATCTTTTTGTCAAAATCTTGAATGGATTTGGAGTTTTTTGGAAAGATTTGGATTTTTGAATGGACACAACTAGGGCCAAAAATAAGGGACCAAATTAGACTAGTCTACCTTATACAAACAYGAGGCTTCGAGAATCAAACCCTACACTCTAAGTTGACATGTTTAGAGCACTAAACATATCAACTCTAGTAACTAAGCACTGCAACGATGTATATGTCATTTGTATTCAAGTCCTCATTTTATAAAAGTGTATCATCCCATTGCACAAGCTTCAATTTCACAACGGTACTTAAATTCCTAAATGACTTAGCAACAATGTGGAAGTTGTTCATGTGGTGGCGGGAGGTGAAACAAGTAGTTTTACTAGCAAAGTTCTTTCCCTTTCACAAGCCTTTGAGACTCCATCATCACCATAATACCTAGTTGACTGACAACACCAAAGAGTGTTGAGGTGCTCGGAAGGCAACACTAAAATCAATTCTTGTTGTGCCAAGGAGTGCCGCCCTTGGGAAAGTAATGTGGAAGGTAATGTGGAAAGTTCCATTGGGACAAATTTTTGTTGCTATTTGGGACCCATCCAAATTGCCTCTTCACAAACAAAATTGAGGATGCTCTTACACCTAATCTTAACCCTTGAAACATTGACATTGAGGCCAAAAAGTGGTCAATGAATGAGTTCATTATTCACCTATTGGTTCTCTAATCAAAACAATTTTGGTGACTACCTTGGTCATGGAGGGCCATGTCTTTTAATTAGTTAAACAAGAGCTTGGTCATGTTGCAGTCAATACATTGGACATGTGATAYAAGAGAAGTTTGTAATTTAAATTYGATAGTCAATTTGTTATTCACTTGCACCTCAAATCAAYCCTCTATTTTGCTAAGACAATCRTGATAAAATCTTGCAAATGTCAAAAAAATCTTGTCTAGTGTATTTGCAACAAGAGCGGAGGTGAACTTTAACCCTTTAAAGGCAAAACCTCCTATGACCACATTAATCACCAAACCTACTTTGATTATTAGACCAATAGGTGCATTTTTTGCTTGTATACGTATCCTTTACTGGTTTCATTTTTAGTAAATTGTTAAATACATCAATACGAAAATCATTGACAAAATATGGAAGGAAACTTTCTAACAACGTACAATAAAATTGCAAACCACCGTCACAAACTTATGACATAGGAGCTTTTTAATTAAATGAAACATCAATCTAAAGAGTAGAAGTGATTGATGTACCATAAACTTATAGAATAATCTTAAATAAAAATAAATAAATAAATATATATATATATATATATATATATATATATATATATATATATAWACATTCAAAATAAAAATGGTTGACATGTCTTATTAGCCATGCATATATTGTTTTAGTAATGCATAAATGTTTAATGATGGATGAATGAATAGTAAAGTGAATATTTTTTTGTGTCCTAGTGCACCAAATGGGCAATTTCTATACTTTCYAAAAATCATGGATGTATATAACTAAATAATATTGATGCGTGACTAATACAAAATGGTCTAAAATGTCTATGTTATGCTATCATTATAAAAAAATTCATAAAATGTTGATTATGTTCTTATAAATACATTATAATTTCTTTAACCTTTACAAGATCATTTTCCCTTTGAGGGACAAATTGGATTTTGAATAGGTTTATGTGAGCTTAATTTTTGGTGAAACTTTCTGAATTTTTTTTATAAGATAGAAAATTTCATTAGCTTTCTAGGAATATATATTTTTTAATTTCAATTGGTGACCAAGAGCAAAAGCTATACCACAATAAGCCCAAATTTAAACTTGGCAGACAGAAAAAATATCTACCAAAAGTTAAACTTAAAAAATCATATTTTTTCTTAAACATTGCGTTTTGTCTATGTTGAAAACTTTGATTCATTCCATTTACATTTGTGATGTGAAAGTTACAGAGCATCTTTTTCTCTAGGCAATCATAGCATCTTTTTGAAAATATAACATATACAAGTGTTTTTGAGCTCAATTTTTACATTTTTTCTATACAAAATAATTTTAAAGATTTCACTTTTATTGTTAGAATAATTTCACCAATGGAATCAATGGGTTTTAATTCCATCTTGGAATGATTAATGAATTATTTTTTTCCTCTATCATTTTCTATTTAACATTTTTTAATGAACAAAAATCACTTTTTAAATTTAAACTTCTATCTTTCTTATATTTTCAACTCAATTTGTCATGGTAAAAATTTTAATTCAAAAAATATGGTGCTAAATTTTTTAATTAAGATGATTGAAAGTCTCACAAAGTAGTTGCCATAGAGCCAAAAAAACATGATTTCTTCTCGTTGAACGCATTTATCTTGCAATCTATGAAGTCAAAGTGTCTAAAATTGTTTCTCATTCTAGTCCAACTTATTAAATATGCAAAAAAAWCATTTTGAATATGTTTGCTCTTTGCACTAGAAACAATGGTAGTTTTGAATAGTATTTTGACAAAGAAGCCTTGGTCCTTTAGGGGTTACAAAATGCATGCCGTTCTACCACCAAAAACTTACAAGCTTTAAATACGTGAAATCAAAAACTTATACTAAATTGTTAATAAATTAGTTATAAAATAAAAAAACTCCAATCCAAATGGTTGAATTGTTGTAATAAACAATCTGCATCCAATAGCCTTAATGTTTTTCAAAAATATTGAAATTTCAGTAAAATTAAGGACTTCAAAGATTTTTTTGGTGTAGGGATTCCATAACTGCTCGCAAACTAAAAAGCCTCATAACTTTCATCTCAACTATTGAAATGCAATGATTCAAAGCTTTTTGAGTACATATAAATATGAAGAACAAATTTCAAATTTTTATTTCTTAAAAAAGTGTTTTTTTCAGATCTGCCCGAATTGCCCGAGTTGAGAAACAAACAACATATTATGCAATAATTTTTTACTCATTTTTGTGAATGTCATGAAATTTGTGCATATGAAAGATATTCCTTGTCCCCACATTTTGTTAAAATTTCAGCCCAAAATATCCAAATCTCCGGTCACACATACTTGCCCAAAATTTCTATATTGCCAAAAAACGCATGTTGGTCCTTTAGAGGTTAAGAACTAAAAATTTGAACTTGGTTTCCTAGATTTTTATATGCATCCAAAGCTTTGAATCATTCCATTTTGATTGACAAGATGAAAGTTGTGAGGAGTTTTAGGTTGTGGGCAATTATAGAATCTCTACTCTAAAATAAACTTTGAAGTCGTTATGTAATTCAATTTTCAATATTATTGGGAAAAAAATCATAGGATGTTGATTTTTTTTACAACATCACAACCATGATTGAAATTGGAAATTGGAAATTTCATAACTAAGTTCTTAACAATTTAGTGTTTTGAAGCATACTCTACTTTTCCCTACTTGCTACCTTTTTCAAGGATGAATATGAAACATTTTTTGTTGAAATTTTTCATATGCATTTCCAACTCATTTCTTCACATATTATGGAGTTGAACAAGGTGTAGGATCTACACATTTTTTGTGTGAAAGTTTAAAAGATGAAATCTAACCATATGGAAAGAGTTGGAAATACTTCTCTTTGAAATCCAAGCATCATGATCTTGCAATTGGTAAGGTTTTTTATATTGAATTTTAGAGGGTGTACTCTATCAAGTTAACTAAAATGTCCATTTCTTACTCAACATCCTAGTTTTATATCCTTCAAGATCTTGAAAATTAATTTGTGGTTGCAACATGTTTATTTTGGTATGTATTTGACAATGAAACTTTGACCAAACACCTAAGCAGTCGCTATAATAAGTATTTCAATATTCAAAATCAGATATCAAAAATGGATTCTTAATCCTTGAAGGGCATGAAAGCCCTTTGTGTCTATATATTATATTATGAATATAGTGGTATTTGGTCAGAAAAACATTGACCAAATACTTTTCAATACAAAGTAAATTAATGACCATAATAGTATGCAAATAACAATATATCACAATTTGTACATCACACCACTATTGAAGAATTATAAGGGAAAATATAGGTAGTATAGAGGAACCCAAATGGCCTTCAAGAAACTCAAATGGCCTTCAATCCTATGGTCAGACTCTTGTTCATGGATTGAATATAGATGAACATTTTAATTAGCCTTGTTTTGGGTTTGAATATATTCAAGCAATTTTGGGCCAGAACACACATAATTCATTTATGAATGAATCATCTTTTTTTCTGAATGAACTCAGACTATAGCATAATGCAAACTAATTTGATGGATAATTTAAAACCCAATCAGTCAATTACGGTGCATACTAACTGATTTCCCCTCAAACCCTGACTCAAGTTAATATGAGCTTGTGAAAGTGTTGCAAAGTGAATTCGTGTGGCATAATTAAATTTTGCAAAGGGCCAAAGTACAAGAGCATTTCAATCCAAGTGCACATTCATACAAAATTACACGTACATTATTTTATGCAACAAATTTACACAATTTCAACATTTATTTAGTCCCGACATGGACACAAAGAGGGAAAAAAAATCACAGTAACTGAGTTGGATTGTTTGGATCTTTCAACCACACATTTGATCAAATGTTTGCATTAATGAATGAGCTATTGTCCCCAAAAAAGATGCAAACACCCCCACCGTGCCCCAATTTGTAGGGGATTGCTAGCTAGCCCAACTTCAAACTAGGGGTGATTCCAGTTGTGAAATCTTTATAGGTATGAAATTTATGAGTATTGGTATCCACTAGACTAGACTAGTCTATTTTCATGGGAGTCGTTTCACTTGGTGCCTTCCATTCGTCTTCATCTTCTAGATTCATGGAAACACTCAACTGTTCAAGGCGTGCGGGAGTGTCCTCCATTGCTTGAGGTTTATTTGGAAGACATTGAAGCCAAAGTCTGGAAAACACAAACTTCTTCTCCACAGAAGTGGGAGGGGTGGTTGGATGCAAACTAAGTTGTTGTCGGTCTTGCATGGAGATCCGCCTCTATGATCGACCATCATTGCGTTTTGAAGTAGCATTGGAAGCAGGTGCAATAGTGCTTGTTGGATACATGAAAGTATTGACATTGGAGACATTATGGTCGGCATGTTTGAGACTACAATGGGGACCCGAGCGTTGAAAAACCAAGCTTGCCATGTTGAAGGGACTAAAATGGCTTGTAACTACCCTCGGAAGCACGTTGCTTAGAGAGCAAGATTGCAATCAAATGGCAATGGAAAATGGCAATGGCTTTGAAGAGAACTCAAGAAAATGGCATATTTTTTGGTTGAGGTGAGTGAGCTTTTGGGATGCTTAATTTATAAAAACCTTCAACCAAAGTAAAAGTTAGGCCTATTCCAAATTCTTGAAGAAATATTAAACCAGAATTAAAGGCCCTATTCCAAGTTACAAAAAAATTATAGYAAAAGAAGTTTAAAGTTGGATGAAAATTTCTACTGTCCTGGAAAGGATGAAAACGGGAAATTTTTCAATTCAAAGTGTGCTTCATGCTCGGAAGAAAATCACACAAATTATGATATGTCTTAGTATCATTGGCTTCATTGTTTATGCAAATGTTATCCTGTAAAGGTAATCCAATGTAATCTTTAGGTTTCCCTTTTTTATTTATCTTGGTTTAAGAGTGTTTTTTGAGTTTAGACTACCCGTATCTTTTGATAACAACTGAGTGAGCTAATTTTGAAATATTAAGATTTTTAATTATTTCAGTATGTGTTGTGATTTGTAGTTTTTTCTATATGTAATATATTTTTCAAAATCCCAAGAATTTTACTTCTTCACCAATTAATTAATCTGATAATATAAAATAAATAATATTGTTGATGGACCAAATTGCGTTTTTTTGGCAACATAACGATTTTGGACAACCCACTACAAATGGGATTTTTGTTTTGTTTTTCTTTGAAATTTTCACACAACATATGGACAAGTTTTTTCTTAGGGACCAACAATTTTCATAATTTTTGACTACATGGTTAAAAAGCTATTGTTATATTGTATGATATATAGTTTATTTCTCAACCCAGACATTTTACGCACTTCTAAAGAAATCACCATTTTCATAAACAAAAATTTGAAATTGGTTTCCTAAAGTTATAGAGACATGGAAAGCTTTTAATCATTCCATTTTGGTCAATGAGTCAAAATTTCTGAGGACTTTTTGTTTGTGGGCAATTATGGATTCTCTACCCCGGGGAGATCACTCACGATTTTTAGAAAACTACGTGAGTTAAAAGATAGGGTCCATTTAATTCAAAGGGGGAAAATTTTATATAATTTTTAGAGCTACTATAGGGTCTATGAAATGCTACATCCTCTAATATATATAAAATAGGGTATGTAAAAATATCATATAGTAGGAATTTTTATTATTAAGTTAGCCTTGACAAATAGGAGTTGTACAAATTTTTTATAGTATAATGAGTATGAGTGTAGATAAATAATTTTGTGCGGAGGATAAAACGTGCACAATTCAATAAATGTTGGGGATTTCCTCTATCAATTTGTCACTATTGTTAGATAATTTCAGCTTGTCTATGAAAGTGTCAAAATTTGAACAATGCAAGGGCATCTAAGAATCTGTTGTTCTAAGAAAAAAAATGTTGACTTGTAAATCTACAATGAACACTACAAAAAAAAAAATAGGGGTATAAATGACTTGTCCACAATGACTGCAGCAACAACAATGATTTTAAAATGATTGCAAAATGACTATTTTACAATCATTGTTGTTGGTGAAGTCATTGTGAACTAGTCATTTATACCTCTATTTTCTTATAGTGGAAGGATGTATGACAAACGATTGTCTTCCTATAAAGATCCATTAAATAAATATTTTAGGTTTGGAGGTACCTTTACTCCTATGGGGCATAAAGTTAGTGAGGACTTTGGACTAGCTATCACATTGTTTTATTGGTGTTGTGTTTCAGTATAAGGTGAATAAGACTTGCTTTGGTTGTTAGATTGATGATATTGCTTTTGGGGGATTCATGTTATTGATTTTCTAAGCTCAGTGGTCAGAGGTTAAAACAATGACAATGACAAACATTCAAAGAACAATCAACTTAAAACAATGACAAGTCTTCACTCTTGATACTTGGTTTGAATGTCATGATTGTTTGATGCCAAGTGCTGCTCACTAGGCCACTAGAACTGTCCTGTAGGTGTACCTAAATCTGAACACTGTCAAAATCAACACTCATCCAATTAGAATTAAGTAAGTGTCATTCATATGTGTCAGCCAATCACAATCAAGTATTTGGAAGACACATTAACTACAGTCAATGGACACAATTAAGTGTAGTCTATGGTATAGGAATGGGAACATGAATGCTAAATGATATTTCTACCTTACACATGCCAACATGTGTTGCTAAGGTGTTTTATTAAAATTTAAAATCAGTTCATATGTTCCAACTCCAAAAATCCATCAAAATTATGTATGTGTACTCTATTATTGTAATTTCCAAATTCCCTTTACTTGAATGAAAAAGACTGAAAACTATATAATGTCATTTTTAATAATTAATTTGATATTTTGCACACGAGTGGATTTTCAAACACTCTTTTTTGTCCCTTCTTAAGATTCGATTGTAACAATCTTATTTTAGAAAATTGTCTTTGCAAAAATCAAGTTTGAAATAKATGGGGAACATGTAAATTTTAAAATATAGAGTTTTAGATAGAAAATTGATCAAATCAAATCATATTGAGCTTGATTCTTTACTTTGTTCCATCTTCTTATGTTGGCATGTGTTGCCTGCCACAATGGATAACATTTCAATAATCCAGTAAATAAAGGCTTTTCCGTTGTTGTTTTTGAATTGATTTTATCTATTACAAAGTAAATGGTCAAATAAACTAATTATTATAATCATCATTTATGAGAGTTGAAAAGCCTTGTATTCAAAAGAATTATTCCACAGTTTACAATAGCACCACCTACATCCAATCACCTAAGCGATTCCGCGCACATTTGGGAGTACTACAAGGCAATGTAAATTTTTTGCTTGTGTAATAAGATAGAAATCAAGGGGATAGGATTTTTTGGGTTATTTTATTCTTTGAACTAAAATTACTATGAAATTTGGGAACCAAAAAGTGTTCAAGACCCATAGCCTATGCCTAAACTCTTCCAATTTTGATCATTTGAAAACTACTTTTGAGCTCATTATTTCCTACTTGCTTGCTCACAACTTTGGGACATGTGTCATGACCTTACTAGTCCCAACCTTGAAAAAGTGAAAAAAAACACATTTCAAGCTTTGGTTGAAAATTTGTCAGAACCTAGGTTGGATATAAATACACCCTATACGCTAGAGGATGGGTAAACTGAATGCCTAAATGTGTGATGACTTTGAACAAAATTTAAATGTACTATGGTATGTGAGTTAGTCAATCTTGAAGTGTATTAAACTAAAAGATGTTATACATGATTCTTAAATATCTTGTCTTTTAGTGTAACGAGGACTCTAAATTTGTAATCTTTTTGATTCAATGTATTCCAAAACATATGTCACATTTCAATACTTTTAGGATTTGTATATGTTGATTACATGGAAGTATGACCGTATTATGAGAAATTATGAACATTGGGCCTTCAAAGTCCAAAATTAAAAATAGGAAAATAAATGCTCACCTGGTTATAATGCAAAACACCAAGAGATCTATGCAAAACATTGGAAGATCTATACTAATAATTGAGAGATTTATAGAAACAACAAATAATTGATATAAACATTTGGAGATCTTTGGATGTAATTATCTAGAGATCTAGATATTTGGTCCAATATTCACTGAATAGTCCATAAGTAGTTAAATAAGGTAGAATATTCATATTACGGTTGCTAGCATGTAAGCCTAGGATCTTGAGCTCATGAGCTTAAGAGCCTAGGCTCGTATTTTATTGGTACCTATATTATAGGTAACTATATTACAATCACCTTTCATGGTTATAGGGTACTCATATTATAAGTTTGTATGTTATAATCACCTTTGATAGTTGTAACATACCTACTTACACCTAGGCTCAAGGCTCATAGGCTTGCATTTCTAGGCTCACATGCTAATGTCGTTGCAAAATTCATGTTGCTAAAAATGCTAAAAATGGACTTTTGCTCCTATCAAATGACTACCACCAAATTTGTAGCGATGACCTCCAATATTGACAACCCAACATTCTACAAACAATTCTACTAGTGTTTTGCAAGACCATTGAAGAACATCTAGCCGCATGTTTTGCAAGACCATTGAAGAACATCTAGCCGCATGTTATTAGAATAAGGTAGTCAGCTCTTAAAGCGCCCATGCTCTAAAAGCAATCATGATACAGAGGTACATTTTACTTTCTTCAATGTACCGGCAATGTACATTTCAGGAGGTGGTTGCATTTTTTTATCACTGCATGAGAACTTCAGAAATTTATAACTAATTTCTTGAAGGTTTGAAAAATATGAAAGGACTTGGGTTAGATGCCGATTCCTTTTTACTTCCTGTGAAAATTTACTGAAAATTGTTTCAAGGAGTTGAGCTTCCTGAAAACACAATCATCTCTTAAATGGTCGCTTCATGGTGGCTTCAAGAGAGTCTACCTTAGCAGAAATGAAGAGACTTGAGTAGTTTATCAATCATAAACCGAGTTATATTAAAGAGTAAAAAATAGAACAAACCAAAATTATTTATTTGCTGTTTTTGCGTTCAACATTTTGAGTGCTACATGAATACAATCTCTTCTAGCTTAGATTTTTGCTTCCAATCCCAATTGTAATTCACATAATTAAGTATCAGTATGTGGAAGCATACCAAAATGTCAATACAAGTAATTTAGCATAATTGGAGGCATCCTTTTCTAAAAATAATATATTTTTAGTATTAGCAAGTGAAAATAAAGAATATTAAAAAAATTAGATTTTTCAAATATTGTATGTAATTTCTATGATTTTTCAAAGTGTTGGCTCCTTAGACCACTAAAACTGTCACATAGGTGGACCTAAATCTAAAATTTTCAAATATCAACCGTCAACAAATTAGAGTTGAGTATGTGTTATTCAAATGTGTCAATGAATAAAAGTTAAATCTTTGAAGGACACATTAACCCCTCAACACCCAAGGGGCCCAAAAGTGACCTCACACAGTCTGGCAGTCCATTTTGAAGTGCTCTAACTTTTGCTTCCATTGTCCGATTTCAATAAAACTTGTTGGAAAAGTTGCGCATACTGGTCTAGTTTCTATGATAAAATTTTCAGATCAATCCAAGACATATTGAGTTTGTGAAAGTCATTCGAAGTTCTCAGGATCAATTTAGATTCAGCACATTGCATTGTGAAGGCTTCAACTTCGGGGGATCGTATCTTTTTCATCAAATGTTTGTTTTCAATACAATTTGTTGGGTTCTGTTCCCACAAAGATCTAGTTATTGTGGCAAAAGTTTCATGCCAATCCAAGTTCTTTTGAATGCTTGGGAGCAATTCAAAGTTCAAAATCCAGACATTTTTGCATTTTAGTGAACTTCGGCGGCTCATAACTTCTTCCTATATGATCCTTTTTCAATAATTTTTGTTAGAAAAGTTGCGCTTACTAATCTAGTTTGTGTGGTTAAAATTTCAGATCCATCCAAGACGTTATGAGTAACTGAGAGGCATTTTTGTAGACAGAGGTTCAATCACAAATGTGATTTTTTGCTACTTTTTTCACTGTTTTTTGACATTTCAAATCCATTTTGCAGACACAATGAATCATTTTTATGATATTTCTTTTCACCAAAGTGTCTACATTCTGGTTTCAAATCACCTTGTAGTTTGAAGTTTTTTCATTTGAGTTGGTTTAGAAATCAAATCTCACCTCCAAATGTGTTTATGAGAAGATTTCAGCACATTTTTTCAAGACTAAAACATTATACTCTTTCAATCTATATGGTCAAATGACCCCAAATTTTTTCCGCAACATCTACAACATGCACACTACAATATTGTACGGTCGAGATCTTCATAACTAACTGAAAG
This sequence comes from Pleurozium schreberi, assembly GCA_006891605.1. NCBI lineage: Eukaryota > Viridiplantae > Streptophyta > Bryopsida > Hypnales > Hylocomiaceae > Pleurozium > Pleurozium schreberi. The sequence goes on from VACF01001699.1 coordinate 167,141, forward strand.
TGAGACTTTTAACACTTGCAAAGGGAGGATGCTTTCAAGCATGGCTTGACCTTGGGCGTTGAGGGGTTAACCAAAGTCTAGGGACACAATTAGGTGTAGTCAATGGTACAAGAATGGGACCAGGGACGCTAGTGGATGTTTCTACCTTACACTTGAGTCTCCCAAGTTTCTTGAAAATACTCCATATGATAACAATCATTGACAGGGGTTATTGTACCTTGATCCCATTCAAAAAGATAAAAATAAACACAAAGTCACTTGAAGATTCTATGAGGCAATATTTGAAGACAGTATAATAAACTACCAAACATACTCTCTTCATCTTTTACTCTACAAAATTGGAGCATCTTTACATATAAGGCAATCTTTGTGGTAATATTTCATTGATCCATTGTTGTAAATTTTCAAAAGTAGATCACTAGTATATTCTACTAAAAGAACTTGCTATGTTAACTTCCAACCAATTTCAAGTCTCTAAGTGTGARAAGACAAAAATCTTTATCATTTATTATGTTGATGTACTCTTACAATGAAAGAAATTTAGTCTTGAGAATCATTGGCAACCCCAACAAATAAGCAATTTTTAACTTTGAAAGAAAATGTACTAGACACTCCACACATTACGATTACAAAATTCCCATTCAAAATTCCCCATTTTGTACTTATTTGCGGTCATGGTGCTCATGCTCTTATGTTCCTCCTCATCAAAAATTACTTTTAGAATGTGTATTGCTAATATTTGAAGAAATCACTTTTTACTCCATCCAAATTTACAAGTGCATTAAGATTTTATTGAATACTAGTGTGTCCTATGTTTTTGCTACATTTCTTTTGACAAAATCCATCTTAAATATCTTTGTTGTAGCTTGTAGAACTTATTCCATAGTTTATTTAAAATTACCTTTGTTTTTATCTATGCAAAATCCTCTATATTGAAGCTAGTGGAAATTATCTTTTGAGTTGCAATGCTACATTTCAATGTTTAATTGGTTGATTTCACAATATGTTCAATTTACAAATTCAAATGTGAACACGCTAGTAGAAAGGTATTTTTAAGGAACTCGCCAAAGCACAAGAGAAAATACCACCAATTTGTTTGGAAGCTCTAGTATTTTTTAGGCTAACACATAGCATTAGAGGCTATATTTGGCACCAAGTACATGTTTGACAAAGACGTGGCTTGCTAGCTGCTTCACATGAGGATAATTTGATAGTAATTGTCTTGCAAGAAAATATATTACATGGGATCTAATTTTGAAAGGTGATTGTTTTTTGGTTTGGACTTAGATGAGGGTTTTTATTTTTGAATCACACTTTTTGAATATATTTTAGGCTTGCGACATCACAATTTTAGATATAGTAACTACACTTGTCCAAATTTGAAGCAAACTTGTGAATGTTGTTGTTGCTTCAACTTACAAGTTCATTTAGGTTCATTGTCTTCACTTTCCTTTCTTTCATTGCCTTTCCAATGTGTGGGATTTTTCCCATTGAGGATTAATAACCAATTAATACACAAAAAGTGAGACAAATGAATTAAAAAATACTTGTATAATTAGGTTTTAATGCTATTTTTGTCCTAAAAAATATTCATTTCATGTATATAATTATATCTTTGGATTCCTTGTTAAAAAAGCTATAAATTTTTTCTACATTAAAACAAATAAAATCCCTCAAAATTAGGCCAAAATGCTTTAAAAGTGTTTATAATCAAGGCCATATTATATGGAAATTGCATACCCAGGTTTTAGATCTTCTTCTTGTATATTTTCTAATTTTATGTGAATATTCTTCATTCTCATAAGTCAAAACATTGTATGTACCCTATATACACCTTGCTCGACGGTTGTAGTGATCCAAATTGCTATTGAAAACAAACAAACAAGAATCAATCTGAATGCCAAATTTGATACAATATATATTGAAATGGCTATTTAGTATTATTGGTCCACTTTAATATTCACATAGTAGATGATTAGGATGTAATTGGTGTCATTTGCCACTTGCTACTTAATGTAAAGGATTTGTATAGCTTCTTCATTGTTGTGGAGAAGTTTGGGGTTTAAAGTGGTGGATAGTTTTCAAGTAAAGAGGCTATTTGAGAGTTGCTTTATACATAGAGGCCAAGCCAATTTGTTGTGTTAAAGGCTAAGAATCCTCACTTGTGATTAATTAAAAGGCTAAAATTAGCCTCAAATCCGTTACACCTAAAGGCTGGGCCAATATGTTGGTCACAATTTTTTATTCCAAAAAGACACAATTTGACATGGCTTGAGCTCGTTGAATTGGGTGCACGAAAAATGGGAGGCAAATTCTTGGCCAAGGAGCCAATGTTAGATTTCACTTTAAAAAAATATTTCATATATATTAYTTTGTTTAACAAATTTGTTTTGTTGRATTTTGAGCAATTGGCCTGAAGGGAATTGGCCACGCCTTGAGGTGTTAAGCAACCTTGAAATTTCAACCTTTCTCTCCCTTTTTTTCCAAGATTTTTTGAATCAATYYGGCTTCTTGGACTCAAGGCCTTTRCAAATGGGGCAACTAGCCCCGTTATGATCTTATTCTAATCCATRGTTGAGGACRGCCTTCAATCCARAAGGGGCTAAAATTTTGTGCAATTAACTTGGACAAGAATTGTCCCGACTTGAAGAGGTGTAAAGCGGCCCTAATAAGGTAGGTTTCAATTTTCAAAGAGAGAAATCTTTTCAACTCAKGGACAAAGGAGAGTTTTTTTTATCTAGTGAGAGGAAAGATATGTTTTTTTTGCAATTTGGAGAAATGTGTAGTAGCATTGTCATTTTAAATGCAATTGGGTAAATCCAATCATCAAATGATATACAATATTTTGTACTACAACAATGACAATTAGACTCAAACAATAATTAACCCTTGAAGGACAAACCGGAGGTTGTGGAAATCATGCATTTTTGATACCGTGTGACCAATGCTTTTTTTTTGGTTTTTGGACAAATGGTTAGGTGGCCTTCCTTTCGAGAGCTTTTAAGTTGTGTGGCTCAGTCACTTGTAGCGCTTTAATTCAAAGAGGCCAATTTAGAGTGTGTAATTTTGAATGTGTAATTTTTGTATGCAATTTTTGTATGTATTGGCTTTGTATGACAAATGAAATGAGGTTTAGGAAGCATTGTGGCATTATTGTACACGGCCATGATTTCTATCTGGCATTTTTTCACTCATTTACCCTTTATTTTTCTATAGGCTTGAAACTAGCCATTTTTTTTTGAAGAAATTGGGCATTTAATTGGCTAAAAAAAACCCTGTGTGTGACACCATATACTTTGAAAAGCCAAATATACTTATTGGAAGTCAAAGTACTAGAAAAGATCTTGCCTTTCCACTCCTAATATCGAGGATGAAAAGTTGCAATTATGTCCTACACGTTTTGATTCTCTATCATTCAAAGGATACAAAACGTCCACACTGGCATTCAAGGGTTAAAATGTCCAAAATTGTTTATCATGATGTTCAATAGTATGTGCTTGTGAGAAGTAAAATAGACCATAGGCTAATTAACCTTTAAGAACGGATCTATCACTCCGGGGAAAAGCGGGGTGCAATATGTAGTGCTTGATTGAGGGGGAAAACATTGCTCACGYACATRTTTAGCTTTGAAAAAAATGTACAAACCAATACCTAATGCTACCCATTCAAAAATGGCAAAAATGGCAACGTGGCACAAAACACTTTCATGTGGAAATCTTTACTATCTTCGCAGAATTAGGGCTATTTAAAAATATGGAAGAAATTAAAGACACTAAATTTGAGATCCCATGATGATTGTCATATGTGTGGTCACTTTCACAAAAGAATAGATGAAAATTGGCAAGTATCCACTCACCAGATGAGTTTTTTGTCATCCAAAGGACAAATAAACGTCCACCTCATCTTGCAAGGGTTTACCTTTAGAGGACAAACCTATTACCATAGAGAAAAGGCGGAATGTGGATTGTGGACAGCCAAGTGTTAGACAATGGGAAGTGGGAAGTTAAACTGCAAAGTTAAACTATGCAACACCTAAAAATTTGATGATGGATATATTGGGACCTATTAGCCTGGGCATGAATTTCCGTGACTTTGTGTTACAATTTATAGCACCTAAAAATGACAATACACTCAATAATCCTATTTCGTGCTTTCCATGTCAAACCACATCCCTACTTTCATGTTCACCCAAAAATGGATGAAAAATACCTTTAACCCTTGAACGCCCAAGATGACGTTTTGTGTCCTCTGAATGATATAGAATAAACCATATAGGACAAAATTGCAACTTTTCATCTTCAATATTATGAACAGAAAGGGAAGATCTTTTCTAGTACTTTGACTTCCAATGAGTATATTTGACTTTTCAAAGTAGATGATGTCAAAAATGCATGATTTCCATGGCCACAGGTCAGTTGTTTAAGGGTTAACCCTTAAACGACGCCGAGGACGTTTTGTGTTCGATGAATGGCAGAGAATCTTTCTTTGTAAGACATAAATGCAATCATTCATCCTCGGTGTTAGGAATGAAAAGGGGAGATCTTCTACAATACTTTGACTTCCAATGAATAGATGATGTCACACGGTATCAAAATGCATAATTTCCACCGTCCTTCAAGGGTTAAGGGTTAACCCTTTCGGAGTACCTATAGCATAACTTACACTGAACAACTAGAAACGTCTGGAACCACCAGAATTTCTGTGGCCCAGAAAAAATATCGTTGCCACACCAACTATACGTAAAAAGCCCCCCAATCCCAAAAATCAAATCGCCACAGTGGCAATCCCAACGCCGCGCTGGCACATGCCGCGTCGATTGTTGACGAGTGCGCACCAATCCCATGCCTGCGCGGCGGGATGACGCGATTAAAACCAGTCTCAACCAATCAGCACCTCGCCCGACAGGGAATGTAGATCCCTCAGCCAATCAGAGCGCATAGCCACGCCAGAGCGTTCACACAGACGGTAAAAGTAGACACCAACTGACTTTGCCAGCTGACACCACAAATACCCCCACACCCCGTCTCCAACACTAGCCTTCAAACTGCTCCCCGAGGATCCCATTTCCTCTGGCGCGGGTGGAACGCCATAGCCGGCTGACACCAATCTCTCCAGTGCTTAGTTCCATTGTTGTAGATTTCCTCGGTGTCTCCCGTTAGTGCTGCGGTGGTTTGATCGATAGATTGTTTGGATTGGTGCGTCGGAGGTCGGTTTGAGGTTAGGGTTAGAACGCGGGATTGGCAGCGGAGTGGGCAGTAGCGAGCATGGGGCGCCACACGCAGGTGTTGTTGGTGCTGGGCGTGCTGTTCGCGGCCGGCGTGTCGGGATGCTACGGCGCTGCGGAGGAGGCGGCGAAGCTGGGCACGGTGATCGGAATCGACCTCGGCACGACGTACTCGTGCGTGGGCGTGTACAAGAACGGTCATGTGGAGATCATCGCCAACGACCAGGGCAACCGCATCACGCCTTCGTGGGTGGCGTTCACGGACGGGAAGGAGCCGAACAAGGGCGTGAATCCGGACGAGGCTGTGGCTTACGGCGCTGCGGTGCAGGGCGGTATTTTGAGCGGCGAGGGCGGCGAGGAGACGAAGGACATTCTGTTGTTGGACGTGGCGCCTCTGACGCTGGGCATCGAGACCGTGGGCGGCGTGATGACGAAGCTGATTCCCCGGAACACTGTGATTCCGACGAAGAAGTCTCAGGTGTTCACGACGTACCAGGACCAGCAGACGACGGTTTCGATTCAGGTGTTCGAGGGCGAGCGCAGTTTGACGAAGGACTGCCACGAGCTGGGCAAATTCGACCTGACTGGCATCCCCGCGGCGCCTCGCGGCGTGCCTCAGATCGAGGTGACTTTCGAGATCGACGCGAACGGCATTTTGAACGTGAAGGCGGAGGACAAGGGTACGGGCAAGTCGGAGAAGATCGTGATCACGAACGACAAGGGTCGTCTGAGCCAGGACGACATCGACCGGATGGTGCAGGAGGCGGAGGAGTTCGCGGAGGAGGACAAGAAGGTGAAGGAGAGGATCGACGCGCGGAACAGCTTGGAGACGTACGTGTACAACATGAAGAACCAGCTGTCGGACAAGCTCGGTGAGAAGATCGAGGCGGAGGACAAGGAGACCATCGAGACGGCGCTGAAGGAGGCTTTGGAGTGGCTGGACGACAACCAGAGCGCGGAGAAGGACGACTTCGCGGAGAAGTTGAAGGAGGTGGAGGGGATCTGTAACCCTATCGTGACGAAGTTGTACCAGGCCGCGGGAGGAGCGGGTGGTTCCGCAGGTGAGGACGGCGACAGCGACGACGACAGCCACGAGGAGCTGTAGGCCGTTGGAGTGAGCGGATTTCTTTTGTAGGGTAGAGTCGCCCACCTCTTGTTTGTCGGGGAGTTGGACCTGTTGGTGGAAGGCTGCGTGAGGACTGCAGGCAGGCCGGTGGTCCCGGGCATTTGGATTAGTTAGGCAATTGCTCTTGGGTCTACTGCTTTCGGTGGACCTAGAAGGGAGGTTTGGTAGATGTACTCAAGGTGGACAGCAAGCACTGCAGGTCGAGGCGAACCGAACTGTGGTTGAGAGCGATCGTTGGGCAGTCACGGAATTGAGAGTGTGGGCCGATTTGTTTCCACGTTTCGGACGCCGTTCGTGAGTAGGTTTTTGGCTGATTCTGAATTTCCAACCCGAGTTGTTGGCGATTTATGTATACTTCACACCAATGTGAAACCTGTTGCAATGCAACATCTCCGAAAGGGTTCCGGCAGGTTGGTAGATTTCATCGAGGAAATTTTTGGATGTCAGTAGGATGTTYGCATCTAATATAAGAGATTCATTGTAACARGATGAGGTTGGAACAAAYAGTGTATGACTTCCAGACTTTGGGTTGGTTTTCTTCCTCTTTGTCGGGTCYCTCTTTGAAGTTCGCATTATTGTTTGTGTGTAWTTGTGGTTKAATTCTCGTTTGGAATAACTCATTTGGCGGYGCTTGATTCGTTTCACAGCGGTGTTTTTCAATTCTGAACAGAGATATGGCGAACAAAGTTCTGGTACTGTGAGGCTTCTCTGTCGTTATTATATTGTGACGCTATCGGGACGCTGGTTGACGAACACCGTGGCAAGTGAGCAGTTGTTTGCGAATTGGCATGGTGCATGAGGTTGGGGCATTAGGTTCTGACAATCTGTGCGCGTTTCATTCCTCTGTACAGCTCTGAGTTACTTTGTTGAGTTGTTTATGTATTTATACAGACTCCAGCTTACATGAAATTTGTGGACTAGTTTATTGGTATGAGCGGTGAGTGAAGTGTTTAGCGCTTAGCAATCTTGGGCTTGCCAGGCTTGTCCTTCATGTTTCCGTGAACTTGGAAGAATGTGGGCTTCTCCCAAACGTAGTCCGCCAAATATTCACGAAGAATAGGTGCTATCAGATTCCAGAGTATCCTTATGCCTTAACTGCCGACAAGGACCAAAAATGTCCTTCTGGCGAATGAAAAGCTCTGTAGGGACACGGCACTCACTGAGGCAGAGAACAACTTTTCTTTCTAATTTTTTTTGGGCTCCACTGGAGTGGTATGATAGCAAAATTTCTAGAGATATGTTCATTTGCGAATTATGAATCACCATGTACTGTACTGTACTGTGGCTATTTGTGCTCTTTTCTGAGGATTTGAATTCTAACCCCCAAAAGCGTAACTGACTTTTTCATCAACACCCCTCAAAACTGCCATTTTTAGTGCAAAGAGCAAAAATTTGGAAATGTGAATCTTCTGCATATGTAAATGTAGGGCCTTGCACTACAATATAAATGAGAACAAGTGAGCCCTGTGTCGTTGCTACAACCAAAATAAAAATAAAAGTTTATTAATTTTGTGCCTATTCAAAGTACTTTTGGATGTGCCTATTCAAAGTACTTTTGGATGTGCCTATTCAAAGTACTTTTGGATGTGCCTATTCAAAGTACTTTTGGATGTGCTTTCAATGATAGGAATTTCAAGTTTTAAGTGTAAAGCAATGAAAAAGTTAGAAATTATGTTTGAGGGTCATGTATGGTGGTTCCATTCAGGATGCCCTTCAATGAATATTTTCATGTTATAGTGCAATTGTAAAAGGACCACTTTGCCTTTCCATTCAAGAATGTTGGAGTGTGTCTCAATTGGAGAACATCCATGCCTTTCCGAAAACAGTGTGATCAATTATTACATTGTCCAACTATGGATTAGGAACTATTGGTAGTATTAAATCAATGTGAATCGTTTGCATTTGGTTTTGCACTAGTCATGGATATTGAAAGTGGCATGGAAAAAGTCATATCTAAACGCCATGGCACCGAAGCCAAAAGCCACATATATTCTCTTTCTTGTATGTTTGAGCCATATCCTTCACATGTATAATTTTAATTCATGAAGTTTCAATTCCAAGCTTATTAAAACGTGAGCAGTTTGTTTAATGTAAAGCAAATTTCACAAAGCCTCAAAAAGGCTAATGCATTTAGGAATAAACTTGAGGAGTTCACCTATTTCTACTCTAACAAACCATGTGCAAACAAGTGGTTTCTAATAAACTATAATTTCAACCTAAAACTTTGAGCATTGTTTAATAATGACTGTAGGTTTCTATTGCAAAAATTTCCAACTCAAATAAAATATGAAATGCTTTCTACAAAAGGTTGAAAATGAACTAAAATGGCATGTTTTTCAACTCAAATATTTATAGAGAACCCAATTAGATGACTAGTGCATCAATATTCAACTCAGAATGAGCTTTCAATAGAAAGTTATTTTTAGGAATTTTTTTTTTTTTTTTAGACAATTTTTTCTTGTATAATATAGGAGTGTGAAAGTTATTTTTCAGTTCTACATTATATCTTTTTACTCCAAAAATTTGCAACTAATTATTATAAAAAAATAAAAATATCAATACTTCGAAACGTAAACTTTCAAAGTAGGAAAATCTGCTCTAACTTTTTTTAATTTAACTCAATGTAAAGTTCAAAAAGTAAATAGGAGGTCCAAAGTTTTGTTCGCATGTGGTTTTTTATGGACACTCTAAGTGACCCCCCAAGGGGATAAAATTAGAATATCAAGCCAAATTTCAAAAGAAATTTCCAAGACTTGTATTGGCAAGATTGAGGTTTCCCTCATCTTGCCTTCAAATTTTACAATCACTATGTCTTTTGGTTTTTTCAAAGAAAACTAAGTGCATTGAGGCACAAAAAAATCCTACAAGGTATTAGGAGACTTTGATTTAGCAAACAAGTGAAAGACTATGAGGATGAAGTCAATTACAAAGACTAACACTAAAGTCATCATGACTTTCTAATTGACTTAAATCCTTACCACGCATTTCATCCGCATTTCATCTCCATTGTTTTCCTGCTTTGCAATGAACCCTTATAGGTGGATGAAACCTTGAAGGTGCCATAGTGGATTACAATGAAATTTGTTCTAATATGGGATTAAGTTCACATGGTCACATGATTGTCTCATACTTCCATGAAGATGGCCACATTTTCATCTTCACAAATTTATGTCCAAACCATAAAAGCACTTTGGAGTTCCAGCAAATTCTTGAAATTGAAAGACTTCCACAACCTTTTTGAAACTTTGCAGATTTTTCACTCACTTCTTTAAATACTTATCAGTTCTTTATTTGAATTTCATTACATATATTGGTCATAGAAGAAGGTTACTCCTTTTCTTGATTCAAGTACTCTTTTAGAAGAATCGATCAAGAATGAGAAATTATTTGGACAAAACATTTGCCAAGAAACATCCCGTTTACGTTCATCATCCTGAAATTATCATGCATCTTGCCTCAACTTAAGAATCAGAACATGATGACTTCTTTGTGAGTCTTTGTGATTTTGGTGCACATTGAGTTTGGTACTGGAATCTCTTCTGACCGTAAACCACTGCCAGGAAATGCGCCGTTCATTGTCCGGAAGGTTATACGGAGTAATTAGGGTTTCATGCCCGTAATGCCTTATTACTCGAGCAAAATTGAGTAATCGGGCATTACGGATTTCTCATCCAATTTTTTTTCAATCATCCAAAGTTTTGCATGTCCCGGTAGTGGTTTACGCCGTGCCAATGGCCCTCGTTGTCGAGCATTGCCCTATATGTAATCCATCGACCGGTTTCCGAAGAGCGGTTCGGATTTTTCAGAATTTGTAAAATGTAACAACATCTGACTGTGCTTCTCAACGAAATGTAATCTAATGCCGCAGATTTTTCAACCTGTTTGCCAAAGGCAAGATCAAATTGAATAGAAGATGAGAATTGAGAAACTAACATATACACAATTGCACATGGCAATTCTTCAATGTTTGTACAATGTAGACATTCAAGGCCATATTTGTTATATTGAGACTTTTCGCAGATTTTGAGATAGAATGCTAGTTATTGCAATATGTGGATGAATGTTGTAATTTGGAGCACCATTATAACATTTAATATTGCCATTGTGGCACTTTGTAAAAAATGAAAAAAAAAAGCTCTGCTCACAACCAAGTACATGCACAGGGTGGTATATATGCAGTCCAAAGGAGACTCGAATATGATAATTCATTCCACAATGTCCACGGGAGCAACTGTATATATTTCCACTAGCTTCACGCGGTGGCATGCACCTAATTTTGGAACATGCACCTAATGTTCATTTCTTTAGGCTGAGCACTAATAACTGCAGTGCTCTTGTGGCTAGGCATGATTGTGCTTCAAATGGCATCATCTTGCAGCCACATTTTGAGGCAGCTTCGAGGCCTCCAATTGGAGCCTCAACACCGCCGCTGCTGGGGGAGCCTCACTCTCGTCCTTCAAACCAAACTCGATTACATCAAAGCAACGCGCATCTTCAACACTCAACGCCAGAAAATCCTGACCCTCCTTCAGGACAGGCATCCATGGATCCACAGACGTCTGAGCGCAAATTCCGTTCTCAGAGTTGGATGCATGACCCAACTACTTCGGGTTGCTGGGTGGCCTTTGGTACAACGAGGTGCGCAATTGAGCGGGCAATGTCCCTTGTCGTTAGGCATTTCGCGATATAAAACACCTCCTCGTCGGGCTCCACCTTCCTCGTTGGCCCTTGTAATTGAGCAATACCCTCCTCCTTGGACATTGCCATGTACATAACAGCACCAAGTGCTCTTCCAACCTCTATATTTGAGATCTATAATTAGTTATGCTACTCTTGTATGTCTCCAAAGAGAACAATGTTCTGAAGAACGTTTCGAAAAATAAATTTCGAACCAACTGTAAAAATGAAAAAAACCGCATCCCTTAGCCCAATAATCGGAGTATTCTTGGTCAGCAGGGACTGCGTTCTTGTAGGGATAAGAAAGAATTGCAAAAAATCGCTCAAATTCACGCCCCATTATGAAGGCCGGCCGCTCTTAAAAACTCGAGCGGTTGCCATGTTCCCTGAAACGGTGGGAACAATAGACCACTAACCAGTGACCACCAGGGCTATTTTTTTTGGCGTTGTAGCGCCATAATGCACCGCATGAAATGACCTGGCGAAATGACTATGGGAAAAAAATGACTGAAAAGCCCCCCCCTTCGCCACGTCGGCGCCTGACACTGACGGTCTGCTGCCAGTTCGGCGCCTGTCAGGTCGGGAGGGTAGGGTTTTATCACCCACCTTCCTCCCCCAAAACGCCCACTCCCTCCTCACTTATCGCCACTCCTCCAAATTTTTACTGTCTTGTTGCGGCGCACTGAATTCTGTAATCGCCAGTTCCATGTTTTCATGGTTTTCCTCAGCGGTCATTGAATACTGTCAATCGCCAGCGGCGTGCCATGAGTGCTCCTCCTCTCGCCATTACCGCTCCTTACGATTATGTGATCGCCAGTTGTGTTTCCTACAATTAGCATTTTGCCTAAGCAGATCATGGGTGTACGCCCACCGCTTGGTTTAATCTCCACTTCTTYTCTTTTCAATGCTAGTTGTTAATTCTTATCATTGTTGCTTCAATCTTGCCAAAATGCCGTCCCAATGCAATCATGCAAGTTTAGGGACTTGCTAGCAATTTAAATTACTGTTCAATCTCGTTCTTTCTCATGTTCGCGGTTTCTGTCTCTTGCTGTGTTGTGTACACATTTTCCATTTTTTTTGCATTCTGTGCTCTTCAGAATTTCCTCCGTTTGCTAACAATTGTGTGCCATGGAGTCCACTGATGAGGATGTCGGCAAGGATTCAGTGGCCAAAGCTGTTCGCGCTGCTTCTGTGGCATTGTCTGCACAAAAGAGGGCGGAGAAAGCTGCTAAAGAGGCGTTGGAGGTTGCCCGGAGAGAATTGAAACGGAAGGGGAAAGTTGTGGAGGATCACAAGTGGGAGGCAAGGAAAAAGACCATGAGGTCATACTTCCACTCATCACGGGGCGCGTTAGGAGGGCAACCTTTGTCACTCGTCTTCGATGGATCGGCACTGGAGGCGCCTGGTGCGGAGCCACAATCTGCTGATGAGTACCTGAGTGATGACGATGGCGGAAGGTAGATTCGCAAGACACTAAGTACCTCAATGTCTCTTGACACAATTGTCACTCGTGGTTCTTCATCAGGTTCGGGGGACACTATTGTTCTTAGTGCCAAATTGCCTCTCATTACAATTTCAGAGGACTCCAAAGACCATGATAACTTGAAATTGCTTGAGGTGCCAGACGATGCTGAAGGGTCCAGCGATGATTCTGACTTCAAATCTCCCCCGTCTAAGAGAACCGGCACCTGTCGGAGCAAGTCTGGAAATTCACGTTCAGAGGCACAGACACGCTATGATCGTCACCGTAAATTCCAGACAGTCTGGGCTGCGAAGTTACCGTGGGCTGAAGGGATTATGGCCACCGATGGAATATTGCACATGGTCAAGTGTAAAGTTTGCAGCACCATTGACAGAAAGCCTTGCGTAATGGCTCCAAAATGGGACACTTTGTTCAAACATGACGGTAAGCAGACGGCCAAGAAAGATTTGCCGAAATTCAAGGTGAAAGCAGGAGAGCAATATGTTGCCACGCAATGCAAACACCGTAGAAATTTGAAACTCTACGCAGCAAAGCCTCCTACTTCAGTTTTGGAGCAGGTGAACAACTGCACGTCTTTGGAGGCGAGAAAAAAAAGGGTCCAATTTGCAACCCTCTTTCAATTGCTGTGTGATGGCCGTCCCATGCTAGAGTTTGAGGCTCGTATTGGTTTGTATAAGTTTCTTGCTGTTCCAGACATGCCAGCTACACATAGGTGCGACACCTCCGGTTGGATCATGGCCTCTTATATGTACAAACAGGTCATGGAGGAAACTAAGAGGCTCATCCAGGCTGYGAGATATGTTGCGATCACAGTAGATGAGGTCACCGCTGTAGACAATAGTAGCTTCCCCTCTGTCCATGCTTACATAGTGCAAGATTGGGTTAGGGTTCCTCTCTTGATCTCACTACAGAGAGTGGAGTGCTCTCCTAATGCGGAGAACTTGACCGAATTGATTGTCAGTTCTATCGGTTCTGGAGGGGGCTTAGATGCGGAATCTATCGCCAAAAAAATCTTGAGTTTTGGGGCAGACGGTGCCTCCACGCTGCAGGGCACACGATCTGGGGTGACACACCAGATCAAAGAAAAACACACCCCATTCCTCATTGGGGTTCACTGCGTAGCACACCGTTGCAATTTGGCCTTCAAGGCGTTGTCCAGTTTGGGCATTCTCAGTGACATTGAGAAACTTCTCTCAGTTACCTACGGTTATTATTGCAAGAGTCCTAAAAGGTATTCCAAATTTAAGCAATTGGCAAACTTAACACAGACCAAAGGACTGAAGATGCTCAAAAACGTCCAAACCCGTTGGGTCAGTTTGATCGAGCCTTTGCGACGCTTGCTTTYTGAATACAGGACACTACTGTATAAAATGACTGCTGATCTCAACGAGAATGTGAAGGCAGAGGTTAGTTTTCTTTACTCTCTTTTGATTCTATAAGTATTGTATGTCTTTGGGCTTTCTGTTTGTTTGTTTRTTCCTTTCAGTTGTGGTACGTTCATGTCGTTGTTCATTGTCTGCAGGACTACAATTGCAACACTTCCATTGCGATCGTTTTACTGTGCCATGAAATTCTCCTTTCAATTAGCTTGGACAGCTTCTGTGGAAACTGGTCATTGATTGCTCTTGTAACTCACTTGATGTTTTCATTTGCATTTGTGCAGGCTTGCTTGCAGCTTTTACTTGATCCATTCACCATGTTGGGGATGTGCGCATTGCTCCCGTTACTAGAGGCTATTGACACGCTGGTTAATTTTGCCCAAAAGCGTGATGTGTACATCTGCGATTTCGTGGCAGCCGTAAAAGTTTGTCAAGCTGATCTTTACCGCATGTACGAAGATAAAGGCACCTCATACGCATTCGATGAGTTCTGGAGCTTCAATAATCTCTTTGAATGCAGCCATGAGCAAATACATATCAAATGGATGACGGACTTGAACAATAATTCTGCAGTGTTGGTTTTCGTCTACCATGGAGAGCAGATCCACGCAGAGCACAAGGGTAATCCAGTGGACCGTGTAGTGTGGGGTAACTTGCTTGCACGGGTTAAGGCAGAATGCACTAGTAAGTCAAATTKTCATTTCCATTTTGCTTGCATGCTACTGTTCAAATGTTTGCATCGTTTTCCTTGCATGTGCTTGATATTTGCTTTTGAGACTTGTTAGGGATTCCATTGTGTATAAGTTATTTGTATTCCTATGAGGTTTATGGTTTAGGTTTTGTAGTTGCTGCAGTGTCACGGCCTTATAGGTAACGGAGTGAAACTTATTTCTAGCTAACGGAGTGCCTGTTGTTATTCTCTGTCTTGCACAGGTGCCGCAAAAATGCTAGTTTCCGAACTGGATAACCGCTTCCCTGCTCATCACATGATGAACTCGTTTGGCATACTGTATCCTCAGTATTGGTGTTAGGTGAATGCTGAAGAGTCTTTCGACAAGAATCTGCGGATACTGATGGACACTTACAGTCACGGCAAAATTCTAGGGGAAGGTGACAAAAAGCGTCTTATCCACCCTCTGCTAGACCGTGACGCCCTCATGGCACAGCACAGTTTGTTCAAAACGTGCATGAAGTCAAATTCTGGTGCAGCCATGCTGCCTCCTTATGATGTAAATCCACTCACTAAGGTCTGGCGTGTCCTAGATAGCAACAACAGCTTGACACAAAACTTCAGTGAGTTCATCAAGCTTGCCGAAATGGCAGTGGTACATGTGCTTGGCTCAGTGGAGGATGAGCATCTTTTTTCTAGTGTGGGATTCCTGAAATCCAAAGTTCGGAACAACCTTGAGGAGCATCTGCAAGTGGTGGTTGGCATGTTTTCCYAGCGCATCTATACACTAGAGGATTTCCCATACCAGAAAGTGTTTAATGACTGGTTTGTTTCTGGAGGGAGAGGYAGGTATTTGACTAGCACTTAGTTAGTTTGGAGAGTGTGGTGCAGCAGTACGTGGAGTTAGTTTGGGAAGAAGTTGCATATCGTAGAATACAGTTTGGGTAAGATTCATCTTCTATGATCTCCACATGACCGTTCTTGTACACGCCCACGCACGAGTACGTCGTGCCGAGGTCGATTCCGATCACCGTGCCCAGCTTCGCCGCCTCCTCCGCAGCGCCGTAGCATCCCGACACGCCGGCCGCGAACAGCACGCCCAGCACCAACAACACCTGCGTGTGGCGCCCCATGCTCGCTGCTGCCCACTCTGCTGCCAATCCCGCGTTCTAACCCTAACCTCAAACCCACCTCCGACGCACGAATCTAAACAATCAAACAATGACAAACAACAGAGAGAAGCACACCGGGGATTTCTGCGGTAAGGTGCTACACGGGTGGCGACAATGCAGCGGAATGCAATGCCAGAGACTAGTGAAGGAATTGGTGGACGCGACTCTGCTGCGGGAAATGGGATGCAGTCGGAGACAATATGAACATGTTAGGGCTCGGGACGCGCAGTAGTTCTGGAAATTTCTCAGCTGCTGGTTGTTTCAATGGAACATGRCCGTGTGAATGGGAGCACGTGGCTTTGATATCTGATTGGGCCAGAGATTCTCTTTCATGTCAGGCGAGGCAACCATTGGTCGAAACGGGGCTGGATCGCGTCACGGCCCTGCGCTGGCTCCCTATTGGTGCGCACTCGTCARCAACCGACGCGGCAGTTGCCAGCGTGGCGTAGGATGGAGTGCCCTGTATCATGTTTGCAGTGCCATACCGTGCTCTTTGCTGGGGATGCCCCTGGAAGCTGTTCGCACTTTATATTTTTTGTTTTTCATTTCTCGAATTTTCAGTGCGGAAGATTGAAGCTGTTGGGAATGGCTAAACTATCTAAGGCCCGCTTCATTGCGTAAACCACTGCCGGGAAATGCGCCGTTCATTTCCCGGAAGGACTCTAAGTAGTAATTAAGGTTTCTGCACGTAATGCCCGACTATGCGGGCAAAATTGCGTAATCGGGCAATACGGATTTTTCATCCAAATTTTTTCAGTCATCAAAGCTTTTGCATTTCCCGGCAGTGGTTTACGCCGAGCCGATGGCCCTTGTTGTCGGGCATTGCGTGTAAAAGAGTGCCTTCTCGTCGGGCTCCGCCCTCCTTATCGGCCCTTTTTGCATGCTATGCTCTCCTACTCAGGCATTGCCCTATACAAAACCCCTATTCTAGAAGGTGGATGAACAATATAAAATATGGGGCTTCGTAGTGTGGATGCCAAAGTCCCAACTTTTACCCCTAATGTGTTTTACCCTAGCTATATAACGATTTTAGGCAGCTCACTATGGATGGATTTTTTCTTTTTTTCTTTGAAATATTCAAACAACATGTGCCCAAGGAGTCGCTTTAACCCCTAAAGACCCAAGGTGTTTTCAAGCTTAAAAACATCATTGCTTTTGAAGTGTTGTAGGTCTTAATGTCACTAAGGTATAGAAATCTCAACTGTACAATCCTGTAGAGTACATGTTGTAGATGACATGAATCTAATTTGAAGTCATTCGGCCGTGTAGATTGAAAGATTATAATGTTTTATTGTTGAAAAAGGATGCTGAAATTTTCCTAGAAACACATTTGGAGGTCAAATTTGGTTTTTAAACCTACTCAAATGAAAAAAATTCAAAATGTAAAGTGCTTAATAAATAGCATACACATATATTGGTGAAAGAAATTATCATTTAATTGACTCATTGTGTTTGCAAAATGGATTTGAAATGTCAAAACATAGTTGCAAAAAATATATCCAGGGTTGAACCTCCTTCCACTAAAATGCTTCTCAGTCACTAAAACCTTCATGGATTAATATGAATTTTAGCCATAAAAATTAGACTGGTATGCACAACTTTTACAACAAATATTAATTGGAAACGGACACTATATGAAAAAGATATAGGCCTCCGAAGTTCACTATAATCCAAAAATCTCTTGATTTTGAACTTTGAATTGCTCCCAAAAATTTGAAACAACTTAGATGGAGGTAAAACTTATAGCACAATAACTAGACTTCAAGGGTAACATAATTCAATAAATCTTATTGAAAACAAACATTTTATGAAGGAGATACAAGCCCCCTGAAGTTGCAGCCATCAAATGCAATTTCAATGTTGAATTCAAATAGAATCTCTGAACTTCGATTGGCTCCCAAAACATATGTAAATCTTGTATTGACTTTAAAATCTTACCACACAAACTAAAAGAAAGAGCGCAAATTTCCCAATAAGTTTTATTGAATTCAAACATCGGATGCAAAAGCTATAGCACTTTGAATTGGATTTTAGATTGTGAGGACACTTTTTAGTCCCCCGGGCCGTTTAGGGGTTAAAGTCCAACAATTTTCATAACTTTTGACTACATGGTTAAAAATTTATTGGGGAGATGAGTCAAATGACCAGCTTGCAAAACTAAAATCATTGTTTTGGGTAATTAAGAAATTGAAACGTGAAAGTACTAATAATCATGAAAATTGAAAATTGTAATGAAATAGGAAAATATATATTGTAGGATCATTGCAAGAAATAGTGCGGTTTTTGTAGCGTTTTACACAGAACCTATAATTTTTTCAAGAGTACTTTATACTTAGAAAAACAATTTTGAAAAAATGTGAAAAATATGTTTAATTTATATACCTTTAAGAAAAAGGTATTTTAGGAAGGAAAATACTAGAAAAATTCTCTAAGTAGGAGACTAAACTAAAGAAATGCAAAATTTCATGAAAATAGGTACTTTGATATTTTAATTTTTAATAGATAGGAAATATAATTTTCAAAGAAATTAAAAACTAGTAATTTGGAAGAACTTGATGATGAAAGGATTTCACCAAAAGAATGATCTTATGACCATCTTGAATGTTCAAAAGTGTGCTTGCAATGGACCCTATTAGCACGCATGTAGAGGAAATAAAATAATATTTTTTTAAATTCCCTTTGGTAGGTGCATGGCCACCTAGTGTGGGAATAGACCGCAATAAATTTCAGCCCTAGATCATTAATTTTGGATACTCCTCAGTACTAAAATCTCTTAAATTGCAAAGTCTGAAAAATCAGCTAACACAAAATTTAAATATAAAACGATTCTTGAAAATTTTAGGAAAATAGATAATTTGATTGCTATCAAGTTAGACATTTCCAATAAAATTTCAAGTTAATTGGGTTTATACTTCAAAAGTTATAGTGGATGACAACTCCGTCATTCCAAGTGTGATGCAAAATAGTAACAATCTTTCTTGCGATCACCCTATAATTTATGAATCCATTAAAAATAGATTGTAATTGAAAGCGAAAATCACATGTTTAATATTGACGTACATCAACTATTGGTTGTCTGATCTTTGCAACGTCCCGAAAGTTATGATTGCATTTGAATTAGTGTCTATAATTGAGCTCACAATATAGGATACTCAAATGATACAATTGCTTCATGTTTTTGCAAACTAATGTTTTATCAACAAATAAACACATGAAACAACTGACATATATTACTTGGGCATCACACATTCACACGTTGCACTTGCATGCTAGATACAAATATGAGTCTTATTATTTGTGCATTGAGCCATTGTACTAGAGATTAGTATTGAAATGTATGGTGCATTTCCAACCATGTTCTATGTTTAAATAAATTGAACAATCACTATATTATCAAAATCGCTGATTATCTCATAATTATGCAAATTTTATATTTTTGTGCTTAATTTATTTATGAGTTTTTTAGTTTTCCTTGGAAATTTTAAGGGTTTGTTCTTCTACAAATCTTTCACCTTTGCACTGATGGATGTCTAGAAGTAAACGGTCTATCARCAAATGGTTACAAAGAACAATCTCTTATGCACATTCATGCTTTGGGGCAATGAAAGAAGAATTTTGTCATTTGATTGTTTCTTTTCAAAAAATTAATGTCTTCAAAGTATGAAGAGTGGTCTATTTTTAGTTCAAAATTAATGTTCTTTCTACTATCACCAAAAAACTTTACATCATGTTTTTCTACTTTAAATTGATGTCTTGTTCTAATGTGRTACACTTGAAAACAATGAGGTCATGCTTAGTAATATTAAATACATGGGGTTGTTCATAGTATTATTGATTATAGAAAAGTCTTTCATAGTCATGTTATTGCCTAATTGTAATACAATTGAGGACAATGAGATCATCCGTAGTACTATTGATATGATGAAATTGTTCATAGAATTGTTGGATATAAGGAGGTCAATTGAGGTCAATCTGTTAGGTATAGTACTATTGGATATCGTTTGAGATTGTACACATGACTATGAAATCAAGGAATTTGACCAACTATCAATCATACATGAAAGAGATACTAGACTAGGTATTGGATACAGTGAAGTGATGAGTCAGATCATGCATATTACTACACTATCAAAGAATTTGATCAACTACCAATCATCCATGAAAGAGACACTAGACTAGGTATTGGATACACTGAGGTCAATCATATAGCTGCAACATCAAAGAATTTGACCAACATCTTATCATACATGAAAAAGACAATGAATTAGTTCAAAAAATAGTTAGATTCTATAGGGCCAAAGGCATAGTACTAAAATTCTTATTGGCTTTGGCCTAAAAAATTGGAAAATTTATATGGCAAAAGTTTGGAACTTATTTGTAAAGCTAAGGTCCCTAGTATAGAAACTATAGTTTTGGTGTAGGTACTTGTTTCATATATATTGGGCATTGAAGAATGCAATCATTCTAGGAGTGGTAAAACTCTTTACATCCATTGTAATGAAAATATAGATGAAATTTTTTTTATTAACTCAAAGTGTTTACATTCATAGCAAGAAAAAATACCATTCCAAGATATTATAGTAATTGAACAAATCTATCCACTAAAGAAGGGTATTTTTTTTTATCAAATATATCTTCAAAATATTGCAATGCTTTTTAGTGAATTTCTTGCTCAAACTAAACCTATGCTTCATAATTATTTACATGAGAGCCTAGACCTTATTGATTGTGAGTTTTTCTGGACCCGGTTTAATTTAGGACCTTAGTCTAAAGCTGGCCTCATCTCGCACAATTGCACTTGCAATCCAATCCATGTGCAAATTACAAGGCTCCACTTAAACTCAAACTTTTGAAAGATTGTAAAATCACAACACACATACTTTATCACTTACCTTGATCACTTAAGAGTTTTTGTAGTAGATCATGAACAATATGAGGCGATGCGAATTTTTCTCATGTAAAAAGATAGGAAACATAGAGATTGCAATTTTTTTGTAATTTTATTTCAAAAGTTGAATTTACTGTGAATTTTGGGAGCGAGAAAGTGCTCGGAGCTCATAGCCAATGTTTAGACTCTTCCAATTCCTATCATTGAAGAACTACTTCTCACTGATTACCTCCTACTTACTTGCTCACTACTTTGAGACATGTGTCATGACCTCACTGATTACCTCCTACTTACTTGCTCACTACTTTGAGACACAGTGTGCGAAGGAGCTACTCCCAACAAATCATTTGTGTTTTCACTTGTGTCAAACCCTCAATCAATTCCCTAATTTCAAACAATATGGAAACATCACAAAAGAGCGCAAGAAGTGCCAAAGCAAAAGTTTGAAACAACGCACCTGATTTTCTTGCGGTGCGCTTGGGCTTCCGAGAGTGCAACTCTGCAAACGAAGAAGCTTGAAGTATGAAAGCACCGCAAAATGCCAGCTACTGGGAGACCCATTAATCTGGGTCGGAACCATTTGGCTGGTGACGTGTCTGCCATGCGTCTCATGCAAGTGTTTGGGCGAACCAAACCGTGGAGACCATTGGCAGGGGTTCGTCTTGAAATCTGCTCCCACAAAACTCTAGGAAATTTTTTCCACACATTTCAAACATTTCAAATGTTGGGCTTGCAGTTTTCACGGTTCCGTGCCAAACAAAAATTTCTCTCACTCTCCACGAAATCATCAAAAAATGACTAATGTAGGCAAACCCAATACCAACCATTGATCCAGTACCACCTGAATGTAGGACCATTGTTGACCTTAGAATGAGAATCTATGACAAAAGTACATGCCTTGACCCCTAAAGGACCAAGCTGCGTTTTTTGGCAACATAGCAATTTTGGGCAGCTCACTATGGTTGGAGTTTTTATTATTTTTCTTTGAAATTTTTATACAACATGTGTTTGAGGAGTAGATTTAAGGCCCAACAATTTTCATAACATTTCACTACACAATTAAAAGTTATTGCATGATATGTGATTTTCTTTGAACTTTGGGCAGCCCAGGCAGCCCCAAAAACTTCTTTGAAAATCACTTTTTGAAAAAATAAAAAATTGAAATTGGTTCTTTACAAATTACAATTATATATAAGTGGAAAGCTTTGAATCATTTCATTTGAATTAGTGAGATAAAAGTTATGAGGAGTTTTAGTTTGTGGGTAGGTATAGTTTTTAGAGACTCCATACTTACCCAGAAACTAAAATTCCTCATAATTTTTAGCTCATTAATCCAAATGGCATGATTAAAAGCTTTCCATTTATATAGAATTGTAAAGAACCAATTTCAATTTTTAATTTTTTCAAAAAGTGATTTTCAAAGAAGTTTTTTGGGGCTGCTTGGGCTACCCAAAGTTTAAAGAAAATCACATATCATGCAATAAATTTTAATTGTGTAGTCAAGTGTTATGAAAATTGTTGGGCCTTAAAGCTAATCCTTGGATACATGTTGTATAAAAATTTCAAAGAAAAATAATGAAAAATCCAACCGTAATGAGCTGCCCAAAATTGCTATGTTGCCAAAAAACGCAATTTGGTCCTTTAGGGGTTAATTTCACAATAAGTGAAAATAAGCCATGTACTACTAAAACACAATTTTTCAACTTCCTTTCAAATTAACTTTAGTAATGAAATTACATTTTTCTTTCCAATGTTCCTAAATGTGTCTATCTAATTGTATTTATCTTCTATTTGTAATCATCTTTAAGAATTGTCTTTCAAAAATTGGTTTTGTAGTAATCATTGTCTTGCTTGAATTTCTTGAAAGTTGGTCTTTGGTAAGTCGATCTTGTATTGTTGGTATTAATAATTAATTTACAATGGGAAAAAAATCTCTTTTTATAGTTTCCCGCGGTCATAGGAGAACTAAGCAAAAATCCTAACCGTTTTGCCTTTGATAATAGGACCAAGCCTATTTCTTCTACAATATCCTAACCACTTCTAGTCCTAGAATTAGTCTAGTAAGTAGTAACTCTATGTACTAAGTTGTATTGCCGCTTTGGTCTTCCTTGTCTGTGCTAAAGTGGCCTTTTGTAAAATTAATAACTTGTGAATTAATATATTTTTACTCATTATTAATTTGTCAATATTGTATTCCAAAGTATATACTTTAAGATTCTTCATTATTAAATCCAATTCTTCATTTTTTTTATCAATTTTAATTAATTGTGGAAAGTGCTCAAAAATACAAGAATTGATACAATTTTGTCATCTTTACAAATTAATAACTTTTGTATTTTTATATTTTTATACATGTGAATCATTTTTTTCCTTGTAGTCTAGCATATTTTATCCTTTGATACAATTATCTTGAGATTTCTAAAATATTAATAATCATTTTAAGTAAGCTAAAGTAATCCAATTAATAATATTTCCTTCCTTTCAAAGAACAACATAATGGGTTAACAACTACTGTCATAGATTCTCACTCTAGGATCAATGACGGCCCTACATTTAGTAGGTATTGGGTCAATGGTTGGTATTGGGTTTGCCTACCTTGGTGTAATTACGAGTTTACTCGACCTCCTCGTAGTGAAAGGTACTATAGACCCTATATTTGATTTCACATTTTTTTTGGCATGGGTATACCTAATAAGATGTACAATAGTGCTCAAAGGTGTTTGAGGCTCAATTTTTGTGTAGAGCAATAGCATTGCTTCTGTAGGGTTCATAGTTTGGTTGGGTCAGTCTCACAAAAATGAAAAGAAATCATTTTTCTCTTGCTTATTAAAAAATTTACAAGGCACGTTAAATTATTCTTGTTTTGTTTTGCAATTTTAAATTTGATTCGAAAATTCGCTCAATAGGATAAAACTTAGAAAATCTAGAATAAAATTAGAAAATTAGAAATTAAATCTTAAGCAACTTAAAATTTAGCTTTTGCTTTGAAACAACCAAAAATTTAATTATTTACAATAGGATGAACTTTATTTGAAATTTGGATGAAAATTGATATCTTCATCCAAAAAAATCAATCAAGGAAATCTTAGAATCTTGATAGGATTTAGAACTTTAGATTATTTAAAGACTACAATTTGGTCATTTAGATTAACCCCTAAAATCCCAATGCCATTTTTCTCTCAAAAACCAGTGAAAACTATCAATTTTGTTGCATTCATCCAAGAAAACAAAAAAATTATTTTTTTCAAAATCTAACTATAGGATCTTATACTTCAATTGTCTTAGATCATGTGGTAAACGTTTCATGAAGTTTGACCTTAGAGATTGGAAGGTATTAGCATTCAAAGTGGAAAAAGAAATTTTTTTTGAACACTGGCTTGCAATTTCAGATGACTTTGACTGTTGTCGGGTAGAGAAGAGCGCGATTTGGGAATACGCGAAGTATCTGGCTGCAACTGGGAATAGTTTGCTAGACAGTTCAGTCGAATCTTCGGTCTTCAATCTTCAATCTTCAAACTTCAATCATGTCTCCGTTGGCCTATCCTGTGGTGGCTGTAAAGGATCAAGGTAAGGGTGTGTGATAAGAAACAAGTTCTGAGATGGTGTCGTATTGTAAATACATACAATATTTAAAACGTGTATATATTATATATTTGAATAGATTCTTGATTTGGAGGAGAAATTTACCGATCATGCTTCTTTTAGCTTCAAGATGACGCTTGTTAGCGATGAAATTGTTTTTAAGGTGAAAGTCTTTGACAAACTTCATCAGTTCGACGTATTCCGTTGAGTTTTAGAATTTGGATTTGGATTTGGATTTGGATTTGGATTTGGATTTGGATTTGGATTTGGATTTGGATTGCAAAATGTCGAATTGGAGGGGTTTTACGGAGTCACTGGATGTGGAGTGGTACTCTTAATTGACTTCAGTTTTTACCTCCATTGGATGAAGGTTAGAGTTTAATATGACATTTTAGTTTTTGATGATATATGTGTGTGTTAAAAAGTAAAAGAATGGGAGTTTAGAAATAGTTTACTACGTAGTTGTTTTTCCTTGAACCAATGGTTGTTTGGAGGTCCATGTGTGGTGGATAGGGACAAGTGCTATTTATCTTAGGGGTCTTGAGGCTTAATAAAAGGTTCTTGCTCCTCCAATGAGAGGATTATTATGTGAAAAAGGGGAGTTGTTGTGTAGGTAGGAAGGAAGAAAGGAGTGTGTCGGTTGTTAGGGTTTGGAAGGCAGATTTCGATTTGATGTAGCTCATTGAGCATTGATCTTTGGAAATTGAAACTTTGGCATCTGATTCCTTGTGATGAGAATTTTTCAAATTGTGTTTGCAAGTTGAATTTGGACTTGTGAATCAAAAGTTATAGAGTTTTGAAGTTGAGAAGACCCGAGGCTCTTCATTGAATAGAGCAGAGGCTTCTTTTAACCATAACTTTTGAAGTAATTCTCAACTTGTCTTCATATTTGGAGGGGGTATATATCATTGTAGTAGCTTTTCTAAAAAGTCATCATTCATTCAATTTGGAGCATTTATGAGTGAGTTGTGAGTATGGGAAGGTGAGAGAGTCTCTTGCTTTTACCATCTATGGATCGAAACTTTGAGAGGTCATAGAAGTTGAACAGAGTTTTGGAATGACTTAAAAATTGCAGGAGTGATAGGAAATTTTGTTAGCTTTCAGAAAAGCTATCAATATTTTGATTTGAAAAAGAAATGCAAAAGTTATGAGTGTGGAAGCATAAGAAGGTCTGCTGCCTTCTTTTTTTGAATGGAGTTTAGGTAGTTTGAGGATGAAGTTGGAGTTCCTTTATAGTTTTGAAGATATTTTTGAAGATGTGAAGGCTTAAAGACTTAAAGATGAAGATTTGAAGAGCTTTGAGGGTCTCCAGTGTGTTGTGGCTTGTGGTTCGTTTTCATTTCTGTTATTCYCARCCGGTTTTGGAGGCTAGTTGTAATTCAATTCCTGCATTGTAAATTTGTTGCGAGTCATGGTTATCCAATAAACGCTCCATTTTGTATTTGTGGCAACGAAGTAGGGTAAATGGCCCACATGGTCGATCTTTTATGTTGTTCCTGTTGGTGAAAGGCGCCTTCTGGTCACCGTGGGTTTGAAGTTTAGGATCCCATCATCCGGACGGTCACTCGTGTTGGCTGTCCCGTTTTACCTTAGCCCTTTACAGCCACCACAAGATAGGCAAACAGGGACGTGATTGAAGTTTAAAGTCTAAAAATTGAAGATTGAAGATCGAAGATTCGACTGAACTCTCTGGCGAACTATTTCCAGTTGCAACAAAATACTTCGCGTATTTCCAAAGCGCGTGCTTCTCTACCCGACAACGGATAAAACGGGACAGCCAATACGAGTGACCGTCCGGATGATGGGATCCTAAACTTCAAACCCACGGTGACCAGAAGGCGCCTTTCACCAACAGGAACAACATAAAAGATCGACCATGTGGGCCATTTACCCTACTTCGTTGCCACAAATACAAAATGGAGCGTTTATTGGATAACCATGACTCGCAACAAATTTACAATGCAGGAATTGAATTACAACTAGCCTCCAAAACCGGYTGRGAATAACAGAAATGAAAACGAACCACAAGCCACAACACACTGGAGACCCTCAAAGCTCTTCAAATCTTCATCTTTAAGTCTTTAAGCCTTCACAT